>CM023958.1:35896040-35981857 GCA_013407115.1 Glycine latifolia
AAAAAGCTTACTTGAATGCTACGTAATTCTAAAAATAAAATCACCTCAAAAATAACATAATATATGAGGTAAGCATAATAGGAAGAAATAAAAATTAGGTGCGAAATAAATCTTGTTGGGAGGAAAATATCTATCTTACAAATATTCTTTAAACTTTTAAAATTATTTACATGTTGTTTTAAAATAAACAACAATTAAATGACAAATTTAAAGAAAAAAATAGGTTGTGTGATAAAATGATAATTTTAGATATTAAAAGATAAAAAATGTTAAAAATATATTCTTTGACACGCTCTTTAAAACACATTTTCTTTTATTTATTATAATTTTTAATACATTTTAAATAATAAAAAAATATGTTTGAAGGAATATGTTAACATTATTTTTTTAAAAATTAATGTTAACTAAGTAACGTTAATATCGATTTTAAAAAAAATTGATGTTAACATTGAAAATTGATGTTAACCTACCAATGTTAACATCAATTTTTAAAACATCGATGCTAATGAAGTAATATTAACATCAATTTTTTAAACTCTAAAATTAACGTTAACATTAATTTTTAAAAAATTAATATTAACAAATTCATGTTAATATTATTTTTAAAAAATCAATATTAATGAAGTAATGTTAAATTCAATTTTTTAAACTCTAATATTAATAAAGTAACATTAACATTGATTTTTTTTAAAATCAATGTTAACAAAATCATGTTAATATCAATTTTTAAAAATCAATATTAACGAAGTAATATTAACATCAATTTTTTAAACTATGATGTTAATAAACCTATGTTAACATTGATTTGTTAAAAAATTATGTTAACTTAATTATCTTAATTATGAATATATCATCGTATTTTTGTTAACATGTTATATCCCTATTTTATCCTATTTTTATAATAGTGATTCTTTGAATTCTACCTACCTTTGTTAATTGTTAATAGGTTCTCGATCGGACCATGATCTTGTAGTAGCCGTTCAATCTCATCTCAGCCAACAATAATCCCTCTAATAGTCTAAGAAGAAACAAACAGATTATCAGTATATACGTATTTTTAAATTAACACATTTTTTTATGTCTGTCGAAAAAATACATTTTTTATAAGCCGAGTTATTAATATATTAATGAGATAATTATGGTATTGATGTATCAATTTAGATTATATAGACAGAGACGCTTTAATTACTTGTATCACTATATAGAAATCTGTTAAAAGCTAATTTAGCATGTATTTCATATGGACTTATATATAAATAAATAAAAATTAATTTTATATTAATTAAAAAATTAGATGATATTATTTAATTTTTTAATTTCAAATAAAAAATAAGATTATTTTTAAAATGTTATTTAATGAAATTTATTATTATGAATAAAAAGGAATTGTTGAAAAAAAATTAGAATTAACTGAAAGATGTTTTAGGAATAATAACATAAAATAAGATAAAGTTAATTAAATTATTTATATTTAGGTTAATTTATAAGATATTTTTTTACTTATATATAATATAAGCCCGGATGAAGTACTTAATAGGAATCTTTAAAATAGATTAAGACCTAGTCTAGGATGTAAATTTTATAAGTTTTTTATTATTGTTAGAATTTTACAATATAAACAAAACAGAAATTATAGTTAGCAATAATCTTTTGTATATAATTTAATATAACATGTCAATGAAAGGCGAAATTCTATTTTTTTTTATTGTGATTTATAGGGAGCATATGGAAGTCCATCAATTTGTGGTGCTTTATATTTCTTCTTATAGGTGATTTGTCTTATTTTGTTAGCATTTATATACTATATACTCATAAGGGAAGTGTCATCATAACAACAAATTCGAGTTTTAGCGTCGGCCAAAAATGCTAAATTAATTTCAGTGTTGGTTCTGTGTACGCTACCTTACATCTAATGCTACACATCTCAAAGCTGAATTGGAAGTAGAAAGAAAAAAAAAATTGATTAACACTATGTTTAGCATCTAAATGAAGGACGTTAAACAAACACAACCCTAATGAAGCTGAATAAAATCATTATAAATAATAAAACCTTTTATTTTAATATTCAACACAATTATGTATTCTAGGACTGAAGAATACTTATTTTTACTTTGAAATATTATAGAATCACTTTTACTAAGAAATTGTATAAAATAATTTCATAAATGAATATTTTGTTAAATAACATTTATATTACGAGTTAAAAAAATTATACTACATATTAATTTTAATCTAATTAGTTAATATATTTATTATAAAATAATATTTTAACTCTATATTTAATGATTTCATATACAAAAGTTTTGTTTACTAATACTTATATAACAATGTTAATTTTTTTACATAAATATATATACTAAACATATTAAAATTCATTTATCAAATATTTTTTTGGCAGAATTAAATATATTTTTATTACAAAATATGATTTTAACTAATTTATTATTTGTTACATTTAAAAATTATTTTCATTTTTAAATCATAAAATATATATTTTTATTTTACTATAGAATAAATTAATAATCTATTTATTTTATTTATCACATTAAATACATGCAAACAAAAAGAGTTTGGGGGCATCGTGGCTATACTCTCCTCGTCTCAATATATATTAAATTTGTCCAACAACTTGTCAGATGTCAATGGACAATGTAAGATTTTCAATTTCTTTTTCTGTTTCTTAGTTTGAATTTTTTTTTTAATCGTGTTTTGCATGGATCCTACACTAGTTATATAGTAAGACCCCCACAAAAATCTCCTACCTGGGGTCTCCACAATTACGTGGCTCAAACATAGCCAACTTTTGATGGATCCTATACGAGGGAAGTTCTCTTCTCATCTCAGATATCAACATTGTATCTGACCATGCCTTGTTTGACATAGCGTAGGACTTGGTTCGCGTGGGAAGAGGACTTGGTACAACAATATGGGAATATATGGGAGGAATACCAACAAAAAAGGAGATGCCAGATGGGTGGTGCTGGAATAATCAGAGGGAGAAGTATGTGGTAAGAGATGTATATGACATGTTGCAAGCTATGCAGCACAGACATCGACACACATAATATGACTTGACTCTTTGACACAACAATTTTAAAAAATTATGGATTTTGACATGTTGGGACACGTTTTAGTATTAAATAATATTTTTAATTTATATAGTATATATTTTATTTAATATTCAATAATTTAACCCAAAAAAATTAAACTAAACTAATAATACCTATCAATGTAACCGAAAAAAATTAAATTTAATGTAACTGAAAAAAATTTAAAGAGAATGCAGTGAGGATCATTTTATAACCAGATTACTTACCAATGCTAAAAAAAGCATAGGTGCACAATATATGATTACTTAAAAATATCATGCATTATGACCAAATTATACTTTTTTAAACAATTCACGTTTTTTCTCTTTGTATCCATTACTGATTTTTTTAAACAATTCACTACAATACAATATAAATCAAATTAGTCATATATCCAGTGTGCTAGATATCACTGTCCTAGACATAAAAAGAATTTGCTTATTCTTTACCGAAAATATTCTCTAGCATAATATTAATACCTTTTTAGTATTGCAAATAGCTAAATGTGAAAGAGGACCAGATTAATGATTTTTTTAAAAAAAACCTAAAATGGAACAAAAAAATGGAGTATACAGATGGGAATTCAATTTTGATATTTGTTGTTCTTGGTATATGTGGGTCGTGGTTAACGATTTGGTGGGGAACATTATTAAGTGGATGAAATTTAGGTATTTATTTTGGAAATTGATTATGTCGGGGTAGCATCAATTTTGTGGGATCTTTTGTAAAATGGAACAAAAAAACATATTTTTTTTATTAGTATAAAATATTCATTATCATAAGTAATATTATTTTTTATTGGAGACCATAGCTACTGATAAGATAAGTATTTTTCCCTCCATTTCATACCTAAGACAGAATTCAAACTCTAGATCCATGGAATATTTTCAACGGAAAATATTCCTTCGTAAATGTTTGATTTAGCGACAAAATTTTTGACAAAATAAAATATATTTCGTCAAAAATATTTGAGTTAGCGACATATTTTGCTGACAGGATATAATTCGTCGAAAATGTTTGAATTATATATCAAACTCTTTCTTTTGCATTTATTCGTTTTGGCATACTTTTCACTTTTATTGATATTTTAAATATTTTATATAAAATAATAAAAATTATTTCAAAATGTAAAATGATTTTTTAAATTAAATATTTTAAACTAATTGGCAAATTATTAAAAATAATATTTTTAATAAATAATTTGAAATTTGGGACTGTTTGAAAAATATTTTGAAATTTGAGACAATCAAACATGTCCCTAGTTGTGACACGTGTCATTTTGAGGCACAATGTATATAAGTTTCGAATGATCATAACTTTTGATAGAAATGTTTGATTGAGGCGTAATCTATGTCAAAATGCTCAAAATTGAGAAAGGAAGGCCTAAGCATATTTTTAAAGGGAATTTGGTCAACTATTTTTTTTCCAAAAAATGTCTCTAAGTGCCTCAAAATTAGGATTTAGGATTCAATCATCCAAAAATTTCATTTTTGTCTACTTTTTTAATTATTTAATTAGTTAATTTAATGTTATTTTCTATTTTTTAATTACTTCTCTTAATTTCGAGCGTTTTGACATAAAGTACGCCTCCATCAAACATTTCTATCAAAAGTTATGACCGTTTGAAGGACATATCGTACGCGTAATTTAGACTAATTTTTTTGCAGACATTAAGATGTAAAAATAAAAACATCAACTTAAAAAATCATGGGTGAATTAAAAATTATATACACATTTAATTATATATAGTAATGAATTTGAACAGATTAAATTAAATTTTGACTCAAATCTTAAAAAAAATTGAACCAAAATCAAAAACTCAAAAAGCGTATCTAGACATAAGTTATTTTCATGAAAAGTAATACTTCATAAAATTAAAATAGATACCATTTTTATGAAATTTAGTTATAAAAACAACAAAGTTAATAAAAAAATTAGTTCAAATTAGGTAATTTTTTTTTGTATATCTATTTATCAAAAGTATACTGTAAATTTTAAATGATTTCAATTTAAAAAAATTAAAAAATCACAATATTGTGGTCTCAATATTAATTTCAAAAATTGAAAAAAAATTATACTATAAATTTAAAAATTGATTTTAAAGTTGTATGTCAATTTCGATCTCTATTTTAGTCGCAAACACTTTTTACAACAGAATATTGTGGTCGCAAATATTAAAAAAATCACAATATTCTATTGCAAAGAGTGTTAGCGACGGAAGTGGTTACGCCTAAATTGAGCGTGTTTGATTGTCCCAAATTTCAAAATATTTTCCAAACAATCCCAAATTTGAAATTATTTATTAAAAAAGTATTATTTTTAATAATTTGCCTAATCTAATTCCAATTTTTTTATAAAATCACTTTAAATAAATTCCTTCCACTATGAACGAATCTAAAAATAGACAAGTGAATGGCTGATAAGTAAATAACAAAAATTCATCAGATGTGGAAAAGTAAAAAATAAAAAAATTAGAAAAAAGTATTTAATATATAAAAAATAGAAAAGTTAAGCAAAAGAAAAAAAGTACAGCAAAGCAAACCATGGTCCGCAGGTGTTAGAAGAAGGAAAAAAAGGTACAGCAAAAGGTACGAACTACGAAAGAAATTAAAGGGCAATTAATATTATTCTAGACTAGATCCCATGATTTATTTTTTTTACTGCAGGTCTTATGACTTTTATTCTCTCATATTAAGGTAAGTTTTTGACATTAAAACTTGTGCATTTGTTTTATTTTTCTGCTCTTATTTTTTTAGAGGATTTTTCTGCTCTTTTCATTAGTGCTATTATTGAAATTGACTTCACTTAATTATTTTTCTAGTCAGGTTCCCACACACAGCATAAATTATTAGATAGTTCCAAATTATCGTATTGTTTATGGTTGACCTAGTTAATCTTTATGTAAGATATATTCAAGTTTTTCAATTTACTAGAAAAAAATAGTAATACTCAATTATACATGCCGTCAAGATTAGTTGAAAGTACATTAGTCCATATGCTGACATGAACCACTTATAAATTCTACAAGTTTTTGAGTTCTTGATATTTGGTATTCTCCTGCGTCCTCAGATCCAAACATTTGCCTCTTATGTAATTTATAGATGTTCTCTAACGGCTTTTGGGTTCATAAGATCAGAACAGTTGTCAAATAGTTAAGAAACATGATTGTTTTCACCGGAAAATATATTATGATAATTAAATTTGTTTCATGGTGTTTAAACAGTATTGACCTTGATCTGTGTTGGTAGTTGAGATTGAAAATCAACAACTTGCGTGAGAGTCCAGAGATGAGGAATAAGTGGTTGTACATGAGTCCACCCGGCCACCACTGTACTATTGATGGAGGAATGGTTGTTGAAGTGAGTAAACCCTCGTCAGTGAATTTAAATGCATGGACATAGAGTACTGCATCTAAATTATAATCTTTTACTCTATCCATCTATAAAATAGTGCAACGTTAAACGATCAAATCCGTCACAGCCAGCATTCGAAAATCATGAGCTATACCTCTTAAATTTCTTCACCGTCATTAGTTTTGTGCGTGCCTTTCAGTCTCTTAAGGATCATGTATGTGATTTGCAACGGTGACCCATTCTGGTGTATCAAATCAAATCATTGATGATATCCAAAGGTTTTTGGTTTAAGAGCGAGGAATGCATGTTTAAAGCTTTTGTTGTAGTTTATGATGAAATCTAATTAATAACCTGTTCATGTTTCTTTATTCTCTCCTTTTTTGATATATTTTTCATGAGTATAATCTTCGTGTTATTCGATCGCCCCTTTATGAGAAAACTATATCTTCTACTAAAACTCAACTCATGTTCTTGTTTACTGCATAACCAAAAGAATTATTATAAGCATACATCTTTCAAACTTTATTATGTTAATTAACTTAAATTAGTGGTAAACTATCGCGATCAAACAAGAGAAGAAATTCGAGCAAAAATAGTATCAGGATTTTCATTTTTCTTGCTGATAAGACAGACAAAAGGAAGCAAATATGTGTAAATATAGTATAATTTTAACGGCATCTCCAAGACTCTTAGCCCTAAATAACATAATGTTATATATAGGATTATTTGATACACTAGTATGGATCATTTTTGTGAGTCACGTCACAAAGCAAGGTGTTATGTTGTGTTCTTAGTACGTACGAGATGGAATTAATCACATGTTGGGAAGAGCTTTTTGTAAGAAAAGGAAGGCTATAGAACCAACAAACTATAGGGATGACTACAACCAAATACTGCACAGGTACGTTTTAGAAATTCTACGCAGGGAGTAATTTTTTTGTTATGTATTTCGATGCATGGAAGGACTAATTTACATACTTGTTAAGGACTAATTAATTTACATCTTTCTTTTTTCAGGGGGAGGTAACACAGACAAATGTATTTGTTACAAGTCATATATATACTTAAGAGAACAATTATTTCACAACAATATTTCCTATACTAAGCTGAGAAGTACTTCTTATACACAAGATCATGAAACTGATTATTGAGCAGGATTCTACAGAAAATTTCTTCCAAATTCCTGTCTCTTCCTTATAAACAGTCACGTGTGTAATGGATAGGGCTTACATCCTAACAACATTCTCGATCGATATACCACGATGCATTATTGGAGGTGAGCAACCATGATGCATATAGGATAAAGCTTTAGCCACACCTTTAACAACATTCACCCTCATTGCTTAGTATTTGATCCAAGCTACCCCTTCCAAGAACTTATAAACAAACAAAGAGAGCCGTGGATGTGAGCAAAATCCATAGAGATTTATAATGTAACAGTGCCTGATTTCGATCAAAGCTCAACTTTCATTTTTAAAAGCTTTAAAATTGGGTTTCTCTCCATCTGTTTCGAAATGAAATTTTTTCACTGCAAAAACCTGACCTGAAGGCAACTCAACCTTGTAAATAGATCCTTGCCCTCCAATTCCAATGAGATACTTGTCATTGTAATTGTTGGTAGCTTCAATGATATTTTCGAACATAATTTTTCCATCATGGCTCCATATGGAAAACACTTCTTCAGATTGTGCCTTTTCTATAGCTTGGGCTCTTTCCTTTCTTGCTTTTTGATAAAGAATATACATTGAAACCCCCATCCCACATAATAAAAGGACAACCAACCAAGGAAATAATACCAGTAGAATGCCTTTATGCCTCTTTTGAATGCGATTGGTTTGTGTCTCTTTTGGATAAGGGTGTCTATGGGTCGATTCGGGTCGATTATGGTCAAATTTAGGATTCAACCCAATCAAATTTGATCAGTACGGTTCGGTTTGGTTTTCAGTAAAAAAAATTTCAAACCCAACCCAACCTATTCATGAACAGTTCGATTCGGTTCGAACCAACAGGTTACCCATTTAAATTTGATCTATTTTTTCTTAGAACTATTATTTTATATCATGATTTATCCAAATATCCAATATAATTAACACAATAGTATAAATAGTTATTTTTGTCCCTGAATGTGTAGAGACCTGACAAATTCGTTCCCGAAAGATGAAAATTCAAATTTTAGTCTTCGAAAGTGAAAAAAGTGCAACAAATCTATTGATCATTAAACTTTCGTCCATTACCATTAATGAAAAAGCCTATGTGACACAGAGGGATGAAAATGTCACAAAAATTATTGTCAACATGGCTACATAATAGATTTGATCAAAATGTCAATAAATTTTCATTTCACCAAAATGTTAGTAAGTTTCTATTTGACAAATTTGTCAGATTCCAAATTTCGCTTCATTTAACAGTAAAATGCAATTTAGGGTAAGTAGTCATTATTGTCCCTGAATGTGTAGAGCCCTGACAAATTCGTTCTGAAAGATGAAAATTCAAATTTAGTATATCCATTTACATGCATTGCAAATTTGCTACAACTATTTGTTTGTCTTCTCATATCATTGTCATATTGTTGAAACATAATAGTATCATAGGATATTTTTATCCAATTGAAACTTACTGACATTTTGGTCCAATGGAAACTCACAAATATTTTGGTCCAATCTATTCAGTAGTCATGTTGGTAATCATTTTTGTGACATTTTTGTTTCTCTGTGTAACATAGGCTATTTTATTAACAATAACATATAAATGAATTTGTCGCTCTTTTTTCACTTTCAGATACTAAAATTTGAATTTTCATATTTCGAGGACAAATTTGTCAGTGCTCTACACCTTCAGAAGTAAAAATGACTATTTACACTAACACAATATTATCAAATGTCTAAAAGTAGTGAAATTGATTCATTTAATATTATTAACATAATATTCTAAAATAAACTAATACAAATTAAAATAAAATATTATTTAACGAGATTTACTATAATAGTCTGAATCACAATTATTTCTTACAAACTAATTTTTTGCAATAAACTTTGTTGCAACCAGATTTGTTGAAACAAATAAACAAAATATGATTCGTTAATATTATAAACATTTGTAGTTCCAACACTTGGAGTCTAATATTAACAGTATTTAAAACCAAACAAAACAACTCTAAATTTTTGATCGATTTTAATCGGTTCAGTTTGATTTTGATCGGATCTATAAATCGAAATCTGTGACCTAACTCATACATTATTTTGATATTTAATTTTAAATTACTCAAGTACATGTTAAATATTTTTATCTTGTATTCACACACAATCACTACAAAAAAAACGCATGCTTCCCACGGTCATTTTCCCACCGTTCAATTTCTGTCGGAATTTTTATATTTTCCCACGGAATATTCCCATGAATATTAATTCCATCGGAAATTTACCTTTTCCCCAAAACTTATCAGCTCAACCCTAGCCGCGTCTCACTGTGTCTTCTTTTCCCTTACCGTCTCCTACTCTCATTCTCCATCTCACTCAGAGTCGCACGCACCTCCCTAACCCCACCTGCCTCAGTCGCTTGGTCTCTCAGCTCTCTTACCAGAACACACTCTCTTCTCTTACGCGCGCCCAGTCCATCGTCACGTGCCTCCGCAATGAGCGCCAGCTCCACCGCCTCGACGCCAACTGCCTCGGCCTCCTCGCCGTCTCCGCTACCAAGGCCAACCACACTCTCTATGCCGCCTCCCTCCTTCGCTCCATGCTCCGCTCTGGCTACCTCCCCCACGTCAAGGCCTGGACCGCCGTCCTCGCCCGCCTCGCCTCCTCCCCTGACCGCGGCGACGTCCCGCCGAGGCCCTCTAGCTCTTCCGCTCCGTCACGCGCAGTCTCCGCCGCTTCCCCGACCCCGCCATGGCCGCCGCGTCACGCCCCAATACTTTGGTTCCACCCTATAAGTGATTGGAGCTTCTTCCATTATGTTTCGTCTCCTCTTCGATTCCCGTTAGGTGAGGGTATTTCATTTACCCAGCAGTTTTGATTATTTGATTCAGAGGGTTTTTGGGTTTACATTGTGCTGTTCTGGGTAGGGGTTTTGGGTTTTTTTTCATATTTAGGTTTTGGGTTTTGGGTTTACATTGCCTCCCATTACGGTTTGAATTTTAGGATTCTTCACATGTATGCAATATTCATATGAAGTACCATATAACCTGGGAAGTTTCCAAAGTGATGTGCTTTCTGAAGTGGTGTCTGATTTTAGGATCTTAGAAACATGCCGTGTGTTTAACATATTCCAGGACCTTGAGGAAACTTGAAAATGCTTTAATTCTTATAGTCATCTATTTTGTGACTAGGGGGAGAAGAAGATTGATGTGGCAACCAAAAAAGAGGATTACATTAGTAAAAATCAAGTTGCTACTATGGCAACAACAAAAAAAGAGTACCACATTCATAAAAATCAAGTTGCTGATGAGGAATCACAAAGGCAACTTATGAAGCAGAAAATGCTCTTCGACCAGCAGCAAAGAGCTGATGAGATTAATTCTTGTGAAAAAGGAGTATTTTTAATGACATTTCTAGGATTTACTCAATTCTTGTGAAAAAAATCTTTACCATCTACAATTTTATGACATTTGTAGGATTTACTCAATTCTCAAATTAGTATTACAGTTTCATCTACAATTTTATGACATTTCTAGGAAATTTTAAATTCCTTTGAGCTAGAATTCTTTTCGTGGTTTCATGTGGTGCTCTTCACTTAATTTCTTTCAAGTTTTTCCCTGTTTGACCTGCAGAGGAATTGGAAAACTTCTGTTTTTCTGTATGATTCGACTTCTCTCTTATCCTCTTCTTTCCTTCTAATTCCGATATTGTTATTCTTTTATTAAATAGAAAAAATAACAAGAATTCAGAGCATTGTTCATATTTTTCTTATTTGACTTTTCTTATCAACCTTTATACTTTGACTTTAAGTTGACAGGGGAAACTTCTGGCTCGGGCAGGTGATTACACTGCTGCTGCTGATATCTTTAACAAAATTCTAGAGTCATGGTATGCCTGGGATATGCCAACTTCTTGTTTGGACAAAAAATTCAAAATCTTAGATGTGCGGAAATGTGCTAAACATTGAACTTTGGAATTAAGCTTTTTTTAATTATAGATATATATTTCAGCTGCTTCTTTTTCTTTTTAGTAATTTTGTGCTTTTATATAGGTTAATGTTTATCTTTAGCCAGGTCTTTGCTTGTAAACTTATGGACTAGTAGGAAGGCAGAGTCTGAATTGCTTGATGCCTCTGGTACCTAGGCTATAGAAGTTCCAAAGCTTGAATGCTGTCCACAATATGACCTCTTATTATGTCATTGTCAGTGAAGCACACTTCATTACTATTTTTTCCATTTCCATGATCTTAATTTTTTATTATAGTACAAATAAATCAAAAACTGTGATGCACATAAATGCACATAAATGTACTAACTGATCATATGTCCCTGGGGAGAACACCCAGATCTGAGAGGAATTTCTGCTGAGGACATAGCATCAATGTGGAGATTGGTTGAGCTTGATCCAGACAAAATATATAAGGTAAGAGTTCATCTTATGATCACATTATACTAGTGCATAATTTAAATATAGATTTTGTTATTCTACCTGCATGCATGATTGTGTACAGTCTTATTATTATACTGTCAATTCATAACTTATCTTTCCATGTATTTATTCTTTTTTTCTTATCAATAAACCAAAAATATATTGACATTTGGTCCTTTCATTGCTTAAGACTTGTTTAGTTGGTAAACTCCAGTAGGTGAAATCAGTCGGTGTCTGTGGTGTCATCCACGTTCCTCCATTTGGTGGAACTGAAACAGCTAATTAATGTTCTTTTTGGATGTAGGATTTGTTCCAAATCATACATCTAAGTTAACCAGGCATTGTATCTTGAATTTTAAGCCTATGGCACTGGTTGGTCCATTTCAAAATTCAGCTGGGACGTTAAATATGCAGGCCTTCAACTCATGCTTTCTAAGGTAAACTTTTCTTCATTTTTTTTTCATGAATAAATGATAACTTATTAATTTTATTAGAAATACCAGTTTAAAGAAATTCAAATCTATAATCTTTCTTATCTTTTTTTTTTCTTCTTCCTTCATCCTTTTCCAGTTACTACACTCTCTTATGCTAATAGCATTTTGTTCCTTTAGTGTGTTTTCATTTTATTTGGGTTTCATTGTTTGAAACTCGTTTGATTTATTTTTTTTCTCCCACGGGAGTGTTGTGGAAGAACCAAGCAAGGGAAATCATCACAAAGGTATATTTGCCAAGTACAACAAATTGAATATCTATGTTAGAAGAAGATTAAATGACTTATATTTTATCTTCTCGTAAGAAAGAAATAATAGACCTAGACTCGCCGTAAAATTTTGTTCCCTCTATTTTCCAAGTAACCAAACAATGTAAGTGCCCAGGACCTAGTCAACTATAAGTTCTTATTTGCCCAATCCTACCATCTATACTTGAACAATTTAATTTCTTAATTATTGACTATCGTTTAAATTCAAATTGTGAAGGTTATAGCATTGACCATTGACTTGAGTTTCATTTGATATATAAGCTGGGCGTGGTATGTAGTGATTTTTTTTTTCCAACTTGAACAATCCAATTTAAATCGATTGGGTAGATTTTTTTTATATAAAAAATTCAAATTTAGAAACTAACTTAATCATCAGTGTTTTGTTCTGCCTGAATTTTTATGGCTGAATTATACTTTATTCTTAGAGATGTTCTAATTATATCGTTATTTCCTTTAACTTGAAGAATTACAGCACATTTATGAGGGATGAACATATGTAATACTTTAACCCATTTTAATGTAAACAAGCTTCTTTAAGACAGTTTTTTTTTTTTTTTTTTTTTGTGATTCGTAGTTAATTTTGAACCCTTACTATTAATTTGGAATTTTAAAAGATGAGACAAGAGATAAGTTTTGAGTAGATATTCAGGGAGCGTTTGTGTAAGGTATATAATGTTTCAGGTTAAAGAATCAATTTTTTAGGAATACTTTTGTTTCTCTTCTAAAAAAAAGGAATACTACTATTTCTAAGAATATATTTATGACCATATTTGGTTAGTGTTTAATGATTATAGAAAATAATTAAATTTTATTTAAAGATAAAAAAGTAAAAAGCAAAAGAAAAAATGTGAAAAAGAATAAGAAGTACGGGAAAGACAAACATTTTTTTTATTCTTTAGAATATAGACTTTTTTACTTTTTGACTGTATGAACTCTACTTTTTTACTTTATTGAATTGGTCTACTTTAATATAATAGCTTTTCTATTATTTGAATTAGATTGTCTTATTTCCTGAAGTCACTAATGATATGATTGTTGTACTTGGTATAGAGTGTTTCAAGGGAGTGGGTTAAGTGGGCCAATTCCTTCTGGAATTCCATTTTCAAAAAACTTAATTGACTTGTATGTATGAATTTATTCGTGTTTAATTTCTTGATATTAAGTGTTTAATTTCATTTCCAAAAAACTTAATTGACTTGTATGTATGAATTGACCGTGAATTTGATGAGCTAGGTATTATGCGTTGTCAGGGTGTTATCTTCGGATGTGTATTTTGATATATTTGCCAAGTTGAAACTCCTAAAACAGGTGCTAAAAGCAAATGAAGGCTTATATAGCTTTATTTTGTGGCAGATTATGACACTCTGAGAGCTCTGGATTCTGATACTGCTTCTAGTACTCGTTCAATGACCGAGGAAGAGATTAATGCCTTACCCATTCACACTTATAAAGTTCCAGTCCCACCAAAGTGAGTTGTCAGTTGTCATGGTTTCATAAAATAAAAAAATAGATATAATAATGAATCAGAAGAAAGGCTTGTTGTACATGCTTGCATTTTTTGTATCTATTTTTCTTTTCCTACAGGTCAGTGTTTGGAGGGTCACTCCAACCTATTCTGCTTGTTCTATAGAAGGCAGAAGGCACTAACTGCTGAATTTTTGTTAGTGATGGGTAATTTTGAAGCCCATAGTCTTTTGTTTTAGAAAACCATTGAATATGCAGAGACCAGCAGTTGTGACTCAAAATAGAAAACCAAATAAAATTGTTGCTAATTTCACATCCTAAATTTGTGGTAAATTAAATATCATGACCAAGAAACATAATCGATGGGGTAATATTCCGATGATTCTGAAGGGCTGATTGGCACTCATTGCATACTAGTTGACTGTTTGTGAGAAAGAGGCTTTGCTGTTATGTCATTGCTCAGGAAACACTAACAAAAGCTTATTGAGAAAAATGCACCCGGTAGTCTGTTTCTTTTTTTTTTTTAATATATATATTTTTAGGGTTCTCAAGCCACGTTAAGTGGTTAACAGGGTTAATTTTCTCCTTTGTGTGCATCTACATTTTTTTTAATATAAGATGAAAGAGAAGTCCTATTGAAGATGATAGTTTGTTAGTTTTTAGAGGCAAATTTAATCTCTATATTTAATTCCTACATGTAACATTTGTGAATTAGTTCATTAATTTGCAGTGATTTTTGAGTTTCATACTTATAACTCTTATCATTCTTTGTTTTGCAAGATCTTGGACATGGCACAAGGATTAAATCTTATTTTTGGTTGGGACTTGTTCACTTGTGTCTTCTTAACTGCTACTGGTGCTGTTTTTCTTATACTTATCTCAGTTCTACTTGTAAGTATCATCATTTGCTTATTCACAAATCTCTGTTGAACAACACTATACTTATCAAATTCCTTTGTCTAGGACATTGAGAAGGCAAAAATCCTAGGACAGTTTGTTGTTGGTTTTGTATTTCTTTCTTTTATACTTGGACTGCTTATCAATCAACTGGAAATTCCATTTTCCATGAATGGAATGCCAACAAGGTTGAGTGGGGAGAGTGCATTTGTGCTAATGAGTCTTCTAGGAGCAAAATATATAATAAAATTGTCCATAATTTTATTATATATTTTTATAGATAAGGAGTTAAATTTATAGATTTGGTGTGTAAGCATTGAATGAAAAAAATACAATTTGATTTTTTTTTAAAGGACATTCTAAGACGGTTATGAAAAAAACCGTCTTAGAATCCTCAATTTTTTTTAAAAAAAAGACATTGTAAGACGGTTATTTTAAACACCGTCTTAGAAGGTGTCGACGTAGAAAGCGATTATACGTGTATTTCCGACGGATTTATCCGTCGGAAATTTTCCACAGGTGATTACCGACGGATATATCCGTCGGAAATTTCCGACGGACAAAAAAATTTTCCCACGACCTAACATTTCCTACGAGCGTTTTAGCGACGAATTATTGTCCGTCGGAAATTCCGTCGGAAATTCCATTTTCCGACGGATTTTCGAGTTTAGCGACGGATTTTTCCGTCGGAAATAGCGATTTTTTTTGTAGTGAATATTTATATATACTTGGCTTAACGTTTCACGTTCAAGTGGTATCGAGAATCATGAGTGGATGTAATTAACTTCCATTGGTTCGCCATTTGTGGATGTGGTGCTGACAATTTGGAGGTACTTTTTGATGGTAGAAGAATTGTGCTTTTACTGTTCACACACACATGCACATACATTACCTAATACATAATTAGGTAGGTTGGATAATTATCACCAGATACAATAATTATGCGAGACTTTGTGATCTTTATATTTATTAACCAAAATCGTCAGGTAGTCAATAGTTGTTACTTTGATGCGTGTTAAAGTTTTTTACTGGCAAAAATAAAGGTCAGTGTAGGGCCGAGTGAGAATTGGAAAACTGCTTTTAACGGTTCTTAATGGCCACTAAATATCTTAGTTTTTCCCGGCAATAAAACAAGCCTTTACCAGCACTCTCAATAATTGCCGGTAATTGTTTTACCGACAGGAAAAAGTGTCCATTTAAATCGTCAGTGAATGTTATACTGCTATTTATATTGCTTCTAAAAGGTAAATTATTCCATTAAAAGTGTTTTAATTGTTGTAGTGTGCTCATCAAAATATCACTAGAAACTATAACATGTAACACACCGTCAGCCCTGCATCTATGAAGTGCCAATCCCAACATATCTCCACTTCCTACCTTCGATTCTCACTGAAGTTGCTTCAAGCATATATTCGGTTGAAAGGACCAATCATAAAAAGAACAGTGGAAATTCTCTGCACTTCCCCGTGATCCAGTTCCATGACCTCACTTTAATCAGATCGAGCAGCTCCTCCACCCCCAGATGCTTGTTATTAAACCATATGGACTATATAACTGGCAACCATATAACTCTCCATGCTTTTTTCATCTTTTTCCCCCTCGCACATCCCATGTGTTGCCCAAAATGATATTTAGCTTCCATTGGCAGAGACAATTCAAAACCAATCCAGTAGTAACACCTTCATCCAGATATTATATGCAACACTACAGGAGAAAAAACAGATGTTGATTTGACTCCTCACAGTCATACACTGGTTACATAAAGGACAGAAGAGGTTCCCTTTTCTTCTACATCTAGCTCCTTCTTGAGTAATTATATTCATTTCCACCCCATGTTTCTCTCTATCTTTTTCTACCTTTTCCATCACATTACATATCATATCTATAATTTTCTCTCTCTACTTTTTTATCTCCTCCCTCCCCCCAATCCATCCCAAAATGGGTTACTTTTTATGGCACTAATTTAAAAGTCAATCATTTATACTTTTCTTTTATTCAAAACAACAACTTGTACATATGCATGCTCACACTACACCATGGATTTCCCAGAAAAGTAAATGTACCAATTCATTAATTCTCCCAATCCCCCTAGTATTTGAACTGGAAAATCTAGCTACTCTCGACCTCTAGTAACTTATACATGGTGTATTACAATGACAAAACAAACAAGCTTACAACAAAAGATAAAGGATAAAAGGTGTATAAAGAAGAAAACAAGAAAAACAAAATACTGAATTAGTTTAGTCCTTAGAGAAGTTGTCCAAGTCTATTATTATTCATAGGGAACTGGTTTGCTAAAGGTGATTTCTCTATCATAAGCTTCTTAGACACTTGATCCATGGTTGGGCGAGAACATGGATTTTCACTCAAGCAAGAAAGTGCCAAGCTTGCAACCAAAATGACATCCCAGGCAATTGATTTTAGAGGCTGAGATGGTCTTTTGTCTAAAACATCAATGAGTAGTAGCAAATTATAGGTTACTGTTGCTGAAGTTGACGATAACAATGAGGAAATGAGATCTCCTGGATGCTTCCCCATGATGATTTCTAAACAAAGCACTCCAAAACTGAATACATCACATTTCTCAATCACTTCCATAGTCTGTGCAAGCTCTACAATAAATGAAAATTTAAAGTTACTCATAAACCAGTGTATAGCCTTTTGTATAAGCTACAACTTATATTTTCTGAATGGATCACTTGGTATTTGCACATATCACTTTTTACTTAACTTTTTCATACGCTTAATTAGGGATTAGTCTAATTCCTCTACAAGTAAACAATGTTTAAACAAAATTAGAATATAAACCTAGTGTAAATTAATTGAAAAAAAAATTGATAATTTTATATTTATATTTCTAAATATGAGGAAAGGGGGTCCAACCTGGAGCTGCATACCCAAAGTTGCCTGCACACGTGGTCCAAAAGAACATGGACTTCATATTGTGAATCCAAAAGAACATTCTTACTCGATACATCACGGTGAATAATTGGAGGTGAGCATGATGGAAATAGGATAAAGCATTGGCCACACCTTTAACAATATTCACCCTCTTTTCGCAGTCAAATGCTGCTTTTGCGTCATTGATTAGTATTTGATCCAAGCTACCCCTTTCCAAGAACTTGTAAGCCAAAAATGAGAAACATGAATGTGGGCAAAATCCACAAAGCTTGATAATGTTCCGGTGCCAGATTTCGGTCGAAGCTCAAATTTCATTTTTACAAGCTCTAAAATTGGGTTTCTCTCCATCTGTTTCCAAATGAAGTTTCTTCACTGCAAAAACCTGACCTGAAGGCAACTCAACCTTGTAAATAGATCCTTGCCCTCCAACTCCAATGAGATACTTATCATTGAAATTGTTGGTAGCTTCAATGATATTTTCGAACATAATTTTTCCATCATGGCACCATATGGAAAACACTTCTTCAGATTGTGCCTTTTCTTTAGCCTGGGCTCCTTTCTTTCTTGCTTTTTGATAAAGAATATACATTGAAAACCCCATCCCACATGATGAAAGGGAACCCAAGCAAGGAAATAATACCAGTAGACTGCCTTTGTACCTCTTTTGAATGCGGTTGGTTTGGCAGAGCATCAAGCCAGTGGCGTTGCCACACAAACCTTTGTTGTTATTTTTCAATGATTCAAATGGAGCCTTAAGAAAGGCTTGATTGTTTGAAGGTGGCCCTTCTAACTGGTTGTATGATATGTTGACAGAAATCAAACTTGACATGCCATCAAAATTGGAAGGAATAGATCCTGAAAGATTATTGTGGGAGAGATTCAACTATTGCAATTGCTTTACCTCTCCAAGTTCTCTTGCTATTGTTGCACTCAACAAATTCCCACTTAGATCTAGAGATTCAAGAGACTGATATTGGCGAAGCTCAGAGAGAAGTTTTCCTTTTATTTTATTATTGCTCAAATTCAATTCTATTAAATTGGGTAACTTTATAACTTGTTTCGGTATAGTGCCACTTAACTCGTTTTTTGCAAGATCCAGGTGTTGAAGATTTTTCAACAATCCTATTTCAGTGGGAATGTTTCCTGAAAGATGATTGTTGTTGATCTTGAGTTCAACTAATGACTTTAGCTTCCATAGCTCTTTTGGTAGCTTACCAATCGAGTGATTCGAAGAAAAGTGAAGCTTGCCTAGCTTGATTGCCTCAACAAGCTCGATTGGTATATCACCTGAAATATTATTGTTGGATATCTTCAAGGTAGTAAGATTAGGGCACTTCCCCAAGTTAGGTGAAATTTGGCCGTAAAATTTATTGTGACTCAAATCAGTGTATTCCAAATTTGGATAGACACCAAAATCTTGCGATAAATATCTCCTTCCATTTGGTTTCCCTCTAGCCTGAGTCTAACAATACTAGAGCAATTCTTTAAACTTTTTGGCACTGGACTCGTAAAATGGTTGTGAAAAGCAGAAAAGAATGCTAGTGGCTGAAGAGGGATTTGCCGGAGATGATCCGGACGCAGTTCAAAGAGGTTTTATTATATGAATCATTTAATCTAGTCAAGATACTAATTGTAGAGGAAAATATCTGCCAACTTATTTAATTCAAAGGCGTTTGTATATTTTTTTTTATATAAGGAAAATACTTAGATCATATCATTGATAATAAAGTTGTGAATACAAGTAGGAACATAATGTAAAACTTATATAGTATTTAGCATAAATCTTGCTTCCCTAGCAAAAGTATTGACTATAAGATTGGTTTGCCTCTTATTCTTATTGAAACTTGCCTTTAGTTTACAAGATTTGACAAAATGGTTTTGCATTTAGAAATTATAACACTTAAATCAGAAGAATCAGATTGAGTTTTAATTTTAAGATTGTATCAACCAGAGATTTGCAATCTGTTTCGAACAGAATATTGTGCAGGCCTAGATTTTTTGCCCAAGACATGGCATGATAAAGTGCCATAGCTTCCGCTTCCAGTGGTCAAATTCGTCTATGAAGAATTATGGATAGATGACGAATAGGACTTGGTTGAATATTTGTATTTCTATTTTTTAGAAAAATATTTGGCCAGTCTTTATATATTGCCTATTCGATCGGCTATTCCTATACTGTTTCTCTAATATTAGGAAAATGATTATTATACACTCTATATAAGTGTCTACATTTTGAAAAAAATAGAAATAGACGAGAGATATAATAAATGATTAATTTAATTGATAATTATTTTTATGAAAATGTTAATTGATTGTATAATGTGATAGAATGAAGAGATAGAAAAAAAATTAAAGGCATAGATGAGCTGTTTATAATTTATGGATATTCAGATATCATCACCTTTAATATTAGAAGTCCGTTAATTGGTAGGATTCAAATAGTTTATATTTACTTTCACTTCGTATATTTTTTTGGCCGCGAATAAATTGGTAATTAAAATTGTATAATATAATAATATGAACCTATATATCTTTTTTTCAAAAGAAGGATACTCATATTATTTCATTCATAATAAGCAAAGAGATATAATGAGAAATGCACTGGAATAACCGAGAACAATCATACAACCTTGCAGTCCTAGCTAAAGTATAAGTCACACAATTAGTCGATTTCTTACAAAAGTCATCAGTAAGTTGTGAAAATTAGAAAAGAGATTTATGCAAGAACATAAGACCAAGTGAAATAAAGAGATTCCAAAAGTGTTGCTGCAAAAACTATCAACTACATTTTTGCAGTCCCGTTCGAAAATTATTCTGGGAGTGTACATCTCGTTTTGCAGCCAAATCATTGCTTGATGAAGCCCCCAAGCCTCAGCTTCAACCGATTCAGGATTACCATTGTTCAGGAATACGAACCTACATTTTTTTTTTGGTGAATGGAATATGAACCTACTTGATACCATTGATACATTATCTTTATTATTTGTCTTATAGTGTTAACAAAGTCATAACTGCTGAAACAATTATAGAAAGGTTTTTAAAAGAATGTTTAATAATAATAATAATAATAATAAAAGATAGATCATGCTACTTAATCCATCAATAAATTCATGTTTTTTATTTGTAAAAGATAGATCATGTTCTTTATTTCACACAAAAAATATGTTTCTTATAGAGATAGATCATATCTTTATTTACTTAGAGATATAGGTCACATTCTTTAATTGAAAAAAATATATTGCCTTACTTTTTATTTTTTTATTTTTTCCCTATTTATTATAAATATTTAAATGAGATTTTTATTTAATTATTATTTTATTTTTAATCAATATTTCATTTTTCAATTTTTTCATTTTTCATTATTAACTAATGTGCGGGTAATGGGTACCCAATGGTGACGTATTTGTCCCGTTTCGACGCGATTTTCATTCAAAAGAAAAGAAGCACCAAGCGAAGCCAGCGAGGCTGTCTTTCAATTCCTTCGTGCGTGCGATTCTTCTGATATTTCAAGGCGACGCACCGACACCGGACCTATCTCCGGCGACATCTCACCGATCTCCGGCGAATCCCCGGTCCCCACTTTCTTCCCTCGAAATGAATCCCGAGTAGTACGTTCCTCTATTCCCTTTCCTTCGTATCATGTCTGATTTCAGCGAAGTTCGCTCCTTTTTCGCTTTTTTTATGTTCCCTGCTAAAAGGGTGTGTGAGGTTGCTATTAAATTGGTGAATATGGGTTGGGTTATGTTAGCATCAAATCTTTGTTGGTGTGTAACCCTAGATTGATTGGTTTTCATAGATTTTGACCCACTTGTTTTTTTTTTTTTTTTTGGAGAGATTGAAATTTAATGTTTTTCAATCACGGGTTCACCAGCGAATACCGATCGTTTGTGTTTGTGTTTTTGTGATTGATTTTGAAGTGAAGAGTTACCCTGATCTTGTCCCTTGTTGATTTCAAAGAGTTGAACTGCACATACTGTATGGTAGTTTGGTTTGTGGTTTGCATGATTTGAGCCACAGTTCATTGGGAGAACATCAAACTATTCTAAACATGAGATTAGAGGAAACATGAGAGGTTGTTTGCAAGGTTGTTACGTTGATATGGGAGTTGACTTCCCCCATTGGAAGTATGGGATTTGGATTTGGTAATTATATGGTGTTGTATTCTACTTAGATCAAGCAATAAGAGAAAAAGCTAATGATGTCTTGTGTTATATTAGTTTATAGATCTTAATGAATTGAGACTTTATGATTGGTTTTCTATTTAACTGTTATCTTAATGTTTGTGTGTGAAAGAGAAATGGTTGCTTGTGTCTGGTTCACAGTCTATTAGAAGAGACTGAGTTGATATACTGTGATTATTCTTTGCAGTGATTATCTGTTCAAGCTCCTTCTTATTGGAGACTCTGGTGTCGGTAAATCATGCCTTCTTCTGAGATTTGCTGTAAGCTTTCAACTCCTTTTTATGCTAGTTGTTATTGTGACTACTACTGGATTTTGTTTCCTAAAGAATAATAATAGCATCCTATGGGTCTGCTGTGATTGAATATGGTAATTAGTATCTGCAACATCTTAATAAATGATAACATGTTTTATTCTCTGTTTGAGGTCTTGACTATGTTTGAGTTCTGTAATATGAAAAAAAAAAAAAGTGAAACAATTACTAGCCTTATCACTGGGGATAATTTTTCCTCTCTCCCTATGTGTGTAGTTACGTATGTTTTCCCCAATTCCCCACCGTAGAATGGTTGCTAATTTGCAAGTTTGTCATTTAGCTGTCCAATACAATAACATGCTATAGTTATTCAAGAAAATATAATTTAACTTTTGGTGGGTATTTTGATATGAACTCAATTTTAAAATAGAAAATTTAGGGAGATCAAACTCCTGACTAGCATAGGTAGCCCTCTTTGAGACTGAAATTGCATAAAAAATGATAGAAAGAAGATTACAAAGGATTTCAGCATTGCAGATGCACTAAATCCTCATTTATCCTTATTTCTAGTCAATCCTCTCCTGTTGGATTATGCTGAAAGTGACGAGGTTGTGTCTCCTATTGTTGGTTTTGTTGTGATTTGAACAAGTGAATTTGACCTTTGGAGAATGTCTAATTAAAAAATAAGGGTGAAAAAAAGGAATTATTAGCTTGTTTTAGTTCATTTATACGAATTAAAAGGAAAGCCTACGGCTAATGTCATAAAAGATTTGTCTTTGACATGTAGTCTACTTTTTAGAGATTGTGTTTGGATTAACTTGTTGATAATTTCTATTTTATACTACAGGATGATTCGTACATCGAGAGCTACATAAGCACCATTGGAGTTGATTTTGTGAGTGCAACTCTACAAATTTTTATCTGAAACTGTTTGAAGGAATGTCCAAACTCACCATTTCATGTCAATTTGTGTAGAAAATACGTACCGTTGAGCAAGATGGAAAGACCATTAAACTACAGATTGTATGTATCTGATTGGCCTTTGTCTCTTTATCTATTGATCTATTGACATTTTGTCTCCAGTGAGCTGGACCTAACTTTTTTATTCTCTTTGTTGGTGTAATATTTTGCTTTAAGTGGATCACCAAAATTCATGGTTGTGTTGACATAGTTTTCTTACCTTGATTTGTGATCTGTTTTTATATGTAGTGGGACACAGCCGGGCAAGAACGATTTAGGACAATCACTAGTAGCTACTACCGTGGGGCCCATGGGATCATTGTGGGTGATGATTTTCTTGGCATGGGCTTTTGGATATTGATTTCCCCTTTGTAGGTGGATCCTTGCATGCTTTACTAACTAGTTCCTCTGGCAGATTGTTTATGATGTGACAGATGAAGAGAGCTTCAATAATGTGAAGCAGTGGCTCAGTGAAATTGATCGCTATGCAAGTGATAATGTTAACAAGCTTTTGGTTGGAAACAAGTGTGATCTGGAAGCAAATAGAGCTGTGTCATATGAAACAGCTAAAGTATAGCTTTGTTGCACATCCCTTGAATTTTCATTTTTTCATATAAAGTTTCAAACTTTTGTTCATGATTAGACCTGTTGGGTTATTAGGATTTTATTCCTATTCCAGCTTCCCTTACCCCCATCTTTTATATTTGTTATTTTTTACAGGCATTCGCCGATGAAATAGGCATACCTTTTATGGAAACAAGTGCAAAAGATGCTACAAATGTTGAACAGGCTTTCATGGCAATGGCTGCTTCAATCAAGGATAGGTATACATTCCTGTTTATAATTTAACAGTATATATTTAAGAAGATACAAAAGATTAATGCAGCTTGGCCTGAGAAGCAAGCCCAGGAAAAATTGTTCCCAATTTACTCAATGAATAATTATACTGTGTATCTGATGATGTCAGTTTCCATGGCTGAGAAAAGTCAATTGTGAAAGAGTTGTAAATGTTATTTTTTATTAATTATTCCTTGTATTTTTCTTTATTGGAGTCCAGAATACATGCAAAGATATGGGTTAGTAGACTGTGTCTATGTCTATTTTTTTGTGAAATTGAATGTGTCAAACATAGCAAAGTTTTTTCAGAATAAATATAAATTCGTGATCGAGTCCAAACTTAGAATTTGCTGAAAAGTGAATAGACTCTTCTATTTGAGGCAAAAGGGGTTAGTTATCCAATCACTCACAACGGTTTGGAAAGGAGAATAGAGTTATATATAGATCATATTCATATACTTTTTTTGTCTACCAACTATTCCTTCTAAAAGCTAATATGGTGGTATTTTATCTTGTGAACGTAGAATGGCAAGCCAACCTGCAAACAATGCAAGGCCTCCAACAGTGCAGATCAGGGGACAGCCAGTTGCACAGAAAGGTGGGTGCTGCTCTTCCTAACCACAAGTTAATCAGATCCATTTCATTTGGTTACCTATTTCATGTAAGATTTTTTTATAATATTTCACTAGTGGACCAGTGTCAGGATTTCTCTGTTGGTTTGGAACTGATCTAGATGATCCCATTCGTTGAATATACTTTATACTTAAAATATATGGCTTGTGCAAAGTATAATACTCATCAATGCTAAATATATATTCCTATCTTTTCATCTGGGACTACTTTTTTGTTTTTTATTCCCTCAAAATGTGCTTGTCATAGAACTGCATAACCAATCTCTTAGCATAGACACGTTATCCTGTGTTATACTCCTCTTTGCATGTGTAAGAATTTTAAACTCACAAATATACAACTATGTTATGCAATCAACATTCTTTGATGGGTGATTAAATGAAACCAAACCATTTATGTTTATTATTTTCAAAACCCTGTCATTTTAAGCCCGTGGAATTTCAGTTCCAAACTTCTAACATGAGTTGGTTGGACTCATTTTACTTGCAAATGTACACTTTGGGGGATTAAATGGCATTATCGGGTGGTTGAAGAAAGCCAACAAACTGTGCAAATTCACTCACATGTAATTAAGTCATTGATCTTTTAAATAATTCCCAAGTTAATTTTATGTTTGAAGAGATTTTTTTGTATTATAAAGAATGTCTTAATTTAAATGCACAGCCCTTGCATAAACACAGCACAATTTCTATTTTTTCAAGGTTTTTCTCTAAAACATTAAAGCACGTCAAAAAGAATTTTTAAAAAATATTTTTCCAGTATTTTCTTTTATATCACTCATCCACAAGAACAGCAAAAGTTAAGGAATAAAGAGGATGTACTCCCAACTAAATGTGGTTTGATAAGGATGCTTGTCCAATTCAATTCATATTCTGGCGTCTCCTTTTGTGCCAAGTTCGGTTCTAGTCAAGTTCTTTGCTCTTGAAAAATGTGATGAAAAAGAAAAATAACATTTTTTGAGCGAATATTTAAATTAGTCCTTTGATGGTATATAGGACATTAATATTGTTTTTCAAAGATTTTGAACATCAAATTCATAGTAACTTGTGAATTTAGAGCAACGAATCAAATTTGGTGTTGCAAAGACTGAATTTATGTTCATATTATTGAGAGGCTAATCATTTTTATTTTATGAATTAGCACGATATATTGTGATGCATCTTCAAAAAGACTAATTTGGATTTTTAAAGATTCTAAACTCAAACTGTGCTTTTATACCATTTTCCATTGAAGAAAGTCGCAGAGAGCAAAAATTTGACGGATAAATGCGATGGTGATTACAAGCAACCCTTCAA
Source organism: Glycine latifolia (assembly GCA_013407115.1). Lineage (NCBI taxonomy): Eukaryota > Viridiplantae > Streptophyta > Magnoliopsida > Fabales > Fabaceae > Glycine > Glycine latifolia. The sequence goes on from CM023958.1 coordinate 35,922,223, forward strand.
CGATAAGAAAATGTCAAATAGAAATTAGTCGAGATCATAGGTGGTGATCCAAGATTACTAATTTATTTACCTATTTTTACTTTGAGCAGATAGAATAAATTATTTACCCTCGTCGTGAAAAAAAAAAGATAAAATAAGTTCTTTTTCCAACTTGAATGTGAGGGTATATCATTCATATGAATTAGAAAAGGTTGACATTCTTTGATATATATATATATATATATATATATATATATATATATATATATCAATACAAAATTAATTACAAAACTAAACCCATTTGCAAAGGATGTAGAGAACTGGCATTAGTATATAGAGGTGATTTACATTTACAACCTTAAGTTTTTTTAACTTAAGTCTATAACTATCTTAAAGAAACTTATTTAAATAAGAATAAATGATACTTGTTATGTAGTTTAAAAAAAATTATCATGTATCACAAATTTATTAACATTTGCTAGCTGTTAATAAACGTAAAAGCATTAATTCCAACAACTAAAAGTAAAATAAAATATAGGAGATCATGAACCGACCAAGTTTATGATTCGGTCACGCTTTAAGCGTTAGACAGAATTGTTATTCAATTATTTACTATACATGATAATTATAAGTTTGTTAACTTCTAAAATAAATAATTCAAATAATAATTTATAATTAAATAATAATATTATTAGTGCATAAACATTAAACTCAAATATAATTAATTTTATTTATAACTGATTAATGGTTAAAGTACTAGTCAAGCAAATTTTCCATTCCCGTTTCAAAAAATATTTGCCAGTTGGTCCTAAAACTTCAAGTCCTCAATTTTATGCTTTCAAAATGCTGAGCAAAACCAATAGAATGTTATTAAAAAACTTATCTAAAAAAACTTCATTGAAATACACCTTTTCAACGATATTTGTATAACTACAATTTTAGTAAGCATTACCTTCGAAATGTAGCCAACTAGATTGGAATTAAAATAAAATGCTAAATAATGCAGGGAAGCGTTTGGTACAGTTGGTTGGTTTATGTTTAGTGCATTTAAAAAAGATCAGCACATAAGGTTTATAAAACATTGGTTATTAGAACCCTGAGATAATTCAAGATGCAGGTTACTCTTGTCAAACGCTTACTACATACCATTTTTAGGTAGTGCAAAGCAAGCAATCGTACAATGGCTAGGTCCAGCCAATTTTGCAATAAAAGAAAGAAACAAGGATAGCTTCCAATTAAATTTATTTTAATTTATTCTTGATTAGAATTGAGGATGAGAAACCAAAAATTGAAGCAAAACTGAGATGTCTATCTATGAAGAAAAAGGGAACTCAACAACATTTATGTCTTACCCACACCATATTCCCCCAAAATATCAGACACAGTAAAAGTAAAGCACAAGGGGGAATAGGCTTCAAGGGATACAGGACCGTATGAAGAACAACAACCTAAATTTACACTTTTTAAGGCATAAAATTAAATGAACCTTCTAACCCAGGAAATCCAATTACCATAGTTCTTTTCCTGCTTAAGTTCAAATAAGAGAACCCAAAATTGAAAATAGGACAGGGGTATGACAAAAGGGTTCTGGGAAGGCCTCACTTGGCACCCAAGGTTGGGAAATGCCCAGGATCTTCAATGGATGGAGCAGGTGCATTGTTGGTGGAACTTCCACGGTAACCGCCTCCGCCTCCGCCTCCACCTCCCCCTCCACCTCCACCTCCACCTCGTGAACCACGGCCACGACCCCTACCACGCCCTGGGTTGTAGTATGGTTCCCCCTCAGCAGGCTTCAGAAACTCAGTGATGCTCACAGACTATGAATATGAAATCCAACAAAATTAGTCATCAAAACAAAAGAAAATAACCAGGTTCAAAAGCAGACTAAAGAAATCATAAAAATGAACAACTTGCTTAAAAACCTTCTAAAGGGGAAAATATAATGCCTGACTAAAACATGCAAGTTAAACATTTGATACAACAGTAACAACAAAATTATGGACGGAAGAATAATAAACAGTGGAAGCAGGCCATGCAGACACAAGCAGAATATCTGAAGTCTCAGTTCAAAGCCCGGTATAATCACAACATGTTCCTATCTTTAATTCACCCAATAGTAAAAAAAAAAAAAAATTGGGAAAGAAGACAAGAAGAACTAAGAACCAAGTCCAGAGAGCAGTTAATACAAAGAAATAGAGCATGCACACACAAGAACACATGGGCCACGCATGCATGAGGGTGCACACAAGTGTGTACATGTCTCTCTGTGAGAAACACATCCTAAAAGAATTAGCATTAATAAAAAAATCTTGATCTACTAGTGTCGGAAACAACCAACAGTTGAGTTTTAATAAAACAATAGAAATATTTAGTTGGATAATTAGCAGAAGAACTTCTTCATTGTCAAAATATGACTAAATGCCACAACTCATAATAATAACACGAATTAAAAACAACAAAAATTAGGGATAAAGACACCTTCATGTCATCTGAAGAAGCCTAGGCTAACCAAAAATGGTAAAATTAGAAGCTAGCCACATATTAGACTTGATTTCCTTGATAAATAATCATTTGTAAACATAGTTAGATATTTAATAAATAGTATTCCATTAATTAAAATAAGTTCCGAAATTTTCGAGGCCTTTTTCAGTAAGCTATAGCTTCCTACTCCACCAGACGTTGACAAAATCATTTTTTTAAACATTTACAATTATATAAAAAAATCTTTGAATATTTTTTAACTAAATTTTCTTAAATCTCACAAAATAGTTATCACCCATGAAATATGTGATACTTGCTTGTAATCAATCTTTCATAATAACAAGCAACTTTCAATGATTGAGCAGAAGAAAATGAAAATCATGGAGCTATAAATTCAAAGTACCAAGGACAAGCAAATTCAATAAAGTCAAACCTTCTTGGATTTTTCTTCCTTCTCAAAAGCCTCTTTTCGCTTATCTTTATCAGATCCCTGTAAAGATGATAAATGTCAACACATGTTAGCAGGCATTAGAAATATAATATGAACAGCATATGGTTAGAAGGGCGGATGATGATAAAATAAAATACACACCAGTTTAATGAATATGTCATGATTATCTTTCTTGCTTGATAAGGCCTGCATGGATTCAAACTCTTTAGTGTCCACCTTTCTCTCTTCAGTCTTGAGTGCTTGGAAAGCCCTCCTTCTCTCTTCCAACACTTTTTCATATTCCTCCAGAGTCATCTCCTAACAAATGAACAGAACAGCCCACTGGTCAATAAATTTCAAATGCAAAACACTAACATCACAAAGTATGTAATTAACCATGATTTAGATCCTATAAAGCTAAAGATGCACATCAGAGAGTAAACTGTTGACATCTTAATTAGATGATATCAACTCTGCATCGCTTTTTAGATCCTCGGGAAGTCCTATTGGAACCCAAGGAGATCAAGAAAATAGGGATGTTGGGGATCAAGCCGCTACAGAATAACCACATCCCACTAGGTAGCTAGCAGAGATACCAGAGCCATGCACTGTACTTGTTAATTAATTAATAAAAAATACACATGAAAACTTTCAAACACTCACAAGTTACAAAAGGCTAACTAATATTGGGAAAAAATCATAATCAAGGAAAAGACGGGGTATCTTAAAAGTGAATGTGCAGAAGATTAGTAATTATTAAAAAGCATATCAAAAACAGAGCATACAACAGTTTAGGGTAAGTAAAAGCTTTAAATAGGCTTGAAATTCACCTTATCTTCAGGCTCTTTTTCTACAGTTTCATTAGTAGGGCTGTCCTTGTTTCCATCAGCTACATCTTCTTCAACTGCAGGCTTCTGATCGCCCAAATTCTTTTCAGTTTCATTCACAACCTCATCAGTTACCCTAATATAAATCAAGAGAGAAAATATAAACAATAAAAATAATTAAAAACAGAATTTCCATAGAAACAATGTAAATGTTAAAACTATTAAAACAATAGAATACTAGATTTTAAGAAGAATTCTTACTGATCAAGTTCATCAGTTTGGGTTCCCCAGTTACCGCGTCCTGAACCTTCACGTTTGAATTCATTTCTGCAAATAGACTAAGGGACATCAATATTGATAGAAACAGAAATTCATAAAGAAATTGTTCATCAAAGATAACATCACCCTCGTCCAGTCCCACTGCGACGATCAAATGTTCTTCGAGGGCGTCCTTCTTCACCTTCACCAGTTTCACCATTGCTGAAACCTCCATGACGACCACCACGGTAAGGACCTCGTGGTCCACCATAACTGCGTCTTTCCGAAGAATTCCCAGTATCTCCTTCTTCAAAAGGACCCTGATTAGAAGGAGCTCTGCTGGTAGGGAATGAGTTCTCATCATTTGAGGAGTCACGACTAAACCCACGACCACGTCCAAATCCACGTCCCCCACCTCGTCCACCTCCACGGCCTCCACGAACAGGCTCGTTTCTGGCATCCCTCACTATCAACAAGATGGAAGCAGAAAATGTGAATACACAAGAACAGGAGGAACATCAATTGCAGAGCAATAAATGGCACATAATCTCAGCTGGCAAGAAAACACACATTAACTTTTTTAACTTTGGTTATGTCTTAGACAAATTACAAATTAGAACAGAGTTCTAAATGAAAAATGTATTATCATATCATATTACCACACATTCTAATTGACTCGTGACTTATCACAAAATGTACTTTGCACAAAAAATCCTATCATATTATACCACCACAACTTCAAATGCATTATGCATCAAAACAAAATACCTTACATGAAAACTGAGAAAACATAGTTACCACTTAATACTATTTCCTTTCAATAAACAACAACCAACTTTAAACACGCAATGTTTATAAAATTATTTTGTAATGATGTAATTTACGTTTAGATGTTTTTATTCTAAAACAAGTTAATAGTAAAGCTCGGTATATAAATTATTTATCCATTGCAAAATATATTTAAAGTTGATTCAATTTAAAATCAATTTCAGACCTATAATCATTCATATACATCAACAACAACAATGTGTTTGGATTAGCGTCGAACGAACGGAGAAATTGTGCATTCCAGTGCAAAAATCTCAAAGCAACTATGCTGTAGCTTTTGCTTCCCAAACACGCGACGAGCATAAAAAACACACATATTTTCTTAAGCAAACTCATCAAACCAAACAAACCCAAGAGTTACAAAGCCTCATACAGTGCATTAACAAACAAAAAAGGTCAGATTTTTCAAGACAAACATCAAACTAAAAAACAACAAAAACACAAAGCCGAAAAACAAAAACAAAATAGAAAAGTTGAGAAATTGACCAGCCTGAGCCGGAGGAGACGGCTTGGTAGGGAGCTGAGCCGGCTTGTTCTGCTGAGCCGGCGCCTTCTTGGGAGCCGCGGTGGCCGCCGCAGCCGCCGCCTTGAGTTGCTCGGCGGCGATGAGCTGAGAAGGGTCCTCAGCGTCGTCACCCAACAAATCAAAAGGGTTCATGGTTGCCATCTCTCAGAATTTGTTTTCCAAACCCCAAAACGACACCGTACGTTCCAAAAACCCAAGGCCCGAACCACCCCTTAGAACTAAACCCGCAACGTCTCCATCAGAGACAAACAGAGATCAAAGAGAATAAGAAGATTGAAGGAACGGAAAGGGTGAAAGAAAAACCTAAACCCTAGCCGCAATAGGAGAGAGAAGTAGAGTGATAGAGTGAAAGAGTGAGAGAATAGAATAGACAGACAGGACAACCTAATCTTGAACAACTTCTCTAATTTATTCGGAATGTATGTATGTGCTGCTCTCCCTTGCTTTACAAAACTTTACTATTATCTCATTGTTTAATAATTTAATTACCACCTAATGTTGTTAAATAATTATTAGTTACCTAACTTTTCTTTAAGGTTGACTAATTATATTTATATTACTTTGTAAAAAAAATTCTACGTAGTTTAAAAAATGGTGTAAATCATAAATATCTTTTCAAAATCATTAATTAGACTCAATCAATTGTATATCAATTCATTCATGGTCGATATTAATGTAATTTTAAAATAATCTTTGAATGTGATTAACTTTGAGGGGAAGAATTAAAGACTAAAGATGTTGTGAAGAGTATTAGTAAAATAGCAAAGTGTAAAAGTAATGAGTATATCAGAGAGAAAATCCTCTTAAATAAAGTTTTGCAGTTTTCAAAAAGAATTGTTAAATTAATTTTAGTTAAATTTTTTTATTCTAGTTATTGTAATTTTTTATTAAGGAAAATAAATTGTCTTGATTTTTCAGCTAACATATTTAAACATAAATATAATATTTATGTATGTTGCATGTAAATATTACTATTAATTTACTTTGTATACTTTATAATATTATTAAAAATATATATCTATCACTTTTAAATTTTAATTAAATATATTTTATATATTTTTACTGTAATTTTTAAAATAAAAAAATTATCTAAATAGGCATTAAATATATATTCATTAAAAAAGCATAAAGTCTAAAAAAATAATTTAAATCCCTCCTTTGATGTATAGATATTTAAAATATTATATATCAAAAAAATATTTATAATATTGATTGATTCACTTTATGCATGCCCCTGAAACTTGTACCTGGTTTCTGTTTATATTCAATCTATAATTCACAGTTTGAACGGACAAGGACAAGCTGCTTCATTCTGAGCATGTAATATTTTAATTGACTAATTGTTAAGCAAAATAAAATAAAAGTATCTTAAAATTATGAAAGCAGTAGTTTAATTGAAATTGAACCCAACTAAGTTGTTTTTTTTTTCGTTTTTTTCAGTCGTCACACAATTCATTTAGTAAAGCTCCAAATGAGTTAGTTTTATTTCATATAAACTATATCTGATAGAAAATCATATAAGCTAATACTCTTCAAATTATACAAATTTCCTTTATCAATAGTAATTAAATTTATTATGATACTAATTTGTATCATAATTAATTTGATTACAATTAAAAAAATAACTTGTATCGTCATCAAATAAAAATTTAATTAAAAAATAATTTAATCCAAATTAATTATATTATTAAAAAGTAATATGGTCATCATTAAAAATAATTTAAAAATATAAAAGAGGTGTGAATAACAACTTCCATCAACATGTCACACAAGCCCAATTGACATCAACAAGTGGGTACTACTATTGCTACCCTTTTTTTTTGCTATTGGCATTACCATTTTTTGAATTTGGGATGAAAGACAAAATTGTCCCTAAGACAGTTTCCCCCACCCCAAACCCTTCTCCTTCCCTTCCTCATCAGTCCAACTCACATTCTTCCAACCCCCAACCTCTTTCTCATTCTCCTTCTCTCCTTTTCTTCCCTTCCCCAACCGTTACGCCTCACTCCTTGTGCATCCATTCCTTCCCTTTACAAATCTCCCTCTCAGTTCTCTGTATCACTTCCCATTCTTTAGTGCTATTTTTTTTTCTATTTTTATGTACAACAGAAGTATGATTTTGTAATTGTTTTCCTCAAAGCAGGAAGCAACATTTACTCTCTAATTTTAATAAATTTAGGATCATTAAGACATTCAAATTATAACCCTTCAAAATTTGATACCATCTCACCATCATAATACACAACAACAATGAATCCCTCCATCTTCAACCCAATATAGTGAATATCAACACTTCATAAATGTGGTTGGCTAAAATTGTCAGCAAATTATTGTTCTCTTGTGAGTCAATTATCAGCAAAGACTAAAATTGTCCCAACAAGATAGATAATTCAAACTGCATCAAACTCTACAAGGATATTATTGGCTTGTCAAACCATCATAAATGTGGTTGTTTAATCACAATATAAAACATTTTATTTCAATTTTTAAAAAATAAAACACTTTTTATTCAAAAACACAACGAAATTATTTTGTTGAGTTATTTTGGGGTGAAAAAAATAACACAATGAAATTTTGATTTCGTTGTGCATTTTGGGGTGAGTAAAAATTTATATAACATAAACATGATTCTATTATAAACTTGTACAATAGAATTATATTTCCATTGTATTTCTATTAGAAGGACATTTTTGAAATATTGAAAAGCCCCCACATAAGTAGTGCCGTTAGAAAAATGATAGTGTCAATAGCAACTCCTAGACAAGCAATACAAAGGCCAAGTCATGTTAAGTTATCCAGTAAGGGAGTATGTGAAACAACGAGTATTGGTCCCCAGCAAACTGGGAAGGCTATTATTTTTTGTACCGTCTTATTTTTCACTCACCTTCTTATTTTTTAATCTTTTTTTAAATACTTCTAATGTTACATTAATTCATTTTTTTTGTGGAAACATTAAATCAAGTCAGTTTTTTCTTTGGTAGTTTGCCTTCCAGAATTATAATTACATAATTTTGTAAAAATTTGGCTTCTGAAATTAAATTTTTAGAAGTCTATTTGTATATTTCAGCATTATACTTTTAGAAGTCTATTTATTACACACTCTGATATTAAGCTCCAAGAAGTATTCATATAATAAACTTTTCACATATTACATATTCTGGAATTAGTGATACTAAAATTCATCTTAAGGATGTTATTTAGGGAGACCGTATGGAATCTTTCCAAAATTTCCACTCAGATTTCCGAGTCCATGCAGCATATATTTCCAAAATTGTTTGGCTTATTTGGTATCATGCCTTGCAACTAAAGACATGTTGTTACACTCGGGCATAATAGAAAATGACCATTTGTCATGTTTGTTCTCCCTTGAATGAAACTATTCTCCACTGTCTCCGTGATTACAAAGTGGCGAAGGAGACTTGAATTTGCCTTCAATTTAACTCTGCAAGTTTTTTCTCTTCCAATAATCTTAAAGAGTGGATTTCTCGTGCATGCAACCCACGGCACAAATAAGACCATTTTTCTGGCAACATGTTGGACTAAATGGAAGTTCAGATATATTGTAGGATGATTTTTTATCATCATGTTGGTTCATTTTTATTTCTCTTCCAATAATTTTGGCTATATAGATTGTGCGAATCTATTTTATGTTGTTTCCCTCATAAACGAGAGCAACTGTTACCACATATATATGGTGATTATTAGAAAAATTCAGGAGACCTGCTTAATATAATGTTGCATATATGTGATGTTTGCCTCGTTCACGTAATTTTTGTGTGGATTTTCCTGGCCAAGAAAGGTGCTTCTCAAGATTAAGATTTCACCGCCTTAGTTTTTTTCTCCTCTTTGCTTCAAAGTTGATGTCACGACAGTTTTATTTTTTCGTTAAATTATAAATTATCATTTAAATTATTTTAAAATAATTATTTTACAAATAAAAAATTATTATATATAATAGATAACATAGAATGATTGTGTAAAAAACTTAATACTGTTATTATATAATCTTTTTTTCATACTATACAAAAATATATATAGCTGTGTTACAGAATTAAACCTTCATATCTCTATTTGTTCCAATCAAAATATTTCTAAATAAAATAGTTGTTTCAATCAAAATATTTCTAAAACCTTTAGACATAAAATGCGTCACATGCATGCAGCAACAACAATGTCCTTTTGTTATTAATAATTCTCTCTATAAATCTTCCGGTAACTTTCTGTAGGCCTTTGTCACAACAAAGCTCATAATTATGGGCCGAGTATGTTATAAATTAAACCCAACTCCAATGATAAAGGAATTGTCAGCTAAAGATAAACGATGGGTTTCATTTTATCGTTAAAAAAGAAAAAAAGGATGGGATGATTGGATTAATATTTCTTGCAACTTCGGCTTAGGGTGTGTTTGATAAGAAGAGAAGAAATAGAGGAAAGGAAAGTAAGTAGGTGAGGAAAAAATAAATGAGAATTAAATATAAATAAAGGTTATTTCGTTAAAGAAAAATATTTGAATTAAAATTATTTGATAAATGAAAAAAATGAGACATAGCAATGGGGTGGGATTGACTCTCCTCGTTCTAGTTCCCACAAAAGATGGAAAGGATTCCGGTTTGGATTTACAAAAGATCGGGGCAAAAAAACAGAAACGCAATCCCATATCGGGTTAAAAGAAAATCACATAAAACTCATCTCATATTTTTAAATTTTATTTATTCATATATTTTAAATAAATTATTGATTAAGTTATTAATTATATTTTAATTAAAAATATATCTAAAAATTAATATACAACAAATAACGTAAAAAATATTTAAGAACTAAATGATATTTTTAGTTAAATATATAATTTTTAACTTTGTTATTTAATTAGTATTGTAATTATAATATTATTTACTTAATTATTAATTTAAATAATAATTATATGTTTAAAATAATTGTAGAAATAAAATATGATAATAATATAATTAAAAATTATATATAAATATATAAGTAGTGGGGTAGGTATTGAGACATGTGAACAGTGACACTCCCAAATCCAAACCTGACTCATTCAAAGTGGATTTTTTTTGTCAAAATAGGGATGGGATCAGATAGATATTCACAAGTTTGATTTTTATTGACATGCTTAAATTCTAGACGTATAATTTATTTCATTAAATTTATTTAAATGAAACTATGTAACTCAACTAACTCAACTAATGTTTGAACCCAAAAGGGTCTATAAGCATGGTGAAAATCGTTTAAAAATGAGTCTCACTAACAATAAAAAATAATCTAGTATTAAATTTTTTATTTTTTAATTACTTGTTGGATTTACATTTCATTATATGTATAACTCTTTTTGGCTTGAACATCAATTGGATTCTATAATTTTCATTTATGTCAAAATGATTCAAGATTAAAAATAATTATTATTTTAAAATGATCATTTTAACTCAATTAAAAACATATAAATAATTAAATTAAACTTACTAAAAGATAAAAGATTAAACTAAATATAATTAAAACATAAAAAGAACTACAAATCTATTATAGCCTATTATTAATCATTAGCTAATCATATACTTTGTCTATTTTGTAAAATATTTATTAACTTTATTGATGATTAATATTTTAAAAAACTTAACTAAACAGTTTTAGTGAAATTTTTGTTCCTAACTTTTTATTTTTATTTTTACCACAAGGCTTTATGTAGGGTATACATTTAAATTTATTTTTTTAATAAGAAGGAGCAATATTGATTTTTTTTAATAAAAAAGTTGCACTTAGATAGAAATTATTGAATTCCCAAAGCCTTACAAATAAGTTATTTGCGCACTCTTTTTTATGCAACTTAAAAGTTTCATAATTTCATTAAAGAGGTTGCTTTCCGAGAAGCAATAAAAATCCTCATGACACAAAAGCATGGCTTTTTATATTATATAGTATAACAAAATGAAGATGTGTATTTGTATAGTATATTAGTTAAATAATTTTCGATGTTTTTATTATACGACTAGATATAAAAGTATGGTATAAAATATTAAATAATATAATTTTAGATTTTTTTAAGTTTTATTATAATTAAAATAAAAATCATACTTTTCATGATTGTTGAATGATCAGCAATATATAGTGCTAACAATTAAACTCGTAATGCTGTAAAAAAATTAAACTCGTAATGCAGAAATCATTATTTATAACTTTTTTTGAAGTTTCTATAGTGTCGTGCATTAAATATAGTAAAATACAAAACCAAACATACAGTTAATTCATCTCATCCGCAATAAACTATACTTTTGTTATCATTATATTTTATACACATGTAGTATAGTTATATCCAATTCCAATAGCTAGAAATTGCGAGTATTTTCTTTTAAATTTATTTTTAGGGATATATAATAATTTTTTATTAATTATATACATTATACATATAGTATTTGTAAATCTGGTTTTATTCTAAAAATAACAGAATAAAAATTAATAAATATTTTTATTGAAATAATAATTAATAAAATTAAATATTAAATATGATATATTTAATATATTATATTATTATTTAATCTTTGTCCTCGCCAATCCGTTGTAATAAAATTGGCAATATTAAAATCTACGTTTCAAAGCTCCATACTTCCATAGCAAACTCATTAATAAATAGCCCCACATGTAAACAACTGTAACTTTGACTTTAAATGCGTATTCTATGTACATTCACTTGCAATTATTGGTGTAGGTTCTCCCTCACCATGGAAAGTTTTGGATTTGAAAGATGTTCTGAAAAAATATTATTTCATTTTCTATGACTTGCCCGTGTGGTTCAAATTAAGCTACGTTTCCATTTGTTTACCAAATTCTTGACCTTTTTTTTTCTTGTAGAGTATATCACTGCCGAACTCAACAATGTGACTTCGTATCGTAGAAAATGGCATGACTTACCTATTTGATTGCGTAGGTTAAATATTGCTGGATGGATTTATTCTTTCCACTAGTGTTCCTCTGCAGTGGTGCTTGTAGCCTAGGCTATTATCTGCAAAAGTGGTTTGATGGTTAAGTCAAATAAGATTGTATTAAAAAAAATGCAAGGTAAAAGTATGTGTACTTAGTTGAAGTTGCAACATTTTTAGAGTTGGAGGTGTACATGCTTTTTTTTTTAACATATAGAATATTTGTTGAGGGAGAGTCAAAGATTAATATCTTAGGATATTAAGATTTATTTAAAAAAGTTTATTTTTTCTAACATATTTTCTATTATACATATAAACATTGAGATTAAACTCTTAATTATATACTTTAAAGATAATTTTATCAACCAATCATAGTGTGTGTTTGAATTATATTTTAATTCTTCTAAATTAATTCTGAATCAAGTTGAGGGCCAAAATAATAAATAATTCCTTTATTTTATTGATAAAAAAATTCCTTCAATTTTCCACAATGATTTTGAGATTAAAACTGATTTTAGGAAGTATCCAAGCACACTAATAAGTATGCATGAGTCAAAGTTGGGTGATGCTAGCTAACATCTTAAAGACGTAGTACGTTGTGACCGACAAAACCTTGAAAAAAGTTATACGTATACATACAACTACATAATAAATGTTTGGATGATGTCACTATTAAACATAATAAATATTAATCAACGTTTTTAGGATATTGCTTAAAGAAATAAAAAAAGTATTGAGATGTAAAAAAACACACTTTCATATATTTTTAATAAAATATTTTATCTATTAATTTATTAATTAGACAATGATTAACAAGACCCTTTAAATATTAATTGGTGTGGATGTCATGCAAAAGTATATTTAAGCATAAAAATTAACAAATGAGAATCGAAAGTTGTGTGTATTATTTGCGACTCTAAAACACACTTTTTTTTAGGATAAAGTTTAGTGGTGACTCTTTAGTTTATTTTACTTTTAAATGTTTCCGATTTTGTTTTTCAATCGCTATATAATTACCACTTATTCACAGTAATTGATTGGATATTTTTAAATAAAATAAAGTCTGTAGTTGCTTAAACATTCAACGAATTTTTGTTTAGTGGGTTAATTTATATTTTTATTTCATAGTAAGTCCTTTATAATTAAAAGTTTGATTGTTGTATGAATTTACTCAAAGACTAAATTGCAAATTGGATGCATTTTTTATTTTAATTTTTTCAAGATATTTATATTTTTATTAATTCTCAAATCTTTTGTTGACCTATTTATTAATTGACAATTATTATACACTTTTTTTATAAAAAAAATACCCTTCTTCTTAAAGGATACAAATTTGTTTCTTGTTACTTGTCCGGGAAAAAAATTGCAAAAGGCCAAAAATGATGCATATGAAGTAGTAAAATAACATGACTTTCTATCTACATCGACTACAAAGGATAACATGGGTCCAAAATTGTATGATTGGCGAAATCGTTGAAGTTAGCTCCATGTCTTATGTATCGTCTTCACAAGACAAGGGTACTATTTGGGTGTGGGTATGGCAATAAATAAAATGTGAAAATGCCTGATTCGAGGTGAATGAAATGAAATATCATAAAGAGAGCCAATTATATGTCGATAAAAAGGAAATTACATGCACTCCATGTTTTCATATACTTCTTTAGAAATTTAAATATACTTTTTTTTTTTGTGAAATTGATCCCATTGTCCATTATCATCGTTGTAGTATCATATATATTAAGACAGAAACTAAAATTTGAAGGATAAATATACATCCAATTCAGGCTTTGAAAGTAAAAGTAGGGTAATCAAAATTATAGAGCTGAAAATAGTTTATATTATTTTTTTAGATATCGATATAGAACAATACAATACTATTTTTTAATATTGAAGTGGACATTTTACATCATTATCTTATAACCAATCTAAAATATACTTTCTAAGGCAATTGTCAATGTCGAATGCAGACGTTCTTGCATGAAAAATTTGTTAAAAATTCATAGATTCAAAAAGTCATTTTTTACATAAGTTATTTAATACAACCAGTATATAATATTAATGTATTTTTAGTATCATGCTCATATTTTTGTTTATGTCCAATTTAAATCACTCATTCCCTAGTTCCAAGACATCTAGAGGAAAGGATAATCAAACCGGCATATAATTGATTTTCCATTTATTTATGACTTCAACCTATGTTTTCTTATTATACATGTGTCGTTGTTGTTAATTTTTTAATCTTTCTCTATCATTTCCATTTTCTTTACGTATTAGTGTACTTATGTTTCATTCAAACCCTAACCTCGTGGATAATGCTCTTTCTCTCTTTTGTAAGTTGTGTGCGAGGGTCATGCTTAAATTAAGGCTCATAAAGGAATAATAATAATATTTGAAGGGAAGAAATAATTTCCTTGAGGAATCATATGCTTCAACAAACAATAACAAAGAGCACACAAACCTTTTCTTCCCTAGTTACATGCATGTAGGAATTTTTCTTACACTTTGCTTTTATTTTTGTTTAACTTAATAGGAATGCCAACTCATTTTCATCAAGTTATCACTTCTTGACTCTTTTGTTTGAATTGGTTTTCAAAATTATGTTCAAAATAGTATCTTATTATGTGTAGTTTTTGTTGTTCTCCTAATAAGAATCCTCAATAATTCACGAAATCTTTTAATACATACTTTTATCATACAAATTAATGAGATAAAACTTTAATTTTAATTAAAAAATATTGCAAATAGTACCTAAATCCTAAAGTATTGTATCTAAGTTTTATCCATCTAATAACACATTTTATGTGTACATTATCTATTTAATTATTTAATGCTCTTTTAATACAAAACATTCTTTTTGTGTTTTAAAATTTATTTTTCTATAGCTTTTATATCTTCATTCAGGTTATATACAATACGACTCAAACATTTAAACTTAGAGATTTTTCTGGTGAGTTTTATGCATATTTTTCTATTATTTTTGTATTTTTCTCTATAAAACTTTCTGCATGTTCTGGCAAAAATATCATTATTTTTTAAAATTTATAAAAAAATAATGGATATTTTCTGCATGCTTAAACACAACTTAAAATTGAATTTTATGCATATTTTGATAAATCTAAAATAACGGATTATGTATATGATTATAAAACACCAAATAACAATAAATCAGAGTTAATAGAGTTATGATTGTGTGTACCTTGTTGGGTCATTACTGAATCAAAGAAAAGTTAGAGAAAAGGAGGAAACAAGATGCTAGAGTCTTCCTCTCTATTGCCTATTCATAAAATTGGCAGCCGTCAGCGATGGGAACATTATGACTCATGGGACTTAACCCCATTATATATAGGCTAGAGAGGGGACCTAGCAAAACCTAATCAACAGTGTGTCTAATGGATCCACCCATCACAGAAGCTCAGTCAGACACTAATGCCTACACTGCTGCCCAACTAAGCCCAATAACAATAGATGCTAGAAGCCCAACTCAATATGATCATAATGGGTCAGTTAAAATATAAAAATTGGAATATCCATTAACCCAATTAATTTAAAATACAAAACTAATTAATTAATGTTGCCCACATAAAGGAAAATTTCTAACATTCTTCCACTTGGGCTATATTAATTAATTTAATATTATTTTGAAAATCATTTTATTTCGAAAACGACTCTATTGGGTTAATAACTGAAAATTCATATTGCGTGGCCACAATAATGAAAAACAATATTTTCAATTCAGCATCTCAAAACGATTCAATCCAATATAAATCCATCATAGGAACATGGCGATCAATATACTGAAAATATCATAGCATATGACCTTCCATAGTCACATACAATGAGTATTATATCTTCATGAATCTGAGCCTAGTAGTGTAGTAAGAATTAGTGCCAAAAAGTGATCAACAATGTAACACACTAATTCTTATCGGTCCTTAATGTAATTTCTCAACAACATGAAATTACATTAGTGCAATTTCCAAACAACATGAAATTACATTTTTTCTGATGCAATTTCTCAACAAAATGAAATTACATCATCGCAATTTCTAAACAACATGAAATTGTCTTTTCAATCCAATTTCTTAACAACATGAAATTGAATTAACGCAATTTTCAAACGACATGAAATTACATTTTTTCTGATGCAATTTCTCAACAAAATGAAATTACATCACTGCAATTTCTCAACAAAATGAAATTACATCACTGCAATTTCTCAACAAAATGAAATTACATCACTGCAATTTCTAAACAACATGAAATTGTCTCAAGTTAAATAAACTAACATGTCACAATACAACATGAGATCTCAAAATTTGTGACATCCAAATATCTTTAAGCTCACGACATGCTTAAAGATATTATTTCATACATATATTTCTCAATCGACAGGAGAAAAACAATAATAATGATCATCAATAAAATTCAAACAAAAGTCACAAAATAATTATCAGTTTGCATACAAAAGTGACTCGAAAAGCAAACTGAATATAACTCTCACTGATCAAGGGAATCAAAAGAATCTAAAACATTCAAAAACAAGCCTCTATAACTCCCACTAATTAAGGGAATAAAAATAATATAAAATATTGTTGTTTTACACACAAAAAGGCTATCGAAAAGTCTTTCGTATCAAAGATTTTAGATGAAAGGCTTTTATTTCATTCAATAAATCAAAATCTTATTGAAAAATAAAATGTCATCTACATAAAGTACTAAGAATACACATACCAAGGTTTAAACCAAGGACAAAGCCTCATACAGATAAATCAATGAGCATACACTGGCTTCAGAGAACTATCCCCTTTGGGCAGACAGATCACCTAGACCAATGCACCTCCAATAACTTTATTATAGACAAGCTTCCAATTAAAACACACAACAACCCCCTTTGGGCAGAAAATTGCATGAAATAACCAAAAGCATTCTTCAAATTTATAAAGAAATTTCTGTGACTAATAAATTTGGGCAACAACAAAATAATTTATATATCATAAACCCCCCTTTGGGCAGGGAATATAATATACAATATTTTCCATCACATGAAGATTTAAACAACAAGAAGAATTACATACAATTATAAAAAATTTATCCCCTTTGGGCAGATAATTTTTTTAAATTATACATATTTCTCTACAATACCACATGCAATTTTAAAATAATTGATCCCCTTTGAGCATATAAATACTTTTAAATCACGTAATCTCATCAATAGTTTCTTCATGCAATTTTCCAAATTATTATATATAACAACCCCTTTGGGCAAGTAATTATTTATAATAATTCAAAATAATAGATATACAAAAAATGCCCAAAAACATGAAACACTTCACAACTTGTGTTTCAATCAATATGAAACACTTCACAACATACATGTGTTTTTAGAAATCAAATATAATAGTCTAAAATTTATAGCACCAAATGTGAATCGAAATTCCGAAAGTAAGATATTAAAGCATGAACAAGTAATCTTTCACAAAAGTGAAATAATCCAAAAATCAACTATTGGAACAACAACTGTACCAATTTCGTGAATTTCAAAACTTAAACAATACATGAATAGTACTAAGGTCCAAAAAATTCTAAAACGTAGAGGCTCAATTAAAAGTTTCATTTATTTCACAACACCAAGTGTTTCACTAAAACCCAAAAGTGCAACTATAAATGAAAGTCCTATGGATTTCAAGAATCAATATATAATAATAATAAATGACAGTAGTTCTCTTATTTAAAGTGAAATAAAAAAAATTCATTCACTTTCTGGTTCTCCAAATTCATGCAACAATAAATGCACAAGACTTTAATAATTATTTCACGAAAATTGAAACTTTCAAAATTGCTTAAAATTTTCACAAAAAACAAAAGCAACCCACACCAGTGTCAACAAATTCATTGAAACTAAAACTTCATGTTTACAAAACAATTTTGTTGAAACCAAAACAATTCATCAGATAAGAATAGTGAATCAAAATTCAAATCATGAATAGTGTCATGAAACTAAACAAAATTGAATAACATGTTTTTATTTTATTTATTTCAATGTTAAAACAATTCATGCAATTTTTGGATAAAACATACAAATATCAACTACATGAATTATTTATTATTGGTTTAATTTGTCACATATTTCTTGTGAACTAGACGCTAAACTCACATGACATTACTCTATAAAATCTATATTTCATATAGACTTATCACTTAAAAATTTGTTTCCACTTATTGTAATTCGATCCCGTCAGCATTTCGATAATGACATTATTATTGTTAAGAGCGAAGTTGACTGATTGACACAATAAATTAGTCATGAGCAATAACAAAAACAATTAGATATCATAAACTCTCATTTGGGTAGAGAATATAATATATAATTATTTTTCATTATTTTTCATCACATATGAAGATTTAATAATGGAGAGAATCATATAAAATTGTCTAAAATTTATCCCCTTTGGGCAGATAAATTTTATAAATTATATATTTCCATAATTCCAATATAAAGACATCACATGTATATATGTTCCACCAATAAAATTTATCCTCATGTAATTCATTATTATATATTAAAAACTCCCTTTGAGCAGTTAATTAACATATAATAATTATTAAAATAACAATAACAACTCATAAACCAAATATGCTCAAACAACATGAAACACTTTTTCAACATGTGTTTCTTGAAATTATTGCATTTGCCAACCAAGAAAAACTTCACTTATTGTCAACCATAATTATTAAAATTGGGTACTAAAATAATAATATTGCGTTAGATATGAATACACTAAAACATTATCCGGAGATAATAAAAGAGAAAATTTCATGAAATCCAAAAGAAAAATAAAAGGGTTCATAATAAGAGGTGGTCCATTTTTAGGAACAATAACACGTCGCATTGCTCCTTGCACTTTTCAATATTGTTACAATAAATTATCCTTATTTATTTTATTTTATCAACACATAGCATGTAACAACTTTTAATATTATGCAAATATTATGGAGATGGAAGTTTGTTGGCTATTTGTACGTAATAGACAAATCAAATAGCACATAACAACTTTATTTGCACAAACAAATTACCACAATCTTGCCTCATATTACAGTTTCCTTTCAATTTAGAAATCCATTTTTCATATAATTGTTAAACTACTTTTCCAGCATATAAATAGGAATAGCCACACAAGATTGTTATCATCAATTAATATATGATAACAGATGTTGTTATCAACATTTTTTTTTATTAAAAAAAATAATTTAAACATAACAACAATTATAAATAACAAAACGTAATGAGAGAATATATATTCTCAAAACAACTGAAAGAGGTAAAATATAAAAAAAAAATGGTACTTTCTCTTTACAGACAAGAATGTACGAGAAACAATGATCAAGAAGACATAAAAAAAATGAATGGAAATCGAATACCAGAAAAGGACCTTTTAATTAAGGTAGCACAAAATTATTAAGATATTCAATTCAAACAACCAAACAAATTAATGTTTAATGGATTCTATAATCATATGAATCTTGCTCTGATACCAAATGGTAAATCTAAAATAACGGATCATGCATATGATTATAAAACACCAAATAACAATAAATCAGAGAGTTAATAGAGTTATGATTGTGTGTACCTTGTTGGACCATTACTGAATCAAAGAAAAGCTAGAGAAAAGGAGGAAACAAGATGCTAGAGTCTTCCTCTCTATTGCCTATTCATAAAATTGGCAGCCGTCAGCGATGGGAACGTTATGACTCATGGGACTTAACCCCATTATATATAGGCTAAAGAGGGGACCTAGCAAAACCTAATCAACAGTGTGTCTAATGGATCCACTCATCACAGAAGCTCAGTCAGACACTAATGCCTACACTGCTGTCCAACTAAGCCCAATAACAATAGATGCTAGAAGCCCAACTCAATATGATCATAATGGGTCAGTCAAAATAGAAAAATTGAAATATCCATTAACCCAATTAATTTAAAATACAAAATTAATTAATTAATGTTGCCCACATAAAGGAAAATTTCTAACATATTTTTCTATTATTTTCTTCTTATTTTCATACAAATTTTGTTTTTCATAAAAAATAAAGGATTTTTGTATTTTTTTTAAAATTAAAGATAAAAGTGTCAACTTTTTTATTCAATAGCAAATGTGGATTTGTCATATAAGAAAAACAAAATTGAGTAGCGTTATGAATAAAGTAAACATATTTTAGCATCATAAAAGACAATTAGTTAAAAAATTTATTATTAAAATTTTAAAATAAACAATAGAAAATAATTTTATCAAATTATATTTAATTCATATATTATAGTTTTAATTATTTTGGCCCTCCAAACTTTTTTCTCATGCTCTACCATACTACCACTATCAATATTCTATATGTTTACCTAAACGGCCACATTTCTAGAAATTCCATAACAATGGCAAAAATCTAGAAATTCCATTAAGAATATTGTGGGTCTATCAATCTGACAAATATCATGCGGTTTTAAAATACTTCACAACTTATGAATTTGGCAAGACTTATGACGAATGCCCTACGCAAGTACACTGCAGCCATATCTAATTAAGTTTCAAAAAAAAATACCGAGTTCATGATAAGTTGCATGTTAACTGCCTGTTTAGTATAGAAATTTTTTATAAAATATTTTTTTAATAACTTAAACTAAAAGCCAGTACACTAAAATTGATTATTAGCTTAGTTTTAAAAAAAATGAAATATAGTTACCAAATTAATAGTTTTTTATGTACTATATTTATAATATTTTAAAATACAAAAATAACTAACATTAGTTTTTCATTTTACAAAGTCCTACTTCGCAGCCGAACTGTCCACTATAATACCTTATTAAGGGCTTCGGGATCTCATGCTGAGAGTAGATCGATGTATGATATTTTTTTGGTGTTAGACACGAATTAGATTCTAATAGATATATACATTTAGTGTACAGATTATTATATTTTGATTAATGAAAAAGTAATTATTTTTTTGTATGATTTATTTAAAAATCATTTTATTATATGATAATTTATGAGTGCGTGATAATGTAAAATATTTTTACATTATCATCAGTATATGTTTTTGTTTATTTATGGTGAATGTGTGTTATTTATTTTTTTATTTATAGTATGAGTGATGATGACCTACTAACTTCTATAATTCCAAACTTTATTAAGAAGCTCTTAATAAGAAAAGGGAGTGGACCAATATGTTGGGCATAAAGTGCTTCTCTTTAATGCCAACTTTTCTCAAGATATTAATTGCGATTTGCTACACTCATAAAGTTATACTCCGAACATAAAAAACAATACAAAAATAAATAGTATCTAACGTGTATCTTTTTTTAGCCTTGTGACCTAAAGTGCGCCTAAAATTATAAAAAAAAACCCTTTCAAAAAATAATAGAAGGGTAATGCTACATTTATTACATTTTCTCACAATACTTTTTAAATTTTATTTTATTTCTACTTTATTTCATTATAGCATCATTCAGTTTATCTTACACTTCACTCTTTGTGTGTCTGTCTCTCTCTCCTAAGTTGGAAGGCTTGTGAAAAATAACCAGAGTAATATACATTTTTCTTGATTGAAATGTATTATTTTCTTCTAAGACATGCATGCACTTATTGATCAACTCATTGGTAAAATCATATGAATCTACCCAAATTAAATGTAACTTTTTTCGTCTTTTATATTTTATTGTTTTTATGTTTTGGTCCTTTTAAAAATTTCACTTACATTCTTTATATTTTCAAATAGTATAGTTTTGATCATTTTTCAGTTTTTTTTATTAATGTTGTTAGTATTTTAATTTTAAAATAATTAATTTAATATAATAGGGCGCTAAAATTTGCCACTATATGTAAATTAGTCATTATAATATTCCCAAAAAATTATTTTATTAAAACAAAACGAGACAAAATATAACTTTCTAACAAGACAAAAGCAATAAAATCTCGTTCCAATATTTGGGGAATTCACGTTACCCTCCACAATTTATTCACACAGCTACATATAATGTGGGTCTAGGGTCAAGCCTTCTACCCATAACTACTGCTACAACCCATGAGCAAGGTAACTCACTCCCCTCGAAAGAAAAGGTTCCACAATAAGAGGGTAAAGATATATATGGCTCAATGCCAAATCTGACTATCATACATGTGAGTGATTAACATTGAAAATAAGTCAATCAAACTTAGTTTAATTCGCTTGAATCAATAAAAAATAATTTAGTTTGAAGTTCACCTTGAGTTTGATATGAATTTTTATTTTTAATTTAAACTCGACTCTATTTAAACTCATGAATAACTCAATTCAGTTTGTTATGTATACTCAATTTAAAATTATGACTATTTTATATATTTTTATTTATTTATTTTATGTAGAAATAAAATCAATATGGAATTAATAAAAAAAAGTAACTATATCAGTTGAATAATATAAAATATTTTACTGTATATATATGTTAAATTTATAATTATTACACATGCGTTTGTTTATTAATTTCATAGACAAAATATTAAATTAACTAAAAATAATTATATGAATTCAATAATATAAAATAAAATATTTAATATATGATAGATAGATTTAGATATAAGTAGATAGATTTATATATCAAGTTGGTTCCTGAACTAATCAAATTGAGTTGTATTTAACTCAAGTTTAACTCGTTTATTTAATGAGCTCAACTTTAAATTCAAGTTCAGTTTATTTGATTTATGAATTAAGTTCAACAAGTTAATTGTTGATTATTAAAAAATATACTTGAGATGCATTAAAAATCAAAATGAAACGTATATTAATAATATTTTTATTGATGGGTTATTCAAGTTGGTCTACGAGGGGAGACTATCATTTCATGACTTAAATATTTATTTAGTCTTCACAAATTAGTATCTCCAATTTTTTATAAGAAACAAATTTTACTATAAAAAGAATATGTTTGTTTTGTTTTTTTATCCTTAAAATATTTTGAACAGTGAAAAAAATATTATCCGAAGTATTTTAAAGACAATAAATAAATATAATTTGGAAGAACTAAAAGCAGATTTTTTTTGTAAGGACCAAAAAAAAGAATTGTAAGGCCTAAAAAAATATTTAAACTCATTTTCATTATATGATAACCATGTTATATGTAAAAGGAATAAATGATGAATCAATGAAAACATGAATCAATTGATACAAAATTGTTTCAACTTAGTAGTTTTGAATTCAAGCTTTTAGCATGTAATTAAGCTAAATATTTAGAGATTTCTTTTTTTGTTACCCATTGCTTTCTGTATAAAAAAAACATTTCAATATCAATAAAACACGAATAAATGAAGATGTTATGACAGGTGTGGAGAGCGACAAATGATTTGCCCATTTGGGATGTTTCATATATAGTTTAAAAATTGAATCGATGATCAACTTGGTCAATATATTGAATTATTGAGTTAATGATCAACCCAGGGAACCACTAATGGATATAAGTGATTTAAATAATTATATATATATATATATATATATATATATATATATATATAATTTTCACTCATACGTACAATAAATTATAGTAGCTCAATGGTTGAACCAGAAATTCAGTCTAGTTAAATTGAATAGATGACATTTCTAATCTGATTAATGACTTGAACCACTTAGGGTATCAATTTCTGATTCGGTCAATTGGATAGTCAGTCTGATTTTTAAAACTATGGTTTCATGTATATATAAAGTAAAAATAATATACCTCATGTAAGATAGGATAAATATATTTAGACACCTCTTAAGATGTAAGAGTAAAAATTTTGAGAAAGATGAGAGATAAGTAATGAATAAGCTTAAATATTTTTTTAGTCCTTGTAATTTAGTTGTTTTTATTTTATTTTTCATCTTTATAATTTTTTTTTTGTTTTTAGTCCTCCAATTTATGTTTTTTTGTTTTTCGTATTTATGACACTTTAGATAACGTTTTTTCACTATTCAAAGTGTTATCTATCGTGTTTAAATGATTTAAAATAAAATTCATAATTTACTAGGATTAAAAAAATTATAGAAACAAAAAATATTAAATTATAATAATTAAAAAGATATTTAAACTTAATAAATATAATTAATAACATGATGTGAAAATAAAAATAGAAAAAAAATAAGAGTGTCTATAAAGTATTGGGATTGCTAGAATGTCCAAATATCATATCATAGTAATATGAAAATTTAACTTATAAAGTAACTTGTATGCATGTGTGTAAGTAACTAGTTGTGTTCTTCTCAATAATACTGAATCTTGGTGTAAAGGCAACTTGAGTGATTGAGATTGCGATTTGATTGATATTTTAAAGCTAAGAGACACAAGTAAAAGACAATAACTCTCAGCACTACCAATGTGGAAAGAGGGGGAGAGAGAAGAGAGAGTGATTTATGCTCTAGTGCCCAAGTTTCTTTTTTTTTTTTTCGGTGAAAATTTACTGTATTAAAATGACATTAACCGGGCAATTAACATGTCCAAAATTTGAACCACAATTTAAATTGTCTATCATGATTTTTAAATATGAATTAATCATAAACATTAAACAAGACCAGATTTTTAAATATATATAATGTAGATTAACATTGATATAATTTTGGCAACTATTTTATTATTTTTAATTGGATAATATTTTTTTAAACTCATCTTTAAATTAACTTTTTTTCATATAAATTATATATACAAAATTTTATATTATTTCCAAATCTTGTGATTTCATTCATGTAGATTAAAATCGATATAATATAAATATTTTAAAATATATTAAAATATGAATCATTTGATTATTCTTTTATTATTATTCAATTTTGACAAAATTTAACACACAAAAATTTTATTAATAAGTTTAATCAATAAAAATCATTAAGTTATAAAAATTATATAATAATTATCAAATCTTCTCATATATATATATATATATATATATTTTTTTTTTTTTTAAGTCGGACATTTGCCACTAATTTCCTTAGTGCAACAAGGCTGGATGTTTTGCAAACGTGTCCATACACATGGGGCTCTACGTAACGAAGATCTATAAGGTTTTCTCGATATGATAAAAAATATAGCAAAAGAAAAGAAAATTTTTCACGTACCATCACGCACACACTTTCTATCTCTATGCAAACTTGCACTCATCATAAAGGCGACCCACTCTATACGGTAAATGCACTTATGCACAATTCCCATTCTCAACGCTTCTTTTTTCACACCTATAAACTTCCCTCCCAATTCCCCCTTCCAAACCACACCAACACACCAACACAGCACACACAACCACGTTCATTCCCTTACTCTCTTTCTCCTCTCACTCACTAGTGCCACTAATGAGAACTCTTCACAACTACACTCCAACCCTCGCTAGACCACAGTGCACAACCCTCGTTCAACTCACCAAACCCGTACAAAAGATGGAGAAAATGATGAACCTGCCCCAGTTGCGATCATCGTCGTTGTCGTCGTTGCCGCCATTGTCCAAGAAAGTTGGGAAGAGATGGAAGGAGTACCAAGGAATGAACAATTGGGACGGTTTATTGGACCCATTGGACGAGAACCTTCGCGCTGAGATTCTCCGCTATGGCCATTTCGTTGAGGCAGCTTATAAGTCCTTTGAATTCAACCCTTCTTCCCCAAACTACGCCACATGCAAGTTCCCGAAGAACACACTCTTTGAAAAGTCTGGGTTATACAACACAGGTTACAAGGTAACAAAACACCTACGTGCAACCTCGGGGATCAAACTACCTAGCTGGGTAGACAAAGCACCAAGTTGGGTCGCAACACAATCGAGCTACGTTGGATACGTAGCCGTGTGTAACGACAAAGAAAAGATAAAACGACTTGGTCGAAGAGACATAGTTGTGGCGTACAGAGGAACCACAACGTGTTTAGAATGGCTCGAAAATCTTCGAGCCACTCTGACACACGTTTCAGTTCCATCAGTCGCAACCGAGACCACAGCAGAACCATGCAGCATGGAAGAAAATGGAGCGATGGTAGAAAGTGGGTTCTTGAGTTTGTACACATCAGCAGTTAGTAAGAACAAATCATTTATGAGTTTGCAAGATATGGTTAGGAAAGAGATTGGTAGGATTCGTAAAACTTACCAAGGAGAGAATTTGAGTTTGACCATAACGGGGCATAGTTTGGGTGCGGCATTGGCCACTCTCACGGCGTATGACATAAAGAACAGTTTCCTCCAGCCGCCGCCGCTAGTGACCGTGATCTCCTTCGGCGGTCCACGAGTCGGGAACCGAAGCTTTCGGCGGCGGCTGGAGGAGCAAGGGACCAAGGTGTTGCGCATAGTGAACTCCGATGATGTTATAACCAAGGTGCCCGGGTTTGTGTTCGATGACGTGGAGAAAACCGAGGATGTTGCGGCATGCAATGGAGGTGTTCAAGTGGCGAAGTTTCAGAGGTGGATTCGAAAGCGAGCGGAAGAAGTTCAGTGGCTATTGTACTCTGAGGTTGGAAAGGAGCTACGGCTTTGTAGCAGGGATTCTCCGTACCTCAGGGATGTCAACATTGCCACGTCTCACGATTTGAACACCTACCTGCACCTTGTTGACGGCTTTGTCAGTTCCACTTGTCCCTTTAGAGCCACTGCCAAGAGGTTCCTTCAGCATTGAGTTTGATAAATTTTGATTTAGCAGTGAAAAACAGTTAGAAAGTAAAATGTGTTTATAGTTGGTTTAATTTGTTTTAAATCAACCATAAATATGTTTTTATTCTATCACCTTTTTATATACTGTTTTTTTTTTCATTTTGAAAGAATGAGTTTGTATATACCAGCGCAAATCTTAACATGGAAAGAATCATAAGAAAATGAGAAAGAGCCCCGGAAATTAGTTACTAGTAATTATGTGAAAAATCAGTGTTTGATCTGTCAGTTTTGATATAACATGGCTTTATTTATTTTTGGAATGTACTATTCAGTGACTTTATTAGTATTATTTATTTATTTTTATACATATTCTTATGCTTTTGTCCTTTATATTATCGCCACCGAACTTATTACCAACAATTGATTGCAGAAAGTTATAGCCTTGTGCCGCAGAATTTTAATGTATTATTTCATATATCATGTAATTGCTATTTTGCATATAATTTTAATATCTCGAGTAAGAAAATAACATAGCACAAAAATATCGAAAGAGTGGCGTGCAACAAATTGGCTCAAAAAAGAAAAAGCTGGTTTTAGCAACTAATATAATAGTTTTAGAAAACTAACTTTGTAAGTGAGCGAAGAATGGGTAACCAAGGCCCCATAGATTGCCCCAATTAGTCTATTTTTGAGTTCTATGTATAGAGAGAAAGCGTGCTTTCCACCATTGAGGTTCGCAATGTCCACATCATATCAAGTTGCTAACGAAAGCTACTTCCAATATGTGAAGGTTAATAATGCAAACATGTTTCCGTGTAAGGAATACAGTTGAATAATCTTTGCTAAGAAAAACAAGTGCTCTTACCTATAAGGAAAGCAAGGGCACAAGAAACATTCCCTAAAATTTTACATCATTATGCATTTTCAATTCCAGATACTTCATCAACCCTACATATTTGAGTTAGATACTTCTCTGATATGTTTCATTAACCCGTCTCAATCATATCATATCATATCCAAGAAGAGGGAAAAGGGTGTTGCCATTGCATAGGTTTTATTTTGGTCCTAGCTAGTTGAGATATATGGTTGCAACTACGACACCGTTTCCAGAATAAACAACAAACAAATGGAAATAAAAACCTAGGATTAGTCGTCGTTTCGTGTAGTTCAAATCATTAATTCTTCTCCAATGGCAGTGCGCATGAAATGAAAGCACCACTCCTAGGCAATAATCTATGGGTCTAAAAGAATGGGTCAATTTATAGGTAGTCAAAATGATATGAATGGAATTCTAGCTTCAGCATTATATGCAACGGTAATTGGTAAGTCAATATTGATTACATACATTGCATATATTAAAAAATTGGCGTCAAAAAGTGTTTGAAAATTTAGTTACAAAGGAAAAGTAGTTTTCATTTGTTAACAAACTGATAGACAGGTCAGTCCCTTTCGTTTTGATAATAACTTGTCAAACTGAATCTTAGGTTAATGCGAAAAGATATATAGGATTGTAATATATAATTCATAAAAAATCAAATTAAATCTATTTTGTAGTTGTGGTTGTAATATATAATTTATAAAGAAGAAAAATAGAAGAAAGAAATATGCATGATAAATATAAGGAGTGATGTGATAAAATTAAGAAAGAAATAGAAAAAAAATAATGTGAAAATAAAAATTAAACTTATATACATATTATGCGCTTCCTAAGTGTAATTAATATATCAAATACTATATTAAATAAAATAACAATTAAGATATATATCAATACACGGTTAAGGTGCATCTTGCAATCTTTAGGATATGTATGAAGGTTCACTTGTCAACACGTGTTAGGGTATACCTGTAAGGCTGTAACCAGATAATTAAGTAAGATATGTCTGTGGAATTTGTCAGAGAGTCAACCTGAGAAAGTCACGAAAAATAACCAGTAGCCTAAAATAGAAGAAAGTCAATGACTTGTACTTTATAGATATCAAAAGATTAATTTGGCGATATAGACTTGGGCTCAGGATCAATTCGATGGGCGTGGATAAGTTTTCCTAAATGCAAATTACTTACTCTTCACTAAATATGATTTCCGAACAAATATATCAATTAACATAAATTTTTAATTTAACTAGTAATGAATTTCAACCCTAAATTTCATAATAGTTATATTCAGTTTGAATATATGTTTTAGTCTATATTTAGTTTAACGTTGAAAGGTTTAAAATAGTAGTTGAATAAAAAATTCTAAATTTTTACTTATCACAAAACATGTATAAGACTGTGTGTTCATTTAACTTAATGTTAAATTAAACACAATCTTATTCGTTAAATCCTCGGGTTCTTTGACCGTTTATTCCTTTCCTTCGAAGTTTTGAATCTTTGACATATATACTCTACAGTGTTAATTTTGCACGTACAACAGTGTTAGGTTGTGCGCACAATGATATATAATCAAGTCTTGGTATACATCTAGCTATTCTTCCTAACCACTATCTTATCATTATTTCTTTTCTATGATGTCGTTCTTTCATAGCTCTTGAAGCAATGATGGAACTCCTTTTCTTTTTGCCATTGTCAAGTGATTCCCTACGTGCTGGAACATCGTATATCTATTTCTTATTTAGATGATCTAATAACAATGTTTTGCACTATTTTGACATTCGATCGACATCAAGATATATCTGAGAATCGCAATAAGCAGCCATTCAATTGGTGGCTAGACATTAGACAACGACATAAAAATAATTGAAAGTACATAAATAAATGTAAAAAACAAAAGAGAACTCTTTCACAATCACTAGCTCGGCTGCTTTCTCGGAGGAATATATTTCTAATAGTTTTATTATATATTTGAAAAAAGAGGGTCTTTAGCTTATTCACCGAAAAAAGAGGGTCTTTAGCGTACATTAAATGAGATAAAGATTGTACACACACACACACAAAAGTAAGATAAAGATAAGGGTGACTTCACGCCCCCTCCAAGTGTATAAAAGAAATGAAAAGTCATAAAACATGACATATGATGCGGTGGTGAAGAGATAGAGGGAAGTGTACGTGAGTATAAAAATTAAGTGTGAAGATTCCAGGATTATATTAAAAAAAATAAAAGTCTATAATTGAAGCGTATGCAATGTAGCCCACATACCAAACGAATGGAAGAGGTCTTGTAGTTAACATCGTTCTCATTCCCATTTGAACTGTTTATGTTATTGTCCTATGATTTACAGGTTTTATTGTGGTATTATTGATAAGGACAATATATGTACATCTCTTGAGACTTAATAAATTTACCCTAGATATATGCTCTCTTTTTTTACATCGTTTTGACATTTTTGGATTTATATAATTACATAAAAAAAACAAAAAAAAAAGTCTATATTAAGCAGAAATACATAACAAAGGACATTTTCTTCCTTTTTTACATTATTTTGACATATTTGAATTTATATAATTACATATAAAAAAAAGTCTATATTAAGAAAAAAATTTAGATTATGTCCCTCTTAAAGTGCTTGCATTATCTTGGACCTGAAAAGAGTGCCACTCAAGTTAATGCATGTAAAAGAAAAACATTGTCTCAAGTGCAAGGTATAGTCTTCACCTATTTTTATCTTGTTGGTAACAAATCGAATTTGGAATACACTCAATATGCATGACTTGGTTAATTTGAGATTTTGTCCAATAAATTTTCGCTTTTTATTATGTTCAATTTAACTCTGTCTTAAGAAGGAAAAATATGTGTTTTGGTCGATATCTTATTTGGCACACTGTGATATGATTTACTTAGATCATGCGTAATAATATTATTATTCAATGAGTAATGTGTTCCTTTAACTTCAATACTACTCTAGACTCGATTAAGGTTGAATCAAGAACATAGTTTAAGTTCAAAATGTGTAGTGTTTAATTTTTTTTATTGGTGTATTGACTTCTTGTTCATTGAGTTGGAGTACCGTACCGCATGTATTTTTTTTAATAATACTCTGCTTATAAAGGGGAAAAAAAACAAGGTATATATACACTGTTATGTTGTTACATAAATTAAGAAGACCATGTTAAATTTTGTAA
Source organism: Glycine latifolia (assembly GCA_013407115.1). Lineage (NCBI taxonomy): Eukaryota > Viridiplantae > Streptophyta > Magnoliopsida > Fabales > Fabaceae > Glycine > Glycine latifolia. The sequence continues at coordinate 35,953,149 of CM023958.1, forward strand.
AATTTCTAAGTATAATCTGTCTTAATAATAACAAAGGTGAATGACAATATGGCACTGTTTGATCTCATGTGCTCACAGATTTTATTTGGTGGCATTTCATGGCCAGGGCTTGCTTAGGCTTTAGACCATGGTTTGTGACACGCTTTTACTATGATAGACACTTGAAATTGATGGTTTAAATCTCTCCTTTTCTTGTATGGGCCAAAAACTGAAAAAGGATAAAAAAAAAGGAAAGAAGATGCATATGGGATGGCCAAATAAATCTATATTTATATCTAAGTACAGCAAATGGGTCCTAAAAGAAAGATCACAGCTGTATGATTGGCTAAATGACTCAAGATGTTGGTCCCATCTCATTTATATTCACTAGACAAGTTCATCAAATGGGACCAAAGAGAGATCAAAATGTTCTATGATTGGTTAAATCATCCAAAGTAAGTCCATCCCATCTCATATATCTTCACTAGACAATTTGGGTGTGGTTTTTGGCATGAGAGTATTTGTCAGCAAGTTAAACGTGAAACGGCCTAATTTGAAGTGAATGAAGTGCAGTATTATGTTGAGCTCCTACGAAAGTTGATGAAAGGGAAATTCCATGCAATTCATGTTTTAGCCAATTCTACTGAACAATAATCAATTTAAATTTATTTGCATGAGCAGTTGAATTCACTGCCCATTACAAAAACAGTACTTCTAATTGGGGGAGACAATTGATACCAGATTTACTAAGTATTCACAAAAATACTCACAATATATGGATTTTTTTAATTAGATTTTGACTTCTTATATATATATATATATATATATATATTTCAGAAGACAAATTATGGAGTAATAACTATTTGTTTGAAAATTAATAGCTGAAATTCTAATAACTCCGCAATATATTTACGTGTACATGTATTAAATCAATATATTAAAAACTCAACAATTACGTGTGTATGTGTGTGTGAAGATTTAAAAAAAAATATTTACATACATTTTTTAATTGAGTGGAATGTTGCACTTTTAAGCAATGTTTTTATTTTATATCAAATTTTAATAATAAAATATATTATTATGTTATTAATTAACAATAAAACATATTGAAAATGAATATGCTACATTTAATTAAAATGTGAGTAATAAGTCAAATTATATATATATCCATTAAATATGGATATATACCATAAAAGTTGTTATGTGTGCAAAAAAATAGGTTTTAGTATAAAAAAATTCTATAAAAGTGGTTAGCCAAATTCTGTTGTAGAAATTTGTCATTAATAAAGTCAGTACATGCCTCACTCCTATGGTAACCAAAATAAATCTTAATATAATTTTTTTCATAAAAGTAAATGTGAACTCAAATAATCTAATACTCTAGTCAAATTTTATCTATTGCTATCCTTATCTTTTCTTTGTCTTGAGATACATGTGAAACACGTGCAAAGCTGCAGCTTTTCATTTTTTTTCCCAAGCAAATAAACTGCAAATATATGGTTTTAATTGTAAACAAGTTAATAACCTTTTTGTATACTTATTTTTTGACTTTATTATATTGAAAGACATCAATCCAATGTGTTATGCGCATCATGTATATGTTAAATATTTGTAGTACTAGTGTGCAGATCATGGTTGCTATATATAGCCTCCGATTGAGTGGACAGTTTAATTAAAGACTTAGCAAATAAAAAATTATAATGTAAGTATTTATCTATAAATTGTTTTTATTATTAAAGAAAAAATAATTAAATTAATTAATGTAATTTGTAAGTTGTTTTTATAAATGATCTTAAAAACGTTTTAAAGTAAAATATAGTGAAGACAACAATTGTAAACATATCATAAGTTTTATTAAACGTTGTACAAGTGTTTATGCCACAAAATAATCCAAATAAATTACAAATAAACTCTTTCAAGTATACTCATAATATTGTAGATTATAATTGTCACAAACAAATGTACTATGCCTTTAAAAGTTTTTTTAAGAAAAGTTTTTTAAGAAACTACATAGGTTGCCAAAGACAATATTAGGATTATTTTAGGCTAGGGAGTTATGTTAGAAGAACATATATAAAAACTTTTGTGTAATCGATTATATGAACATATACAAAGAACTTAGTGGGTATTTGACTTTAATTATTTTAACACTTAATCTAAATGTAATCGATTATATGAAATAACTTTTGTGTTTGAACCTGTAAAAAAAGTCGTGTTTGAATGTTAAGGAAGTGACTTTAAAATAACTTATTTCATTTAATTTACTTAAAAAATGATTTAATAGTAACTGTACAAACAAAAAAAAGAACTATTTGTTTAATTATGAAGTATTTACAAAAGAAGATCACGTGTTTTGGTAACCAAATATGAAATTACTATCAAAAGTTTGTGGGGTCTATAGTTGCATTGCAAGCATGCATTACATCATTCTCTTGAAAGATTGATGGGTCAAAATCACACATTAAATTTGGGTTAGACTCACAATTTGCAATTCCTCTGACACAGCTGTTACATGATCCTGTTTTTGCTTAAGGGTTTTTGAACTTATATAATATGGGACCGGAGGTTTTATTTTTCTAATTTGAACTTTCATTAAAAAAAAACTGATAAATTATGTTTTTTTCAAAGTATTTAATTTAAACTAATGTTATAGAAACATAAAATGCCTCGTGTGGCAACGATGGAGTCGATCGTCGTTGATCAACCACAAAAAGTTTATCAAACTCCTAATCCATAAATCTACTGTAGTTCAAGTTGATCAATTATCTTATGTAGAACGTGGAATTATACTCTAAGCCTTCTTCAGAAACTTCTCTTGAAACTAAAGGTGGCAAAATAATTTATTTGGCTAAGATCCATTTTGTCTATCCATGTAAAATTTAATCCCATTTATCCTTGTTTTCCCTTTTATATAAAAAAAACTTGAATAAGATTAGATGGGATCATATATATGATTAAATGGGGAATATTTATCCATCATACCTTATTTTCAAATTCAATGAACTATCTAATTAACAGTACGAGAAACAAGCTTCAGAATCGTACGTGTGAAATTGTTCTCCCACGTTTGTTTTAGAGTTTAGAGGTTGAAGGAAATAATGACCTGTGTAATTTCGTGTAGTTTGTTTTCCGTTTGTTTTAATTCCTGCACTACAATTTTTTCTTTAAAAAATCAATCCATCGTTCTTTTATATTTTACTTTTTTCAAATTATAATATATTACGTCTACTTTACTAACACTCTTTTTTCGTGTATTTTCTCCCAGTTGTTTATAGCATTGCTATTACAGTTTGTATAAAAAAGAAAAAGCATGTGCTAAGGATTGCTATTCTTTTATTTATTTATTTTATTTAGTTCTGTTTGTGCTGACATGCAAAACATTGTACCTTCCCTTCTTTATTTTTTATGAACTAAATTTATTCAATAAAGAAGAAAATAACAAAGAAGGGAGAGAAATACCCAATTTTTCTATAAGTTTGTGTTGTGTTCAATCTTGCCAGGAATCCTGTATATACGAAGGTGGATTAGAGTGATGGAGAAAGAAAATATAAAGTTAATGTTGTCATCCTTATTGATTTTGACAAACAACAATAATCGTATTTCACTAAGTAAAATTGACTACACGAATTACATGATGACATTATGAGGTATAGTATTTATCAAGAGATTCATTTTAATAATTTCTTTTAATATCATTCTTATTCTCTCTATCCTTTTTTTTTTTAAGTTTAAAAATCATGTAATATACTCTTTTCCCTAGTGTTTGCAGTGACTTCCTTAGCACATGTTTAAAGTTCAAACTACCTTAACTGTTTTTTGTCTTGTTCTCTTTGATAGGTGTAACACCAATATCTTCTTATATATATATATATATATATCCCATATTTTATCATTTCTTATATGTCTACATCTCCATCTTAATGTTTTCATTTTTACTCCTACTACTTTTTTTTTTCGTGTTGTCCTTTTAAAGCCCAATATTCATGGTACCATAAAGTATAACTAGTTATATGTACAACCACGCCATGAAACTTGAGTTTAGTAAGTACTTTACAGTCACAAATAATCCATTATGTTTTTCCTCATATTTAACCACCCAGTTTGGATTCCACGTGTGGCATCTTAACCTTTGTGATGGTGTAAACCTATCCTTGTGAGAAAGTCTTGAGTTTCACCTCTAAGAGTTTTCACCTCGTACATACATGTCTCGTATAGCTTATTTATTTCATAACATGTCGTGAGTGATCCTTGTTTGAGGTTTTGACAAGTTTTCCTTGGCTATCAAGGTTCTAAAACAATTTCCCTCCATTATCAGAATTAAGACTTGTTACTAGACTGTAGAGAGAGTTTTGATATTCTATTAAAATAATAATATGTGTAGGGTTTTGCCTCTGAAAAACCTTGGTGATATATTTAGATTACTGAAACCTTCTTGGAGAGGTTTGTGGCCTATAAGCATTATGGATTTGAAAATCTGAGTAATATATATGTAGCCAAAATGTGATTTTCAAAATTCAAAGCCAAAAATTTGTAAGATGCTTGATCAAATGACAATGATACCTCTTCCATCATTTTAACCCTAAAACATGATTTTTTTTTAATGGATACCCAGATTCAATAATCTATGAACACCTTATAGTTTCTCTTCAACTTAATGCTTACCAAAAATTTATATTAATGGGAGAAGCTGTATGTATTAAAAAATTGTTTGAGTAAAATTTACTTTAAATATTTATGCCTTAAAAAGGATTAGTGTTCAACTATCGGGTAATAATATCCTTGTTGTATATATGTATATAAAAAAGCATCTAGTATTTAAATGAAGCAAAATAAAAAAGTAACTTCAATACCAAGAATTTATGTTCTTTAATCCCAACTTTTGAGTGAGATGAATGATAGAGTAAGTCAATGTCATGTTTAGGATTTGAAGGACTTAACCAAATGGATTTTTGACATTTAGTTTAATAAGTCATCCATCTTGAGTTTATCCTTTTCGCCTTTTGAATTATAATTTATTAATCAAAGTTTTATAATCGAAAAATTCAAACACTGGATTCTCGATAAATAATGTCTAATTTATTCAATCATCTTGCAATATATATAATTTTATATACAATTAAACAATTTTAATTAAAAAAACATCTTTCATCAATGGTCAAATATTATTAATAATATTTTATAAACAATGCATGCATTCATAAAAGAATATAATCTTTTTTTATTCATTGGAAATAAAAAAGAATATAATATTTTGATATACTTTAATATTTTTAATAGGATATTAATTTGTATTGTTCGTACTTCTTTCAATACCTACACTGTTAAAAATTAATAAAGATCATTATTGTCAAAATTCTCCAAAATTAAACTTGAAGGCTTTTCAAGATTAAAATAATATGTTTTTAAGTCATCTTCTTTAATTCAAAGTTTAAATTTTTTAGATTCAAATAAAATTCCAAAAGGACATAGATAGACCAATTAAAAGTTAAAACATTAAATAAATAACAAAGTTATGGGATAAATATATAGTTAGAATTAAAAAGTAATCAATAATTCAATTGTTAATAGATAGAACTATTACGAAAATTATAACAGTTAGCTAATAATGCTAAATTACCTCGTTGCGAAACCCGCCAGTAGCCGTTACGTTCAAAACCCTCTCACTATATAACCCTTTCTCCTTCGCCACTCCAAAAGTTTCATGAGAGAAAAAAAATACAAAATCCATCAACTCAAAGAAAGAAACAATTCAAGGAATGGGTGAAGTAAAAACTAAATCTCAGAACGAACCTTTCATCACAAACTCTCCACAACAAACATTTCAGAAACAAAAACACCCCGTCACCGCAAACTCACCACCACCACCCTCACAAGAAGCAAAGGAGCCCAAATACTTGTCCATGATGCACCTCACCAACCCCATGAAGCGTCGATCACCGCCATCTTCCTCCTCCTTTGTCGAGCCCTGTGCCAAGAAGCTTTTTTGCGACCAAGAGGATCTCACCCTCTACAGCTTCTTCACCGTCTCCATTCCCCTCAACATAAACCCCCTCGACAACAAGCCCGGCTTTTTCCCCGTCCTCCGTCGCTGTGTCTCCAACCCCTGCACCCCTCCGATGCCTGCGCCAGAACCGGAGCAATCCATTCCTCCGAAGAGAGGCTCCGGGCTGCCACCCCTGCCGCCAAGATACCAACAGAGCGTGTCAGATCTCTCTGTTCCTACCCCAGTCAAGGCTATGTCTTGTTTGAGCTCTGAAGATACCGTCATGCCTGATTCCGTGGTATAACAAGTTTTGATCTTCTTTTTTTGTGAATAATAAAGTTTTGATCTTTTTTGAGTTTGGAGTAATGTTTTTTTTCCTCTTATGGTTGTGATTGCAGAGGCTAAGAAGGATGAATGAGCGTTTGAAAGAGATGAGTCAGTGGTTGGATAAAGTTATGAAACATGAGGTGGAAGATGGTAGAGAAGAAGTGTGTGCAGTTGCTAAAGAGGTCAAGGTCCTAGGTCAGGTATTAGTGTGTGTATGACTTTGTCTTCTTAACCTTGGACTCTGATTAAATTATGTTATCTTTAATGTATTTGGTTCGTTAATTGTGCTAAGAAGATTTATAATAAATTGTAATGAATTGGGGTTCAATCACTGTGTTTTTTCAGGATGATTTGGGAGGTGGAGATTATGAAGAAGTTGTTAGTATTGATCGGGCTGAACGGTGCATAAGCCTTGTGTTTAGGTGCCCGTATGGGAAAGGCTATGAGGTTCTCCTCTCTGAAAATAATTGTTACTACAAGTTGATGCAGATGAATAAGTATTGTGTTTGACTCTTTCAATTTGAGATCACTTATGTTTTTATTCTCTTTTAGTTTGGAAAAGTCTTTTTTCTATTCTCATGAGTGACATTTGTGACATTTGATTGTAACTGAAACCAATGTTATATCACTTGCTTTCAATAATGGAATGAATGATCTGAGTACAAGGCATGAAGGGATATTTAAGAAAATAATTATGGGATTAATAGATGAATTAAAAAAAATGTGTTTATAGAAAACTAATTAAATGATAGCAGTAATGCAAAGTAAAATTATCTTTAAAACTCTTTTTGAAAAATCGCTTGAGAAATAAAAGTTCTTTCAATAAGCATTAGAAGCAAAATAAATTAATGTTATTTTTAAAATAAAATAAAAAAAACAAGAATAAGGTAGTATTATCTGTGTTAATAAGAAATGGAAAAGAATATTAAATAAGATGTGCTAGCCAAAGAAGGTGCTATATCACACAGTCGCTTGAGACTTTTCAACACTTGACCAGTTAATCTTCATTCTTATGTGTTCGTTGTTTGTAGTTTGTCTTGGCTCTTGTCATTTTTTTAATTTTTTTTTTAATTCTTCTATCTGATTAAAAAAAAAAAAGATGTGCTTGCATGTCAGCATATTGTACCTCACTCACAAGTCACAACACAAGGAAAATAGCTCAACGTAAAACTCATTGGTTAGCTACACCTACATATATAATAATTGGCTCCTCAATCTCTTATTTTTCATATTCTTTTTTCTGCTTATACCCTGTGCCTTTTTTTGTTTAGTGAAAATACATTTTTATAAAATAGATTATTTAATTTTATTTTTAAATTTTAATAATTATAATTTTCATTCATTAAAATAATTCCATTTACTGTTAAATTATATTATAACTTGTAAATAATTTCGTTGTATCGATATAAAATTGTGAGACAACATTATTAATTATAAAGAAATGCTAGTAATACATCTTTTAACATATTTTTAACACAATTTTTGTTAGAACATTTCTTGAGTTCTATAGTTTTCATGTTAGATAATGATATGAAACAAGTTTTGTGTCTTAAATCATTTTTTTTAAGATTGTGGTTCAAAATAAAAATATATTATTGTTTCGAAAGGATATTTTAACTCATTTTAGAAATATAAATAACTAAATTAATTTTTTAAAAATAAATAATTAAATTGAATATAATAAAAAACATCAATAACTAAAAATGTAGGAGTAACAATAAGTTTTATACTTGCGGGAGCATCGTGTTATAAATGCACTCTGTTATTCAGAACTAGCAGCTTTTAATGAACTTACAGCTTTTCTTGTTTTTGGACAATTGATGCTTGACTATCACATTGGGGCAGCTAGTATAGCGAGAAGTCTAGCCAGTTATCTAATAAATATTCTAGAACTCTTCCCTGTTTTCAAAGATAACATTCCAAAATGGATTGGGCATGGTGAAGACATTGGAGATGTGCTATCCATCAATGTCTTGGCTCCAATTCTGCTAGTTCTTCTGATTTTTATTCTCTGTCGGAGTGTTCAAGAATCGTCTGTTGTGAATTCTCTTATGACAGTGACCAAGGTGCCTTTCGATCCAACAAGTTACCACAAAATAGTACTTAACATCGCAATGATCAGTAACTAGTTGGATTTTTCCAATAACAATTAAGTTGTTGGTAAAGATTGCCATTTGGTAATGACATTTGATTGTCATTGAGGTAGGATTTTTTTTTTTTTTTTTGTTAACATGGTTAGAATTGAAGGAAAAATTATCAATGCCACTATGAAAAGTATTTTTTTTATGTTGTTGCTTGTTGTTAGTAGAAAAAGTACTATTTAATGTTAACAATTATTGCAGCCGATGTGAAAAGTCGATTTCATATCCTAATGCACTTATCATTGTTGAGAAAAATACTACTTAATACTATAATATCAACAATGTTCAAAGTCGTGGGTTCGATCACCACAGGCGGTTTCTAATTGAATGCTAACAAGCATATTTTTCAAGTCTCAACTAAAGTTTTGCATGAAGTTAAATTCGTAAAATGGGTTATTACATTTATTTTCAGATACAAACCATTCACCAGACGAATAAATGGAGATCATATATTGATATTGCCAAACTAATTGGGTCATCCCAACTTGCAAAATACAACACTTTAAAGTTTTGTATAAGAGAAGACAAAACATATCTATAGATAAAATTATTTTATTAACATATTTATATAAGCCGTCTTAGCTCAGTGGTAGAGCGCGTGGCTTTTAACCACGTGGTCGTGGGTTCGATCCCCACAGACGGCGTGTTTTATAATAATAATTTAAGTTGACCCACCAATACACCTAAAATAAAATAAATCATTTTTCAAGATTCAACCCGGGTGGGTCGGGTCATGTTTTATAAGCAACTGTCAAAATATTACTTTTTTAGTCTTGACTCGGCCCAAACTCATAATGAATCGGATTGATCAGTACGTTTTGATCCATTTTGGTAGCTTTAGGTATTTCTCAACTTAGAACACAAAATATTGTATAAATAGAAAATGACCCGTGTGCTGAATAACCTGTGTAGTGTTAGAATTTCCATGCAATCCATGTTTTTATCAATTGCATTAGAAATATTATGTTAAAATTTTAGATGATTATTATTTTTCGTGGTGGATGGTGATCATCATCAACCTGGTTCATCTCATGCATGTGATACACGGACAATAGAAACTTCTTCTAATGCCATTTCGAAGCAAAATTAACAAGTTTCAACACCCTTTAAACGAATCAAGTGAAATGATCTAAGAATAACTTTTTTTAAAAAAAAAATTAGTTCAGTAATATAGATTCATTTTAAAACCTTGTTCTTGTTATGAGAGTATACAAAAGAGAAATCATTTTAAGATATTTTTGCTACACTCTTATGAGATTGCTTAAGGGTTTTCTAAGGAATGAAAAATGATAAAAATAAATTTTTACCAAGATTTTTTTTATAGAGTATAGTTTTTCATATTTATCCATTGTAATTAAACTCTAGGATGAAAGAGTGATCCTTAGCAATTTATTGCATCCAATAACCACCTTAAATTTATTTCAATTTTATTTAGATTAGTAATTTTCTCCTCGTGTCCTTATAATGTTTAAACAAAAACGTTAGTATTTATAAATGCAGGGTTTGACTTTTTAATCATTGTGAATTTTAATGGCTAGCATTTATAAATTATGATAAAATGGCAGGTTTGCTTGAATTGGATTTGATTTTATATTGCTAACAGGTTTCCTTTTACTATATTAGTAAAAACATAAAATAAAATAAACTAATCCAGGTCAATGCTATTTTTAATAAGTTTCAAGCATAAAATTTAATTTATAAATGAATTAAATTATAATTTCCATAATCAATTTCAATAATCAGGTTTAATTTCTAATTATATTATTAAATTGATAAATTAAATTAAATTCAAATCAAATTATTAATTCATTTTTAAAAATTTTTAACAACTGTAAATAAATCCAACCTAATATATATACATATATTCAAATTAGGCGCACGTTGGAGTATTATGTGTGGAGCTTATTTGAGGTATTTCTCCCCCAACTCAAATAAAACTTTTAAAAATCATTTAAACCTTATTTGCCTTGACCTAAGTCAAACCCATGTGGGGTTGGCTCTTTTTTTCGGAGCCAGCACGTGAAGTGAAGTTCTAATCGTTGATAAACTCATGTTTTTGAGAAGGAAAATAGGCTCGCCGTAGTTTGAATTTCGAGTTAGGCTCAAATTTTGAATCCTTTGTGCCTGGACTGGAAATAGGGTCCAAGTCAAAAAGTTGAATTCAATAGGCCCAAAAAATAGCAATGTAATGGTACATATCACAAATACGGCTCCAACTCTAAATGGAACATTTTGCAAGGGGGGACATGCATGCGTCAAATGTTATACGTGTATCCTTAGAAATACACAATTCTTGTAAATGAATAACAGAAGTTTATAGTGTTGTGAATAATAAACAAGTGTGCATGTTTATGTGTATCCTGCGTAGTAGTAAGACATTTCCTTTTCCTTCTTTACAATTGTATGGTAAGGATATCCCCAACTCAACTTTTCCGTTGACACAGATTAAGTCCCAGTTTGATAATATTCTACTAATTAAGGCTCATCGATCCCACATTAGATTGATATATACAAGGGTCTCTGATTTTAATCCGAATACTCAGTAGAAAGAAACAATTTTACTTTTTTAACCCCCTCAGTTGTATAAACAAAATTTAATCCTTATGTCGTTAATCATCACACTTATGACAAGAATTGAATAAGAGAAATTATACTTAGACAAAAAATAAATTTTACAAAAAAATATACAATTAAAAGAGAGAAAAAGAGAAAAGAAAAATAAATTTAAAATTAAAATGTAATAAATGATAAAGTGGAGAAAAGAGATAAACACAAAATATATTGTTATATAAATTGGTGTACAAATTATTATACGTGTATCATTTTTTGATGAAGAAATATTTTTTTATTAAAACTTTTCAATAGAATGTATTAGTAAAATACACTTTAATTACGATTAAAAAAGTTCACTTTTAACTCTTTAATAATTGTTTTTAAAGTATTACATTAAAACGATTCATCTATTAATTCCAATAAGTCAAAGAGGCAAACGCGTTAGGAAATAGTTTCTAACATGATAATTGCTTCAGTATTTTATATCATATAAATAAATTTCATATTAATTACTTTTTCTGCCCTACTATAATTGTCATACATTTTAATTTTTACAATGTAAAATTAATTATTATTTTTATACTTATATCTCTTATATATTAATGATGAACAATAAAATCTATAAATGAATTAATGATGATATAAAGTTAATATTATGTTGCAAAATTATTATTCTCTTTTATTTTTATTTTTTTCAGTGTAAAATAACTTAAGATGACTATTATTTTAGGATAGAAGAAGTAACAATTTAAAATGTGAATTGTACTTCAAAGCATAACATGATGATTATTGGTGTGAAAATCAATTTTTACCGTCAAGTGCAAATCAACTAGCTAGTATATGAGTTATTTTAACTTAATTAATGATGTCAAGTTTAAGCCTTAGATATGTACTTGCATTGAATATTCAAATGAACAATTTTGTCACTTAAGTTGTATTCAACTTAAACAAAATTATTTCTTGTAGTGGATAATGTGGTTTGTACAAAAAAAATATTGTTAGAATTTTAATAATTTCACAAGTAATTTATTATAGATATGCATATATTTTATTAAAATTAGAGTTGACAACATATTGAATTTGTAGAAAAGATCCTATGTTTGATTTTCATAGAATACATTCTTGGAAAGAAATAGAAAATCTTAAATATGAATAAGTTCCAAAATGAATAATTACGATGATCCTTAGTAAAAAAATAATTTCCTAGTTGTTAAACTTCCAATAAATTATTACCGCTTTAAAGAATCATTAATATAATTTTACCTTTATTATGAATAAGTTTGACCCAGATTAAGCCTAAGTTGATTTGATTTATAATCTCATGGCTTAAGCTTGTGAACTATTTAATCTGTTACCAACCTTTTTTTAGGTCTAATTTGACCTTTCTATAAATCTGACCTTTAATTCAAAGGCGTATTTAACATTAAAACTTTAAATAGATCGATTGATGAATCTATCTTTAAACATGATAATTTATTTACTGGCTAATGAGTCTATATCTGTAAGAAATTCAACAAATTTGCAGGCTAATCAGCCTATCACTGTAAGCCAATGACTGACGGGTTAATTAGTCTTTCGTACTAGAAATAGTTAAATCACAAAATTAAATTACATTTATAGCAATTAAAATTAGAGGTGGCAAACTGAATTGAGCTTAATAAACGATCAACCCAAATAAATAATCCATAAATAATACTGAACTTAATTAGCTCTTGAAATATAGGCCTAAAAAAATCGGACCAATTTGACCTGGCCCAATGTCCTTTTCAATTGTTAAAATTTCCTTTTTTATAATGTGATTAGTGATGATAAACAGTAATTCGAATGATATAATGGCCATGCACAAAGTTTGTCACTTTTGGACAAAACAAATATCTTCCCGCAGGGCTGATCCGTCACCTATTGCATGAATGTGAAACTCAGGTTGTGTACTTGGAACACAATTTAAGGGCAGGGCAGGGCAATAACGGGTACCTCATTGACCCATCAATTTTAAAATTTTAGAACACAACAATCCTACAAGAATAATATGAGAAATGTTGAACATCAAACAACAAAAGTGAATCTGGTTAAAATCCTTATTGGTACAAGCTGAAATCCCTCTTATTGTATGGGACTGTAGTACTTAGATAATGTATTTGTTACAGATGCTGATCCACTTCCGTAGTAGATCTAGACAATAAATGTTAAGTATGATGTTTGTATAGCCACAATGTTACGAACATTGTGCACGAAAACAAAACATGCATGACAATGTTCATGACTCACGAGGAAACACCTGCACCATGCATGCAAAAAATTAATCTCGCTCAAAAGATTATGAATCCCTAAATACGAACGACCTTTGTCCAAATTCATTGCATGCATAAGTTAAAACACATTTGCATAAGTATTAGGTCAACAACCTAGGAAACTGACTGAAGATCAAAAGGCACGTTTATTGTACTTGTGAGTCATGAAACGATCCTGCATGAAAATAACATAACGTAACGAAAGTTTGACACCCAAGTGGAACACAATAAAACCGTAGTCGCAACAAGGAGGCTCCCAAAACTGGGTGCATACATTTTATATTTTAGTTTCATGAAACTTGTGTATCTACGAATTATAATTTCAACTAAAATGATTTTAAATAATTTGTAAATCTTGTATTTCAAATTATATATTTAAAACTTAAAAAAGATTAATCTAACGAAGAAAATGTATGACGCATTAGGGTCCATGAATTGAATCCTAAATATATTCTTTTACGTCCATTGGTATAAATATTTTCCGATACAAATAATTAAAAAGGACACCACTCCAAATATTTTAAATAGAAATTTGGAATATAATAGAATTCAAATGAAATAAAAGCTCGTTCCTTTCATGATAAATATTGTCTAGGTGTAAACTTCTATCATGCAAATTGCAAAACACGTTGTTTTTAATAGAATGATCATCCCTTAAAATATCACCATTCATTATATCCCGAACCGAACATGTACCTAACACTGAAAGCAAGATAAATATAGCGTGAAGATAGAGCAAATTAGATGCCATATATATATCACAGATACGTAGTGGATTGGGATAAAGCAGAAAGCAGGGGCGGTGCGCTTGCTTCAGCCGCGACCACGTGGTTTTAGCCAAAAAAAGGTGGTCGGTGGTGTTCTAAGCAAAACATAATTCAGTTCTAACTTCTAAGTATAGATCATAGTGTTCACATTTGTGTTCAATTATTCAAAACAATATCTCATCCATTTTCAATCACAATATTTAGTTTTCTTCTCTATAGGTTGAGGCTGGATATAAATATAATCATGTATAGTCTAGTAGGTATACAATTAATGAATTGAACTTGTCATGACAAACAAGAGAAGGCAATTAATAATGTTTTGAACGGAAAAAAATAGTTTATAATTATAAAATGGCTGTGTAATATTTAAGTACCGATAATTGTTATGTATAAGTCTAGGCAATCTTTTCCACATGATTTTTGCAACATTTTATAAGAAAATAAAGCGAGGGTTGCATGATGCTGATATTTAAACCATTGAAATTAAAAAGTCCATTTGTTGACGCAGTTTTTTTGGTCATACACGAGTCTTCTCCTTTTACTCTTTGAATGTAAAGCTAATTATAGTGCACACTTGAAACCTACAGAAACGAGCTCTTTTGATTTTGTTTTATATTGAATACCTTTTTGAATGTAAGATTATTTCTTCCTTGATATTGATATATGGATTTATAAACATCTAATTGACATTTTTTTATTTCCCTAATTTTGTCACATTGCATCATATATATTATATTAATTACTTAAATAATTCTGTTAATCGAACGTGAATTATTATAAATTTATTAATATTCATTTTTTTATTCCTGAGTATTATAAATATATATGAATCACTTAAAACATCTATAATAGTGCACTCTTTATTTGAATTCTTAACTCACTTGTATTAAGTTTTAATTTGCTCTTCTTAAAAAAGAATTTACTTTTGCTATATTAAATTGAAGAACTTTAATAACTTTCTAATTTAATAATAAAACTGCTGAAGAACTTTAAATAGATTTGACACTTTAACTATTCAAGGGTGTTTATCATATCTTTTTGTTTGATATTGATATAGAGGTTCTCATTCTTTTATTCAAAATGCTATAATGGTGAAAAGAAAAACGGCATGAAAGCATTACGAATCATCGTGGCTGTTTTCTATTGGTGAGAAGACAAATAAAGATATGAAGCGAAAGTTAACCGCAAATATAGATAATCACGCATGCTATTCATCAACTTCCTTATACAGTATATTTGAGCTGTTGGTGCTTTATTTAAGAGGCTACTTAGTAGCTTTTGACCGCTGTTTCAAATTATATTGTTCAGTATACAAAAATAATATATCCATATTGTTTAAGCTTTTATGTATTTAACATAATAATACTCTATGCCTAAAGTATTTGTATTGAAAAGAATGAAGTGTAATAAGAAAATATCAATTAAGTATTTACATGTGACATTAATTAATAAATATATACCTTTTGAAAAAATAATAACTATTTTTTAATTTTTAAATTAGCAAATACTCTTAGACAAAACATGCATGATTCTTAAGGTGACCAATAAATTAAAAATCAAAATGGAAGGAATAGTCGTTAAGAGAAAAATAATCATGAAAATATATAGAAAATAAAAAAATACTATCTATTAATTGTATGAGTAATTCCAAATTTATGGCTGAAAAAAATAGCTACCGAATGAGTAAATCAATCAACACAAAGATGTTTTTCAGTTTGATTAAAGATTTTAAATTTGAGCTCTGAATATATATATATCTATATATATGGACAGTGTATTTTTTTTTTTTACATTATTGTCTACTCATATATAATTGAAAATGACTAGGAAATAGATGTAAAGTGAAGAGTGAAATATATGATAAAATATATGATGTAATGAAGAAAGATACAAAGAAAACAATTAACATTATAGAAATATTGTATTGATAATATAAATCTAAAATATTTATCTACAACTTGGAGATAGTTAATCATCATATTGTTGTAGAGTAATGTTTTTAGAGTTTTTTTAGGAGAATATTTTGTAGAGTTAAGAAAATAAGAAAAAAGAATTGAAATGAAATTCCCAATATATATACCTTTCGGTTCCCCCTATAAACAGAAAATTAATCAAGGATACCTCTCAGCGTGCTTTCACAAATATTTTGGAAATCACTTGTTGTATTTAATTATATGTTTAATTAATGTTAAACTGGAGGGACATGTAATGTATATTTAGAATACTCCAGAATGAGATGCAGGATCGTATATCAAAGTTCACAGCATCCACTGGGCGTTTATTGAACAATGTTAGAGGGCAAATGTGTCTTTTTATCAGTTAGTCGGAGCTAGCTAGACTATTAATGCCTTTGTTTGTCGCTGAATTCCATTTGTTTAACTGTTTTGGATAATTATTTGTGGTAACTAGATGCAGAAGTTCATTCCTGTTTTTTTGTAGTTCAATGGTGAAATCAGGATTCTATACCATTGCTTCAAGGATTGAAACAAAAATATAAATAAATAAACAGCTCTGGATTTTGTATACCAAATGAAATTGTACTCTCAGTTAGAAACCATGCATCCACGTACTCTAGAATTAAGAAGAGTATTTGTTGTTAACAAAAGAATGAAGTGATAACTGAAAGTATTATTTTATTTTAAAAATGAGCTGATTTGGTAAGAAGGAAATTATACTTATAAAAAAAAGAAAAAAAGAATGAACAGTTCTCATATTATCAACATCTAGGTTTTTTCTTTCTAGTTTTCATATTATTCATTCAGCTTAATTCAAGCATGCACAATTATAACATTTAGTCAATTGTATAGAATATAGAATATATATTGAACTTCTAGTCAACGAAAAAAATTGCAAAATAACCCAATATAAGACATTCAACAATGGAAAATTAGAGCTTTGCCTATGTGCCCCTCGCAACATTGTATTATCATACAAAAAAAGCATAATATTAAGTCCGAAGAATGCTTCAATATCTTGAATTACAGGCCTTATTGTTTTTTTTCGCAATAAAAAAGAAAAATATAATTCATTGGAAAGGGTTAGTTGTTAATATGAAAATGTAATTATTTAAAACTCATTACAGTAGGTGCCAAATCTTAAGCAGTATACATTTTACAGAACTAGACAAAATTCCATGGCTCACATCTGACGCAAAAACCGTTAAACAAAGCTCACCTGTTTATAATTTTGTTGATACCAAAAGCAATTTCACGTGTATAGGATAGGACTGTCATAAGAAACACCAAGCAACTTTTGCTGATACAAAAAAAAAACCAAGCTATTTCAACTAAAAAATGGGATAGGATTTTCATCAGTTCAACTTACCATTCAGCCATATAGGCCTAGTATACCTATATATAAATTGCTTATTTGTTGTAAACATTACAAATTAATAAAGATCAGATATAAAATAAATATTATTCTTCCATCTGCACACATCTCAGTTTTAAGACATATTTTCAATGCTTATATATGCTGGAGAACTATTAAATATCAATAACAGAATTCCATGAAATAATTAATCGATTAGTGGGTTGTATGTCAACTTTTCTTTCTAACAGGCCCTTCTTGTAATCGAGTTTTCACTCTATTACATATGCAATTGTTCATGTTTTGCAATAGTCTTTTTTTTCAATCATGTAGTTGCGATAGCTTAGCTTGCTGACTTAAAGCTTGTTGTTCTGTGGTCACCTTTTTTCTTTCACAAACATATACATCTTGCGGATTAAGGAAAGGAAAGAAAAGAAAACTAGAGGAGCATAAGCAGAACAAGTACTGCTTCTATAAATTGTAATAACATCAAGCATACTGTAACTTTTAAATCAAAGATTTTTTTTTTCTAATTCACCAAAATAAGAATAATATATACGTTGAATTTTGAAGAGCTAAAATGTTATATAAATCTTAAAAATCCAGTCCTCATTATACAAATCATTTTCTTTGATATTTTTGTTATTAAAGGATAAAATTACAAAATCTTACTTTCCAAAAATCTAATTTCCTTGAATGATCACACTTTATATAAGGATCACAACCTATAATCACATTTTCTATTACCTTTTCACACCGGAAATATTGAGTTTCTTTTGTTTACTTAGTCTTAATTGGTTTTACAATAGTGTCAAAAGTTTTAGTTTTCGGTTTTAAAATGAACCAAAAATTGAGTGGAGTGGATTGTAATATGATAGGTTTCATCATTTGTAGGTAGAAAATTTGCAACATTTTTTTTGTGAGAAGCACCTGACAACTTTAATGATCTGATTGAAGGGGGTACTTCTTTCTCTATTTGTATGAATGTTGATTGAAGTACCCCTAGTTAATAACTTTCATATTTTGCTGACCAAACCTTAAGCATGAAATTCCTTTTATAGTAGCCTCCCAGCTTACGTTTCCATGAAAAAAAATTTAGGTAACAACAAATATGTTAGTTAAGACATTAATGAATGGTAATGTAACCTACTATCTCTATGCGATTCCCTCTTCCTGTAATATCCTTTCTAGTTGCATTAAAAATTGTAACCCTAACTCAAGAACTAGGTTAAAATATTCGTTACAACCTTCTTAAGACTGTTACTAATAAGTGTTCTTAGAACATTAGTTAAAGAACTAAAAAAATATTTATTGTGTAAATCATGAAAGTGTAATTTTTTTTATAAATAACTTAATTTTTTGTCTTCCAATAAAAATATTTTTATTTTAAGTTCCTTCACTAATATCATTAGAATAGAATACTGGTTAACATTTGTCTTCTTTTAATTAGCAGCACCGGTGGCCTCTAATATTATTTTTCTTTCTTTCTATTTTGACCTTCGAGCAACTGAATGAAAGGAACATATATATAGTATTACCGAGAACATATATCCACAAGCAAAAGGAAATAATAGATTAACCCAAGGGCATATTACCCAAATTAAGCGTAAAAACCTCCCTCTGTAAGATGAAGGACTACGCCATGATGTGTGACCTTTCAAACGACAAACAATTTGGTGATTTTGATTGATTACCCGAATGAGATAAGAGATATATGTTATAAGTAGAAAGAGGACCAATTTCAACGTACGTCCGATAAGCCCATCACACGTTGGTTCATGGTACCATCTATAACTACCAGGTGATTGGATTTTCTTAGAATACGTGTTTAGTTTTTGCCTCCAAGAAACCAGAACGTAATTAACGTGAAATTTAGAAACTATAAGTAGAACCTTTATTGTGTTAGTGTGAGAATACGTGATTTTGGAAGAAGCCTCATGATTCAATGCACGAAATGATCGTTTGATAAACTGTTTCAGTTGACATACATATTTTGATATTTCTTTAAGTTAATTTCTTTTCGGGCAAAGTTCGATAGAAAAAAGAAATCGATAAGAAATAAAATGAATAGAAATAGAAAATATAAAAATAAAATAAATAGAAACAAGAAAGAAATAAAGTATGTTTGGTAAGGCTCTAGGAAAATTTATAAGTTCATTTAATTAGTTTATGTTGTTATCAAACATGTACTTATTTTTTATAAAATTAGTTTATTTTCATAAGCTACTCATAGAAAATATGTTAATTTATAAGTTACATTTTTTTTAAATTTTATTTTTATTATTTTATTTAAAATTTCATGTTAAAAAAGCAAAGAGATATAAAAAAGATAGAGAAAATTTAATTAATAAAACAAATTAGAGAATACAAAAATGTAAAGTGAATATAAAAATTAAAGATGTAAATGAATTGTAAACATTATTCTGTTCCATGTTAAATTTCCAACCTCAGGTCTGGTGAGGTAGGCATGATGACTTTTTCTTCTTCATGTTACAGCTGCAGCCTGCAGGCTGCAAGCACTTAGATTTAAAAAAACTATATTGATAATGAAAATAATAATAAGAAAAAAGAGTAGTAAACTCATTGAATATTGAAGCGCGCGTTTGATCCACAGTAGAATAAATCAGATACCCTATCTAGCTCTGACGTAATATCATAATTTTATATATAGTCTAGCTAGGGAGGGTCCTTAATTAATGTCTTTGGAATTCATTCACAAGTTAGCAGAGTCCTCTTGTTGATAAAACAATAATTGAAATTATCCTCAAGTGCCAAGTTCGACCATGGATATATTTGAGGCATGGAGAGATCCACTGGTTATTACCAACATATATTGATTGCTATTTTAAAAGGACCAATAATTACTACTAATATCTAAAAATCTTTTTGATCCGAAACAGTCAACATTTTCTATCTCTAGCCTCTCTCTCTAGTCTCTCTCTCTTATTTATTCATTACCTTTACATCCAAGGATTCACAACGTATATTGAATTTTTTTTTGCGATTAACGTAAGATTAACAATTCTATAAAAAAAAGTAAGATTAATAATCATTAATAAAGGACTTGATTAAATTTTTCACTATTCCAATCTATATTACTACAAGACAAATCATTATTATCGATAAAATATTTTTCACATAATTTATTCAGTTAAAAATATTTGAATTTCCAACAAAATTTATTGACAAATAAATTTTCCATGAGAAAGTATAAATTATCGATAAAATTTTATCATGGATTTAGGTTTGTCAGAAAGTTATATATTTCTGATGGGTTTTACTGACGAATTATGTATTCGTCGAAATTTAAAATTTTATCCAAACAAAGGGAACCTAACCCTAGCCGTTTGTCACTCAAGTTTCGATCTAATAGTAGTTCTGTTGTTGTACTCAATCCATCACCCACGCCGCCTTCACTTGCTGTCGTCCTGTCACCGACTTCATTGGGTCACCGCTGTGAGCCCACATCGTCGACATCGATCCAATTTTCACTCCAAGTTTTATTCTAGCTTGCTTTTCAAAATTCTTTAATGCATTCTTTCGTTTATTATAGAAGTGTTGGCTTGGGGTGAGCCTTGGTGCAATGCCAAGGTTATGCTTTCAGTTTTAGTTTTGACGTACCAACTAAAATCAATCACCTTTCACAATTCAAGATTTGTGCATTTTCAGTTGTTATTTTTCATTCTTCTTTCTACTGTGCTCACTCGCACTTTTTTTTTTCTTTTTTCTAATTTCGATTTTCTAAAGAACACATCCTAGGGTTTTGTTGTCCCATTCTCTTTTGAACCTTCCCAATAATATTCTCAATCTCCACTTCCATTGCACGCTTCTTTCATCACTATTATCTTACATTGCTCTCTCTCTCTCTCTCTCTCCAATTTTGTAGCTCAACTTGTTGTTGAAATGTTCAAGTCATTGAAAGTGTCCCTTTGATCGGGTTTATGTATTTGACTCTCTCCAAACTCCCACAATAGTGAAAGCCTTCTGCAGTGGACCATTCTTTACAATAGAGGTTCAAACATTACAATAGGAACCAGGGATAACTAGTGGAAAATTGAACCACTTCTTTGCTAGTTATATATAATGAACTAATTAATGGTTGTTCTATATATTGGCACATGCACTTTTTATAACAGAAAATGAACTTACCCCATTATAAGTCTTATGACAATGTCTGCAGCTATTTCATGGAAACAAGAGTTTATGGTTAATTCATATTGAAACAAAAAATTATGGAGAAGTTAAGAAAACTCTTACCGCTTTGCATGAAAGTGGCTCTTTCATTATTCTTGGTATCTATTACTAGACATCTCCTTTTGCTAATAATGTGTTGTGTTGTACCTTTTAGGAAGGTGACTTTTCAATTATGTCATAGATGTTCATCAAATAAGTTAGTTATGGAATTTCTCAACTTCTTGAAGTGTTTGTTTTTTACATGGTATCAAATTTCTTCACCTTGTGATCGAGTGTTCAATTTTTCTTCTCAAATAAAAATTTAATTGGGCTTAGCGCGCAAGTCCAGGCTTAGTGCTCACTTCGTATTATAAAAAAAAATCAAAAGTTTGAGTCATATTACCACTAATAAGATTTTATGAGCAAAATTTTATCATTAATAAATAGAGTACAAGGAATATATACTCTAACTCTTCTACATACCACTGACAAGAAGCATCATTAAGAACAATGTTGTATATAAATAAGAAGATCGATCAATTCGTCAATATGGAAAAGAAAGCGAATTCCTTTTATTTCTTCAATTTCTCTAGAGAAGAAACTACATGCCAAATAATATATAAGACTTGCGCTATTTTTGACCCAAAATCAAGCTCCCATCTTGAAAATAATGATCACTACTTCAAAACCACTAAATGAAAGAACTGTAGAAGTTGCAAACCAAACATTTTATCTCACTCCACCCCTCAATCTTAACACACACACACACACTTGAAATTAATGAAAACATTCATTACATATGTTTTTTGGAATTTCTCAACTTCTTGAAGTGTTTATTTTTTGCATGGTATCAAATTTCTTCACCTTGTGATCGAGTGTTCAATTTTTCTCAACATAAAGTTTCGGTATTAACTATATTCTTATTTCTTCTAATTCAAGAGGAGAGAGATTTCATGTGATTTTCTGATTTAGAAATATTAACTCAGTTATAAAGATTGTCTAAATGCATCATATTAGAAATTCAGAGATGAGACCAATAAGAATTAGGATTGTTATTCTAGTGCATATGCAGAAAAGATTTAAGGTTTATTCTAGAAAGAATAAATGAGGACTTGGATTTAGTTAAATGAGGTGGCTGGTGGTTAGCATTTTAGGCAAATATTTTGCTTGATGCAACAATATATAGGATGTATGGCAAACTGGGAGAGGATTTTTTTTTTAAGAGATAGGGTTTGTTACAGGGAGAAATGCTTTTATGTTTTTCTCAAAACATTTTTTTAATGGATAAAATCACTCTAAATTAGAATTCTATTGTTGGTTACCATTAAGACCAATGCTAGTTGAGCTACAAGTTTTGTTGGCAATTTAGTGCATTTATCCACATATCTATGCTTTTACTAGTACTAGTGTTGGTTGTTCCCTATTGAGCCCACTCAAATTTTCTTTTTCTTTTTTACTGATTGACTCGCTCTGTGTGTGTTTTGCATAGGTGAAAGAAGTGGCTCCACCTATAAGGAGAACAAACGCCAAGCTATCCTTTGCCTTTGTATTCCCCGACAATAATAATTGTTTTTTCAAAGTTGAAGAGGTAAATCAATTTGGTCTCTCTCTTTTCTATCTCAAGTTGTGGATTTATTTCTAGTGTGTTTCGTTTGAATATGTTATGAAGTGACATTTTGAACCTGTAGAAAACCATAATTCAAACATTTCTACACATAAAAGAAGAAGACAATGGAAGACCATAATAATTTATTTTTTTAGTTTTGTATTAATCATTATAACAGACGTGGAGTTTCGTTTTCCACATATTCATTTGATTTTGGTAGAAAAGGGAAACTTTTTCTTTTCTTGCTTCATATTCAAAACTACCAACAATTCCTTGTTTTTCCCCTTTATTTTTTTGCTTAGAAAACCTCAACTTTGGTTACATCCATAAAGACAATGGTGAAAACCCAGTTGCTTTATATAGAAAACCTTATAAGTGAAATATTTCAATTAGGAATGATTTGTGTTTGGAGATCTAACTTTCCCTCCAATTCAGTGTGATTTAATTGACATCAATCCCTGATTGAAGTTTTGAATAATGGTTTATTTTTCATCATTGGCTAACTGAATTATGAGTAAGAAAATATCTAACACCATTATTCTACAAAATCGTTTTTCTGTCCATCATTGCTTTCTGCAATTGAAATGAATGATAATTTAATATTTTGCCTATTGAGGAGTTTGAACTTTTCCACTCCAATCAATACGTTAGAACAAAAATATATGTAATGAATGTTTTCATTAATTTCAAATGTGTGTGTATGTGTAAAGATAGAGGGGTGGAGTGAGATATAATGTTTGGTTTGCAACTTCTATAGTTCTTCCAGTTAGTGGTTGTGAAGTAGTGATCATTATTTTCAAGATAGGAGCTTGATTTTGGGTCAGAAATAGCGTGGGTCTTATATATTATTTGGCATGTAGTTTCTTTTCTAGAGAAATAGAAGAAATTAATTGAATTTTCTTTCTTTTTCTTATTGATGAATTGATCGATATTCTTATTTATATACAACATTGTTCTTAATGATGCTTCTTGTCAGTGGTACGTAGAAGAGTTAGAGTATATATTCCTTGTATTCTATTTATTAATGATAAAATTTTGCTCATAAAATCTTGTTAGTGGTAATATGACTCAGACGTTTGAATTTCTCTTCTTCTTTTTTAATAATACGAAGTGAACACTAGGCCTGACCTTGCGCGCTAAGGCCAAATAACATAATTTGAATTCCAGAGATATTACAAAACATATATTTTTGGGCTTAGCACAACATGCAGACTTAACGAATTGGCCACGTGCGCTTAACCTGCACTTGTGCACTTAGCCCAAATACGAGATCAAACAAAGAATTCTTTGGACTTAGTGCAATGTTCATACTTAGCTATTTTCGTAAATTTTCAATGGATCTATCCATCGCAACGTTCATACTTAGCTATTTTTCAACGGATATTTCCGTTAGATAATAAAATTCCATTGATTAAAATGTTTTATGAATATTTTATCGATGAATTTTGGTTCATCAAAAATCTATCAGAAATATTGAATTACCAACAAATTTTTAGAGTTATTGATGAATTTGTGCCGTCAAAAATATCTTTTTTTTAGTGTATTAATATTGATGGATCTTTATTTCTCCAATCATTGTGAATAATTAAATACAATCAATGGCAATATTTGATTAGAAAGAGGTGGAGACAAGATCATTTTTTTTATCAACCCTAATCATTTGAGGTTTAGTCACACAATTAAATTCATTTGCTTTTGCATAATTCAAACATGTGTTATTAACAAAATTATAGTTGTTGAATCCATTTCTATTTCACGCTCATAAAATTTCAACAACAATAAGGAAAGAAAAAAAGAAAACATTACAATTGTCACCGACAACAAGCCACAAGGCATGATCGTATGAGAACCTGAGAGTCAGTTGACGGCGTTAATTACGTAGCGCGTATCTGTTGCTTTGATTCTTGTTAATTTTCTCTCCGTTAGTGCGCTATCACTAGTCATCGTTTGTTGACAGCGACTCTCCAAAAAGACAACATATTAGTGGCTGAAAAAGTTGACCTGTCTTGCACGAGAGCACAAACCAATACCATACCATAGAGTAAATACACTTATTGGTTTCATCAGAGCTATTTTGAACTTCTTATTTAATATTTAATTAATCTTTTTTTTACCAGGACAGTTTATTTTGAGATATTCCAATAACCACTTTATATTCAAACTTAAAATTGAACACTAAACCTTAGTTTAAGGAACTCATGAATCACACTTGCCATGAAGTTACAGAAAATATACACTGCAAATACAAGTTTGTGACTGTATTATAATTTGTACGGTTAAGGTTTGCCTTGATAAAAATGTAACGTATAGTGTTGTATTTGTGAAAATATAAACTTTAATTCTTATATATGTATTCAATGAATATTTGCAAAATTAATTTTGAATCATATTGAATTTAAAAATTAGTTTTAGTTTAAACTACTTTTGAAACTAAGTGATTTATATTTATCTTTTAAACTAAAAATAAGTCATTAATAAACTATATTTTTTTATCCAACATAAAAGTTATCTAAAGTTACTTTAACTTAATCTATTTTAAACCAGAATCAATTTTTTTTATGAAAATAAACTAGAATCAATTTTTGAATATAAGACCAAACATATAAATATTTACATAAAATCATTTTGGTATTTCAACCATGATATTAAATAATTTAATGTGAATCCGAACATGTACTCTCTCCATGATATTTAAAATATAAAAAAATACATATTTCAATTCATAATCTTTTTTTCAATCTTATATTTCTCACGCTAAGGTGTGATGTAGAAATAACATAACATTGCGAAGCTACTGTATACATGTCCTTGTCATTCTTTCTCCTATGTCCTCTTCCATGTACAAGGAACACTATTTTAGCCACTTATAAAAACCCCTTCCGTCCTAATATGTGTTCCAACGAATTAGGACATTCTCCCTTCTCACTTCTCATTCTCTCTTTCTCCCTCTTTCAGTGTCATTCTCTATACCCACACTACAACAATGAAGTTCACAATAAAAACACCACACCCTCTCCCTTCACCCCAATCTAACACCCTCCTCAAACCTCGCTGCATAATAACCACAACCCAGACATCCAAACCAACCAACAACAAAAACCTACACTTTTCTAATGACACACGACAAGCCGCATTACATTTAGAGAAAATGATAAACTTAGAAGACCATAATAATTATAACAATTATTTTCCATCCATGCAATCATCAAAACTTGGCAAGAGGTGGAAGGAGTACCATGGCATGAGCAATTGGGACGGTTTACTAGACCCATTAGACGACAACTTACGTGCTGAAATCCTAAGGTACGGTCATTTCGTGGAAACCGTGTACAAATCCTTCGAGTTTGACCCTTCTTCACCCAACTATGCAAACTCGAGGTTCCCCAAAAAGGATCTTTTAAAACGGTGTGGTTTACCTAACACTGGCTACAAGGTAACCAAATACCTACGTGCAACCTCGGGTATTCAGCTACCTAGTTGGGTGGACAAAGCACCAACATGGGTGGCAAAACAAACGAGCTATGTTGGATACGTAGCGGTGTGTCATGACAAGGAAGAGATCAAAAGGCTTGGTCGGCGCGATGTTGTGGTGGCATATAGAGGAACCACCACATGCTTGGAATGGTTGGAGAATTTTCGTGCATCTCTCACCAACCTCCCTATTCCATGCACCACCAAAAGGGCCTTTGAAAAAAATGGGGTCATGGACGGAAGTGGGGCCATGGTGGAAAGCGGGTTCTTGAATCTCTACACCTCATCACTTCCTGCAAAGGCGTCTACATCTTTGCAGGAAATGGTGAGGCGGGAGATCTCAAGGATCCTTGAGACCTACCGCGGGGAACAATTGAGCCTGACCGTCACCGGCCATAGTTTGGGAGCAGCATTAGCCACGCTCACAGCCTACGATGTCAAGACCGCTTTCCCTAGACTGCCGGTGACGGTCATTTCCTTTGGTGGGCCCCGAGTTGGGGACCGGAGGTTCCGGAGGATGCTTGAGAGGCAAGGGACCAAGGTTTTGCGGATAGTGAACTCCGACGATGTCATCACCAAGGTTCCGGGGTTTGTGTTTGATGATGGCTTGGCTAGCGATGGAGGGGTCCACGTGGCCGGATTCCCGAGATGGATACAGAAGAGGGTGGAGGAGGCACAATTAGTGTACGCGGAGGTTGGGAAGGAACTACGGTTATGTAGCAGGGATTCTCCTTACCTAGGAAACACGAATGTTGCCACGTGTCACGAGCTGAACACGTATCTGCATCTCGTTGATGGCTTTGTCAGCTCCACGTGTCCCTTCAGAGCCTCCGCGAAGAGGTTCCTCCATCGTTGACAGCCACCGTAGTGTGGTTCTCTAACCCAAACCATTAACATAAAAGAAAAGTTTTAATGGGCAAATGTAATTATTAGCTGTAGTTGTGTAAATTGTAGTACAACCATCGTGATTATTGTTAGTTTTTTTTTCGAAAGGCTTGATTGTTATTAGTGGTAGTGATAGGATTAATATATTTATACACTTAATTTATCTTCAAGTTTGTGACCAGTTCCAATCCAAAAACAAATTTAAACAAGGAAAGATAGTGTGTATATATATATATATAACGATTTTCCATCTTACTTTTACATAGGTGAGCCTTCTTTTGTTTTTTAAAGCCAAAGTGTAATTTCATATATTAATAGACACCAAGATTGTATAAGAGATGCAACTGTAAATATACAATTAAAAAGTGTATGTTCACTATACAAAGTAGTGTGGCATCATATATCCTAAAAAGTAATTCATAGAAATATCTAACTATGTAGATTCAAATAAAGCAAGGGGTTAATACACCATGAAGAGAAGAAAATCACTGATTTGTTATTTCTCTTGTACAGGAACCACTGCCACCATGAGGTGATCTTAATGTCTTCCAAGAGTTTTGCCCCATCAAAAAGTCTTTCCCGAAAAGCAACATTATTCCTTATTTTCCATATGCACCAACATGTGGCGTGCCAAATCAAATAATGCTTTTATCTGCGACATTTCCTTCCACGAATAAGCAAATCAAATTGGTCATATAACTGATTAATTTCCTGAGGAAGTACAATATCTACTCCCAACCATCTAAATATCCCGTACCAAATCTGAATAGTCCCAGAGCACATGAGAAATAAGTGTTGAGTGGTTTCCTTTCTCAGATTACAAAAATAACAAGAAGCTACTAAATTTTGAATCTGAACATGCCTTTTATGGAGTTGTTCACAGGAAGGTAGTCTATCTAGTAATAATCTCCATGAAAATACAAGTACCTTGGAGGGCGGTTTGCTTTCCCAAAATTTGGTTTGAGTTCTGGGTGAAAAACTTTGCAATTGTGTAGAGAGGGATATGAACTGGTTATATGTTGTTGCCACCGTAAATCCTTTTCCTGCATCTAGTAACTAAATCCACTTATCTGTCACAAGTGGATTCAGCCTCACATGTTGTATCAAACTCTTCAATTGTGACAAAATTTCCTCCTCCTAGACAAACAAAGTTCTGAGCCAAGCCCATTGCCAATTTATGATCTCACCATCATAAATAATTAATAGAAGAGAGAAACACATAAA
>CM023958.1:36011857-36100476 GCA_013407115.1 Glycine latifolia
TTCTCACACGCCACCACCCCAAGCTTACCCTTCAACAAGTCCCAACTCGCTTGGGATCGCATCAAGCATGACTCAGTGCAATGCAACTCGCCCAAACTCGGCCACAAGTGGACACAATACCAAGGAATCAGCCAATGGGAAGGCTTGCTAGACCCTCTCGACGACAACCTACGCATGGAAATCCTAAGATACGGTCAGTTCGTCGAATCCACCTATCGCGCATTCGACTTCGACACCAATTCTCCCACTTACGCCACATGTCGTTACCCAAAAACATCGCTACTCACTCAAACCGGACCGAGAAAATCCGGTTACCGAGTAACGAAGAACTTACATGCAACATGCGGGGTACAATTACCCAATTGGATGTCCTCCGTATTCCAACTGCCACGTGTTCAATCCAGTTGGATTGGTTACGTGGCAGTATGCGAAGACAAGGAGGAGATCGCACGTCTGGGAAGACGTGATGTGGTGATTGCTCTGAGGGGAACTGCCACGTGTCTAGAGTGGTTGGAGAATCTTCGTGTTACCTTGACGAAATTGCCCAACCATATGGGCTGTGGATACGAAGACTGCATGGTGGAAAACGGTTTTTTGAGTCTCTATGTCTCCAAAACGGGCGCGTGTCAGAGTTTGCAAGACATGGTTCGCGACGAGGTGGCGAGAGTGATCCAATCGTACGGGGATGAGCCACTCAGCATAACTATAACCGGCCACAGCCTTGGAGCCGCACTCGCGATTCTCAGCGCGTACGATATAACCGCCACGTTCAAGAACGCGCCGATGGTCACTGTGGTTTCCTTCGGTGCGCCCCGCGTGGGTAACGATAAGTTCAGGAGTCAACTAGAGAAGAGTGGGACCCGCATACTAAGAATCGTAAACTCCGATGATGTCATCACAAAAGTTCCTGGACTCGTGGTTCGAGATGATGACGTGGCGTGCAGTGGCGGTGTCCACGCGGCGGGAATGCAGAGTTTGTTCCATAAGGTTGTTGATGACATGCAGCTTGTGTACGCTGACGTTGGACAAGAGTTGAGAGTTAGTAGCAGGGAATCGCCGTATCTGAAGAAAGGAGATGTCGCCACGTGTCATGATCTCAAGACATATCTTCACCTGGTGAATGGTTTTGTTAGTTCCTCGTGCCCGTACACGAGCAAAACGACACAGTATCCAGCGGAAGCTTGGCTGTGATTTTTTTTTTGTTTTGGTCTTTTAAATCACGACGCTGTGTATAACTCTCACAAGATCAGCCTATTTTAACTGTGAATAATTAATTATGACTAATTTAATCTCTATTCGCTCAGAAGGGCATGAAAAGTTACGTAACTGTCTCTATTTATTCTCGCCTTACTAAGCACAGCGTTAGTATGATTTGCTCAGATTAATGAGATAAGGTCGAATGGAAATAATGAAGTGGAACGAACGTTTTGGATGTTTTTAATGAGATGGAATGAAATATAAAAGAATGAATTTTAATTTGGATCTTTTTCATTCCACCTGAAATATATATCTTATTTTCTTTTCTACTTATTTGTGGAAATTAAACTAATTAATAGAATCATATTCTACCATCATGTAGTGAATCAATCGTTATAAAGTAATTCTAAGCTAACTAATAATTTTGAGTTAAAATACAAGACATACAACTAGGTTAGATACTCGATATGAGAGTTAGTTACTCATAATAATGGTATAAGACTCAAATAGAACTGTTTTTGTAAGAATATCAGTCGTTTTTTAAACAGAAAAAAATATATATCTGTGATTTAGAAAGAAAAAAATGGACTCATTCTATTTTATTTAATTTAATTTAAACCTTCACATGCGTCTTCCTACTGCATTTGTCACTCACTCTAAAATGTTATCTGATTAGGATTTCCATAAAGAGACATTGTACAGAGTACTGCACTACTGTCTACTATCTATCACTATGACATGATGCACATAAAATTTGATGCAAACTAGTTTGTTTTCCTCCTTCATGGTCACTGTATACGACTAGTATTATTTATGCACGTACAATTTCAAGTCAATGTAACACTTGCTAGTGCCTATCATATATTCTTGAGTCAATTAATTTACTGCATTGGTACTCAATTGGCCAACAAGAAAGGTGAACCTAAATTTTGAAGAGCAGCTCCATGGTGAAATAAACGGTTTAGTATTCGCTTATAAAGTGTAGTATCACTATGTTAAAAGGAGTATTACTTATTTCAATCATGAAACGTTAGTTTTTAGTTTTTGTTAATATGCTAGTATATAAAATAAGAATAGTAAAATTATAACTGTATTGTAAAAAAATCTATGTACTTTTCTGCAGAAATGTGATAATTTTTTTTTTGATAATCTATCACGTCGATCTTTCTTTTTTTCTCGTATTATTGATCCTCGTCCCAAGATGAGGATATATAGTATATGTAAAATTACTTTGAGACTCAAGTTAATGAGTAAATAATTTGAGTTTTGATAGAATTAGGATATCACCTTATCTATATCTATAGTATTCCTCTTATTTATAATGTTGTTGTGTATATCACTATATGGATTAGGGAGATGGGTAATTCTCTGTCTGATGAGTTACTGAGATAGCTAGTTACCTATCATTTATTAAGGTAGATGTGATATGTTAAGTTGTGTTGGTATTATCTTTTCTCGGATAGTACAATAACACTTGTCATTTTGTTTTAAATAATGAGTAATGAAAATTCATTTCATTACATAAAATCTTAATTATAAAATAATAACTTTATTTCAATCCATTTCATAAGTAAATTCATAATCATATTCATATCTTCATTGAGAGTGATCCATCTAACTTCAACCCAATTTTAATTTATAGATTACTTAATTATCTCATTTCTTTGAAGAAAAAAGATATCTTTCAGACTGAAGCACGGATTTGATTGCATCATGGATTGTGTGTTACTATTTTTGATTATTAGAAAGAATAAATAGAATTGGTAAAAATAAAAAAAATTTGATCACTCCTTTTTATCTTTTACTTTGTTTAACTTCTTTAAATTTCTCTCTCTCTCTTTTTTGTCCTGTGTGGAGTGGCTAAAAATATTAGCCACGTGTATAACATGTAATATAAGAGTGGTGTAAAAACAATGATATGGCAAATAATTTTTTATTCCCTATGTAGAAGAAGTTGACCCAATTGGAAAAGTGTTAGACAGGGTCATCTTGGAGTGCGAAGATAACTTATATTTGACTCATCAATATACTTTTTATGCTTTTTTTATTTTGTTTTTCATCAACAAAAAGACCATGTCTTTTATTTTCTTAACAATTTTAACGTGCTTGTTCAAAATATTTATAGAAAAAAGTTATTCCCATTTGCACGTTAATCACGATCCGATACTTCTATAACGCATTTAACTATTGGAATTTATGTTTATTCTGAGATTATTGATGACCAAATATTTGTAAATGTTCTTAATATAGATTGTGCCTTTAGAAATATAACCTCCTCTGGAAAATACTCATGGGGAAAAAATACTTTAAATGTAAAACTGAAGGTTCTTGGTCAAATTTTAATTTACTATTTGCTTTCTGTTGGTTTTATATTGTTTAGATAGAGTTGCATAATCAGTTCTGGTAAAATGAATAGAAATTTTCTAATTAGTTAAATATATATTTGTTCATTTTAACATCATTATTTTCCATCCTTATTTTTTTTAAATATCCAAATTTCTGCCATTCAAACTAACACTTTTTCTCCCTCTATAAAGTGTAAAGTTTGTATATTTAAAAAAAATTAACTACACATGTACACAAGCAGTCTTTATATTCATGAATGAAAGTTACTATTAATTAATTCCAATGGGGTCGGTATTGGTGATTGGACTGATGGTATAAGCCAAGTTCCTTGTTGGTGATGCAAGTTATGATTGGTCACAGTAATGGAATTGACCTGGGAATGATAGTGACAAAATTAAGTGAGAAGGTAATGATGATAATGCTGAAAGAGGTCCAGAGGAGGGTAACGTCTACAATAGGTTTGAGCTAAACTCATAAAAATATATGGATATGGATATCTGCTGTTCTATCAATTTGAATGCATCCATGCAGTTTGAATTTAATGACTTTTATTAAATGAACACGTACAATTAATAAACATTTTTAAATAAAACAGATTTAATATATTAAGTGTCAAGATTTATCCAGTTTTAAAAACAACGGCAGAGGATCTGCATCTCGACTATAATACTAATTAACAATGCAGTCATTTCGTTCCGTAACAAATTAACTTATCATCATTAGAAATGATATACATGTACTTGACGATTCATCAAAAAAATACATGTACTTGACGAAATCATGGACTTGACTTTAGAAATTACCAAATACTATATCGTCTGGAAAAAGGAGAGGAAAGAATGAACATGCAGCCGTCATCTACGCATAAAAAATTTGCACGCCACAAAACCCTTAGTATTTATTATTATTATTATTTTTTACTTGCATTACATTTTTTTTATCTCTTTCTTCATTTTTTTTTTCTCTTTTATGTTTTTAACTCTCTTCTTTTCTCTACATCCCAAAAATTGAGTATATGCGTAACATTTTCCATTTTCCTAACAGTGATATAACCGACTCTTCAAATTGGGCTGTTTCTCTAAACTAAAGGTATATATATAAAGTGTGTATGTCTCTTTGTGTTGATTGTAGCTAATTGCTATTGTTTTCATTTATAATTAAACAGAGTCTCTTTGGCTTTAAACTAATCAAGAAAATAAAACAAAATAAATTCACAATATGTCAAAGAAGTAGATATGTCACCAACTATCTTTTTGGTTATGATCATAAATATAAATATATAAATTTGTTTCATTGATGTTTATGTTGTTTTCATTTTATATTTTCCTTTTGTCCAATTATTTAACTTGAACATTTTAGCAAATAAATAAATACCAGCGTGTTTTAGATTTTCTTTTATGGCAAAAGAATATATGAGAAAGGGTACGTAGGTGCAACGAAGATTGTTTTTTTCCTTTTGTTTGAAAGAGTTATAACAGTGAAATCCATTTACATTCATATGATGATGAGTTCTATTTTTTTTGGAAAGATCGTTGAGAGTACTCTTGACAGAAAAATTGCTAAATACCGTACCTGAATCATACATGGGATATGCAACGAACATTGCTTGTTACTTTTTGAAAGAGCCTTTACCATCAAACATCAAATAAGTTCATGAGGTTTTTCTTTTTATTAATTCTTTTTGTTGGAAAGATCAATGCATGAGTGTTTGGCATTCTAGGCAATGAAAAAGGTATGGAGTAATCATCTACTTGCAAAAGAAATAAGACACAGATAAAAAGTTTATTTTATTGGCTTTTACCGAGATAAAAACAAATAAATTGAATATACATTAAAACAAGAAGATCTAAAGACTATAGATATAAAATTTTATGATTAAAGATAACTTTAAAAAATTAAGTAATGTTAACATTATTTATACTAACAAGATATATTTATTTTTGTTAGTTTATCATTTAAAGTTTTTATTATTAAGTATATTTGAATTGAAAAATATATAAGTTAAAATAATTTTTTTTCTTATAATTTTCTCTCTTTTTTGTAAAAAAAACACCTTAAACGGGTAAAGTCCCAAGAGTTTCAACAAAGGAAACGATTCCAATTAAACGCGGACGGTTGAGACGACTTGATTGCGTGTGTATCTAGAGTCATTATGGGAAGAAATCTTAGCACAGGTTTTTGAAGTTGCATCATAGAAGGATAAAATTCACCCAACAAATGATGCAGAGTCATATTCAAGGAATAAAAAACAATGTGTAACATGCCACTATTGATAGATAGATATGGGATAAGATGACTTTAAAAAAGAAGTGGCTAAATTTTGCTGTACCAAAATATTTTCGGTGGACTTGGTCGTACAATATTCCATTCTGCATATTCTTCCCTACAATCATTGTCAGAATATGGTGGCACTTATTACCGCCCAATTGAACTGAACAAAAATTTGTTAACGGCAGGAGGTTTATTGAAATTTTAATTAATAATAGAGTTATATGTTTTTTATTCTTGCAAATTTGTATTTTTTTTAAGTTTGATTTCTGTAAATTTTTTATTTATTTTTAGTCTTTATAAATTTCCATAAGATATTTTATTTATTTATTTATAATCTCTTTAAGTTTTGTTTTTTTAATTTTAGTTTATGTAAGTGTAAAT
This sequence comes from Glycine latifolia, assembly GCA_013407115.1. Classification (NCBI taxonomy): domain Eukaryota; kingdom Viridiplantae; phylum Streptophyta; class Magnoliopsida; order Fabales; family Fabaceae; genus Glycine; species Glycine latifolia. The sequence goes on from CM023958.1 coordinate 36,018,053, forward strand.
TTATGGAAATTAAAGTAAAAAAAATAGAATCTTAAAGAGACTAAAATAAATAAAAAACAGAAATTTATAATTATTAAAATGAATAAAAATCAAAATTTAAAAAAATGTAAATTTATCAAACTAAAAAGGAATAAAAACATTTACAGTAAACTAAACTTAATATATTTTGAAGAATTCAAGTATATTTTAATTGTCTCAAATTGGTTTGATACTTTTTTGAATTTTATACTTTTCATAACAATTATATATTAATAATAAAACTTCATCACTTAATTAACATATCATTAATTCCAATGGATTTGATCTCTAATTTTTTAAACAAAGTTTTACATTCAAGTTTTGTAAATAAAAAAACTATTGATAAACGGAATTAATCATATTTTCAATGAGAATAGTCATTCGCAAAACTCCTTGCTACTTATACACATGGTGATAAGAAAATTTTCAAATAATAAAGGAAAATATTACACCAAAGTGTATTTTAAGATTAGTTATAGTTACATTCTGTTAATATACTAAAAAATCAAGTGGATTATGTTAAAAAATCTCTATATACATACACACAACATAGATATATAATGGGTCATTAACTAAATAATTAAAAATAATAATAAACTATTAATATGATATGACATAATTATTTATTAAGTTTGTTATTTAAATACATAATCATGATGAGTTTGATTCTTTATCCGTATTTATGGTATGATTGATGGATACCCTAGTTTATACACACACACACAAAGAAAAATAATAGTCACACCAATTTCATTTAATTACCAATGTGGTGTTTGAAAATAAGTAGTCCTAGACTAAAAATAATTCATTAAAGTCAATCCCTATATAATCATCTTTATTAATATTCCTTCCCCCTTTTCTTTGCTCATTCCAAATCCTTTTGTTTATCTCAAGTTTGCTTATTCCTTTTTTTCTTGATTTTCCTATATTTTTTATCCTTTTTTCTTACTTTGCTTTTGATATTATTTTGCAATCTCTTCTCTCCAACTTGGAAATGGATTTCTTCTAGTGTTGGTAGATACTTAAAAATCCCAATTGAACCAAACATATTTTATCCAAAATTATTTTTTATTAATTTATATTAAAAATTTGCTTTCGTTGCCTTTACAAGTTAATTTGTATCAGACTAACAAGCCATTTTCCCTTTCTTCTCCTCCTTCTCTCTCTCTCTCTCTCTTTTCCTAGGTATGAAATCAAAATTTGAAAATTATTTATGATGTGTTTAACTGTGTTTTTGTTTTTTAGTTTTAAAATTTATTTATAAAATATTTTTCAAAAATTAATTTTCAAAGAGTAGAAACACATGGGAGTACAACAAAAAAATAAGTAGTAGAAAATTGGAAGTAAAACATACAAGAATTTAAAAGAATCCTAGTTTTTATTTTAAATACGTAAAAGATATATTAATTTTGAAACCAATTCTAAAGCAACAAAACACATAAAAGGTTGAGCTTCCCTTCCCTTGTTAGGTTCCAAGCTTGGATTTCCTTAAATAGAGAGAAGGAAAGGAAGGCACTTTTAGTCAGAAGGAGAAGCTTTTTTTCAACAATCACTCTCTCACTACAAAGGCACAAAATACTCCTAAAAAGAAACCTCAATTAGATTTTGAACCAAATATCTCTCATTTGGGTTAGCTCATAGAAGGATGAAGGAAAAGTTAAAAAGGAAAAAACTTACTACTACAATTGAGTCACCAAGAACCCAATGGTTAAGGAAAACAATTAGATTGTGAGGAGGCTTCACAATCTTCTATAGAGGAATGGGGTTGATTGAAAGAGATCAGAGAATGACTTGCCTTGGGGCAAGGTTTGAGGAGGGTTTAAGGGCTTTTTTCCAAGGTTCTATTAACCACATCCCTTTCTCACAACTCTCTCTAAGGCCCAAGATAAAAAGCCCAACACAAGAAATACATTTAATTTCTCTTGTAATTAAATTAATTTAACTTAATCATGCATTAAGAAAATTACAGTGTTACAATTTAAATTAGATTGGGTTTCAACATAGGATCTGAAATCTAACATAATCTATTCTAATATGAAAATCACCATTTTTTGGTTTAGTTTTTTTTTTTGCTTGTTGATTATTAGTTATTCAGTTTGATTATGATGATTTATATTAGATTAAATTAGAATAGCTGATAAATACCCCACCCCTAAGAAAGAGAAAAGAGAATAGAGTAACATGTTTCAAAATTGAAGAGTATAAGATTAACTAATGCAAAAATAATATTTTTTTTTCTATTTTGTTCATTAAAAATGTTCCTTTTACTTATTTTAAACTTTTCTAAAATTGTATGTGATGTAACATTTCCATTTCAAAAGAAAAACTATTACAAAAGCCAAGTCCAAAGCTACCACAATATCAAGCATATCTTCACCTACTAATTTAGCTTAAGCATTTTTTATTTATAAAGATCAAAAGTATATTTTTTTCCAAGAGTCTGTATTATTCAAAGTAAGATAGAATAATAATGAGTGATAAAATTTTCTTTCTAAGTATTATACAATTATATATCCAAAACTTAAATTTGATATAACCAATTAAGCTAGCTTTTCCAGTAAAAAAAGAAGAAAAGATTAAGCTAACTTTGTATAAGTTGATTTGCTAACCACTATTAATTTCTGGCACTTCAGTCTAATTTAGGAAAACTTTTTAACGGGTATTTATAAAATGAGTAAATCAAACTTCTTTTTTTAATTAAAATTGAACTTATACACCTTGACTTTTTAAAGTTTATTCATCTAATGTTTTTAAAAATTAAAATGTATGATTTAATTTTAAATTTTAAAAAAAAATTTACACTCTGTACCTCCTTATTTTTTCAGTTTGTGGATTCGTTTATTCAACCAAACCAAGACTTTCTCTTCTCTACCCTTCTTGTCTCCTCTCCTACCCCTCACTAGTCAATAGTGACAGCTCCAATGATCAAGAACATTGTTGACTTGTTGTCCTCATTCCTTCAAATTTCCTCCTCCTTTTGGTAGCCTTTTTTTTTTTTTTTTCTTTTCTATTTGTCTCTGCATCAGTTCAATTTGTCTTTCTCTGCTTCAACTCCATTTATATTAGACATGCTTTAACATGTCTTCCCATTCCAAGAATTGAAGTCATAAAATTTAGTCATTCTTCAGGAAGGCTTGCGACATTTAATACACCAAATATCACAACAAGTACAAAATTTATTTCAACAATTCTTTCTGAGGTTACATTCATATGCATGGTGCCAACACCTGAGTAAAACAAAAATAAGTGCAATAACAACACGATGGATTTCCAACATTATCATCACACAAGATACCTAACTCCAAATGAGTTGGACCGAGGCTGATTGAGCAACTACCAACTCTTAGCTGTTGCTTTATGTACTTCCCAAGTTGCTTTCTACACTCTTTTCGGAATGAGTTTTTTGTTTTTGCCTTCCAGATTCGTCATTCCCTGAAGCCAAAAAGGAATTGCATTCTGGAATGTAATTTTACAGTCTGGATTGATCATTCTGAAAGGCAAAAAAGGAGTGCAGGAAGCAAGTGGAAATTGCAGAAAGCAATAGTGACATATTTCAAGTGTTTATTTATTTCAATCAAAGACAAGATTCGAGAGACTCCAGTTTCCATTTGATCGAACTATATAAGTTTTGGGGTACTGGATAATATAATCCTACCATTATAATTAAGAAATAATGTACTCAAATAAGATATAACAAGTAGAGCTTTGCCAAATAAACAAACCGATTAAGCAGAGTCTTGACCCCAAATAACTCGTAACTGGTTGTAAGGATGCCACTAATAACCTACCAATGCCATGAGTTTTCTTGAAGGATTTAGCTATTTTACAAGTCCAAGTCACACATACAAATAACAACATGCAGTTTATCACAGAAATATATACCAAATGCATACCAAAGTTCATGCATGGATACATTACTGTTCAATGAGGAGAGATTTGTTAGAGAAAAACACCTCTATTCAATTGGTTCGATTCAGGGTTACATCTTGATTAGTCTCAAATTTCACAATCCTTCAACTAGATAAGGTATTACTATTGGCCCAACAAAATTACTTTTGATCCCTATCAACCAAGAGCAATTATCAAACTACCTTTTCCTACCCCACCCTACACTCATGCTATTAGATTTTTTTTTGTTTTCATAGTCAAATGGAGTCATGATTTTGTGGTGAAACTTCGCAAAGAAAAATTATGATTTTGTTGTTATCGGTATTGTTGATGCACAATGGAATTATAATTCTGTTTTGCAATAGAACCTGTTGCAAAACGGAATCACAATTCCGTTGTGTAACAACAACCCATCAAACAACAAAAGCTGTGATTTTGTTTTGCAATAGAACATGTTACACAACAGAATCATGATTCTGTTTATACGAAATTTCATACTTTTATTTTACATTTTTTTTCCTTTAAAAAAATACTAAACTGAAGTGTGATTTTGTTGTATACATTGTACAACGGAGTCACTTTCGTTTAATATTTGTTTGGAAAAAAAAATGTACAACAGAATTGTGATTATGTTGTACATGTACAATGAAACCACATTTCTATAGTACTATCATGTTTTAATCCTCTCCTTATACAATAAAATCATGATTATGTTGTGTATTTTTTCTTTCTCAAAAAATATTACATCTTATTTCCGCTCCACAAAAGGGATGTGAATTTTTTGTGCAATGAAATCACGATTTTATTGCACATTGCGCTGTGCATTGTGTCACATTCTATTGCACAATACACAATGGAATTGAGATTTTCCGTTATGCAAAAAATCCATACTCCCTTTTGTATAGTGAAAATACGATGTCATAATGCTTTTCGTAAAGGGATAATGTTGAAATTTTGAGGAATTATAGGGACCAATAACAACTCCCTATTTAAGTATTCAGGCTCCCTATTTAAGTATACAGGTTAATTAAACACGTATTCGGATAACTCTTAATGAGAGCTTATTTTTACGATATATGTTTAATTGTAAAACTAAAATAAGTTTTTAAGGAACTTTGATAAGCTTTACTGCAAAACTTATAAAAAGAATCATAAACTATCTTCATAAAACTAAAGTTCTTTTAAATGCTTGTCAATTCGTAAACAATGATCTAAATTAACAAACATGAGCACTAATTTTGCGTGCCCCACAAGGGTCTACTAACAATGTATTTGGATTGATGACGATAAAACAAACAAGCTCTCTGGGTTTCTTTAAAACTTTCCAAACGACGTCTTATACTATCATGATGTCATGCCTTGTCACAATTTCTTTATCCTCATTCTCAACTCGTTTCTCATGTGACAATACAAAATAAGATGACATCGTAATTGTTGTCATTGTCAACCTCGTGTATGTCGTGATAATGCATGTTAGTCTAAGAATTTAATACCTATAATATATCAAAAATTAATTCATATAATGCTATGGAGCATTCTAAATAACAATAATAGACACTTGAAGGAATAACACAGCAAATGACATAAGCTTAATGAGAAATATCTAGATTTTGTATTGAGACTCTAGATCATGGATTATCTATAAGAATTCTTGTATTAGACAAGGGCCTACCCTCTGAATATGAGGTGTATCATTTCCAACTGAAATGGAATTCTGCTAAGTGTGACTAAACTGAAATATAACATGATAATGTAGCTTTCATCTCTTGTAAAATTAACTGAAGATGGAAAATACAATACAAAGTAGATTGAGGAATCCAAACTTAAAAGAACTCAAAGTCCAGATATTTACCCCCAGACTTCATGTCATTATTATTACCCACCATCCTCTTACTACTATTGTTGTTGTTGTTGATGTTGTTGTTGTTGTTGCCAACCCCAACAGTATCAACTGGTTCAAACTTTGCTGGTAGATCACATTCAACTGGTCTTGGAACTTCGGGTGGTGTGCTGCACCTAATCAACGCCCAGTTCACGCCTTCAAAGAAGGGGTGTTGTTTGATCTCAGTCGCCCCTCTCTTCACCCCAAGACGGTGCTGCGGCTCCTTCACCAGCAAGCCCCGGATCAGATCACGGCTGGCATAACTCGTGGCCGGCGATTCTGGAAATCTGAGCTGCTGGCCCACTACGTTGAACAGTGTTGCACGGTTTCCTGATCCTTTGAAAGGAGTTTTACCATATAATAGCTCATGCAAGAAAATTCCAAATGTCCACCAATCAACTGCACTTCCATGGCCTTCTCCTTTGATGATTTCAGGGGCAAGGTATTCGTGAGTGCCAACAAAAGACATCGACCGAGCTGTTGTTGGTTCTGCAACAAGCTCAGGAAGCGTGCTGGATGGCACGCCAGGCTCGGCTTTAGGCTTTCGTGACTTCTTATTTTTCTGAGCAAAGATGCGAGGCATAAAACATGAAGGCTGGATGCATACTGATGAAGGCTCAATACATGCCGGCTGGACACAGAATGCACCACCACCTCGTTTTGAGGGGTCGCCGTCAAAATTTCTAATAAGGGTAGGTGAAACAGCACATCTGAGAGAAAGATCGAAGTCTGAGAGCATTATGTGACCATCATCTCGGACAAGTACATTTTCAGGTTTAAGGTCTCGATACACAACTCCAAGCATGTGAAGATATTCAAGTGCCAACAGGACCTCTGCAGCATAAAAGCTACATACAGAGAATCACAAGAATTTTATTAGTTGACACGGGAAACAAAAAGTATATTTTCCAAAACACACCATGTATGTAGAAAATTACATATTTGTCAATTCAATTTATAATAAATAGGATTGTTTTGACATCTCCCTCTTGCTTCAGACTTTAAAGAGAAGCAACTCTCCTCCATGTTATTAAACCACCAAGCATTTCTTGTAAAGCCCCCCGATATAAAAATGATAGAATCCCAAAAAGTCTTGTATCAGTACAAGGGTTTCAATCTAAATTGGTTACGCATAAGAAATTTTCCATGACTTACAGCCTCAATAAACACGTAGGCATGTGATTTCATGGATGTCTCAACTCTGAATTGATCAATTTTGACCATTAAATAATGCAGCTGTATTTCACCTAGTGGGACAAGGCTTTGTTGTTGCATTTCACCATGCACAATTTGAGCATATATTTAAGATCAATATCTGTTGGCTTCTGACATTATCAAGCCATTTTCAGCCAGTTGTTTTAGCCCTTGATTAGACTAACCAAAAACCAATTATTAGCTTATTATCTCTTCCACAACTGACATTTTCAATCCAAACAAGCCCTTTTTTTTCCTTTTCATCCTTACATAATCCTTGATGACTCCATCTAGTTGATATTTATAGCAACATAACCCTCAGAAAAATGTAAGAAATCAAACAATGTTCCTCTACTTCATAATTGTTAGGAAATATATAATCATCATGTGTAGTACCATCAATAACGCAAGTTATGAACAGAATAAGAAATTAGCAAAAAAATGTTCCTCTACTTCATAATGGTAAAGAAAAATAGCTCATACTCGTAAAATTTTAGAATCTCTCTCCTTCTGGGGCAAGAGTTTAAGAAACATTACATAAGCAAGAAGTCACAAAAGCAGCTCAATTAAACATCCATACTTCCTTCTTTTGTTTATCTTCTTTTAACTTTTAAGAAAAAATTCTCCGCAAAACTCAATTGAAAAGCTGTGGAACATAAAAAACATTATCTATGGAATGCATGAAAAGGAAAAGTATTTACATCGCACTTAAATTTGTTAATCAGATATGAACACATAAAGATCACAGACTAGGAAAAGGTGAACTTCATACTGGAAAGCAATTAAAAAACAGTTTTGGTAAATTACTGCATATTGCAAAATACAAACATACCGTGCAGCATACTCTGAGAAATGTTTCCCAGGTTGCCGTTGCCTTAAAGTGTGTAGATCACCCCCAGGACAGTATTCCATTACCAAACAGCAGAATCTGTCAGTCTCAAAATGTGTATACAAAGTAGGCAGAAATGGATGATCCAGCAACTGCAATATCTCTCTTTCTGTCTGTGCCCTAGTTAGCTTATTTCTGCTTGCTAAGGATGCCTTGTCCATAACTTTCATTGCAAAAAAGCACCGAGTTGCACTCAGCTCTGAGAGATATACACTTCCAATATCACCACAACCAAGCCGTTTGAGTAACCTAAAATGACTCATTCCCAAAATTCCATCCCGTGCTCGGATGGCAAGGATAGCCTTCCACCTAGGATCATTTCCTTTGTGGGGCTTATTGGCACTGCCAGTAATGTTACTCCAGTTGCTGTCATCACTGAGGCCACTGCTGTCACTTGCTCGACTAGCACTAGTTTTTGCACTCTCAAGTGAATCCCCTCTTACACTTCCTTTAGTGCTATCACAATTCCTGTCCAAACTAAGCATGCCATCACTAGTAACTGCATCACTCCGGTATGTACTTGCACAACTATTAACAATGCTCATTGTTCTGACAACACTAGTACTATCAATACTACTATGAGGACTGACATTGCCACTTGGAGGCAATGATGCATCCCAAACACATTCTTTCTCCTCAGAGTCTGGGGCAAGGGGAGAGTTCTCAGTATTCTGTGATGCACGAGCACCTGAAAATGGTGAGGATAAGTTACCCATCTCATTTGATTCTTCGGCCATGCTTTCTGCAGGAGAAACAACAGCCAGGCTTGGTTTCTTTGCAGGAACACGAATTGAAAGATCTTCTAAGAAAGGACCCTTCAAGGACAAGCTCTTCATTAAGCATTCAGCTTCAGATTTAGTTTGACCTATTGGTACAAAAACCGTTCTCATAAGATCAGTATCAACAGGTTCTGGGGGATGACTAGCACCAGCAAATGAACTTGGACCAGTTTCCACAAAAGAATCATTGCTACCCTTCAATTTCTCAATATCAGGCACAAGTTCTATAGCTTCTGGTAAAGAGCCCTTTCCTTTCCATGTTCTTGTAGGCGCAGGCACAGGGGAGGGAGGCCCTTGACAGCGTGTATCGAATCCCATATCCTCTCTTACCAAAACTATTCGTGCATTCGATAACTGAGCCACTTCTCTGATGGAGGCAAGGCGTGCCATAGGGCCATCCCGTGATTTTGAAAACTGAATCCCTTCTCTTGCTGGAATCCCACACACACTCGAAACATCCTGCCCATTTAGTCTTTGACCAGCTTCTCTTATTGCAGCGGTGTGTGCACTAGATACCTCAACTAGAACAGGCAAGGACCGAGGAAGTACCTTTGGCTCTGCAACCCTCTCCATATCCCAATATCACATACCATTCAATGAAGGATTCTAATTAAGAAAACGCTGCAAATAGAGCAAAGAATTAATTAAAAAGAAGCTTCACTCGATTTGAATTGTGAGCTTTTAATATATAACCAATTATCAATTAAGTTCTGAATATAAAAAAAAAAAAATCATCAATTAAGAACAGGATGTATTTCAAACAAGTGAAAAAGCCGGGAACTAAGTAACAGAAGAAGAATATGGAATGAAAGAATAAAGTAGTCATATTTTTTTTAGTCGTGACTAGTGATAACTGCTGAAAGCACAAACACCATTATAAATTAAACCAACATAGGAACGATAAATGCAGAAAGCTCAATTAAAAAGCTTGAAGTATCAGGCATCAGAAATCACAGACACAATCAACTTCAAAACATTGTGTAAAATTTATTCCCCAATTCTGAGCATAGCACTGCATACAAAGGAGCTTAAATTATTAAAGTTTGAAAATTGATTTGAAATGGGCAAACGTAGAACATAGTTAATCAGAGCAAATATCATTAAATGGTGAAAATTGGAATGGATGCTAGCAGATATAATCAGTCAAATCCTCACCGACCCGTTAATCAGACAACCTCAAAGTACAAACCTTTGAGCAAGAAACCTCAAACTTCAGAGGAAATAAGAAACATACAGAGAGAGAGAGAGAGAGAGGAGAGGAACAAAAAAAAAGGCAACAAGAGGTCGAGAAATGCAAAATGTAAATACTACCTACATTCTCCTTTGTCTCCATTGGAAAATTATGACCTTAAACACTTCAAACAAAACAAAGAGGGAAAAAACTGATGAAACAAAGCGAGATCTAGACACCCAAAAGGAGAATAAGAAGGAAAAAACAAAGCAGCATAATAGAAAGAAGGAATAGAGACCCACCATTGAAATGAAGAAGAGAAAAAATGGGTATCCCTTGGTTTCCCTTCTTCTTCACTAAGATGTCTTCTTTCAGAACTCAACTCAGAGCTTCTTCAGTGTTCCCTCCATCCTGGAAAACACACACAATAGTACAATACGCTCTCTCTTTCTTCACATAGAAGAAGATGTGAAACCAAACCACAATGAGGAGAGAAGATTGGAAGATGAAGCAAGCAAGAACAGAAAAACAAAAAAGCTTGAAGAGGAGTGCTTTTCTTTTCGTTTCTCTCACTAGAAGTGAGTTAGTTTCTTTGTCTAGGGAAGGGGCTGTGACTGACTGGGGAACTAAAGTGGCGTTGGAGAGAGATAGATAGTTATGGTTAGCTTTTGCTTTCTCCTTTTTTGATTTTTGGTATTTGAATGATAGTAGTAGTACTGTGATTGTTGTACACTTTGTTCAGCGGGACAGAGAGAAAAAGTGGGGCCATGCATGTTCCTTCTTTGAGGTACACTGCTTTTCAAAGGTGGGACTGAATGAAAGAAAGAAAGTGAATGCCCAACTCTAACGTATTTATGTTTTTTTTTTAGGATCTGGTTTTTGAAAGTGTGGTATTGGCACGTGCCAATCACTCGCGTCAAATTGGCTTAATTTTCTTTTCTTATTCCTCTTATGAGTAGTAGTTAATTAGTTATATTGGGATGCACAATAAAATTAGTCATTTTAAAAGCATTATGCAACTATTTTATTTTCCCATTATGATTTATAATTAAATGATAATATAAAATTATTTTATATTATTAATTTATTATTATTAAACTCTTTATTTAATTAGATTTTTAATTTAAATTTTGTATTGTATTAAAATAGTTTAGTTTTATCATATTATTATAAATATTTTTATGTTTAACAAAGGGTTCTCTCATTAAATTAAAAAATACTTCCTTATTGTTGCTAAACACACAAATTAATTAAATAAAATTATTTTAAGTTAATCAATAATATTAAATTTGAATCTTAAACATATATACCACTATATTTGGAAGAATTTTTTTTTTATCTTTCTTAATTATTTAATCTAGCTCTATCGTTATTGTATTATTTCAAAGATACTAATAGATAATAAAAAAACACCCCAATGATTGAAAACTTAGTTAATACAATTATTATTATTTTTGAAAGAGAGTTAGATATAATTATTAGGATTTTCAAGTACCCAAGGCACTAATAAATTAGTGCTTTGGCTAAAATAGCTTATTTTAACTTAATCCGGCAATGATTGACTAATATAATTATATGTTTAGTACAAATAATTTATTTAGAAAATAATTTTTCGTTGATTAATTTTATTTTGAAAACAAAAATATTAAATAATTAAACAAGTTGTTCTCAAATGTCCACTAAAATTTAAATATACAAATGATATAATTAACAAACAGTTGATATACTATACACATACTTTTAAATTTAGATAAAATTTAAAAATGTACGATACAATTTTTAATTTATAAATAACTTAAAAACTATGAATTTAAATAAATAAGTAAAAATATAAATAAATTTAAAATGTTGGAATAAATAGTTTATAAAAAAATCATTTAAGAGCTCAAAGATAATATATTTTCGGTTCCTCTAAAATTTTTAAAGTTTGGTATTAATTCCTCTAAAAATATTATCTATTTATTGTCTGTCTCATTTTTAAAATAAAATGCATCACTTTTAATCTCTCAAATACTATCAAAACAACTTTTCATTCCTCTTAAAATATTTTCTAAACTACTTTAAGAATAAAAAAAGTGATGTATTTTAAAATAAAAGATAAAAGATAGGTATTTCTTTTAAAGAGACTAAAATTAAACTTAAAAAAAAAATCGAGGGATCAAAATATATTTTATAAAAATAGATAAATAATTTGTGTGTTTAAATTGAGATATTATAAATAATGTTAAACAATCGATTAATTGAGGAGGTTCTAGAGATTTTGTCTCTTGTGAGTTAAACTGTTGCTGTTGGATGTTATTTATTTATTTATTTTGGTCAAGATGGATATTCGGGATGCTGAAGAGCTGAGGTTTTGGAAAAATCCTCTCCTTGGCTTAGGTTCGTTGCTGCTCATGGATACTTTTTGGAAATCATGTTCTTTTGTTGATGTACTTAATTTCTTTTCTTTTGTTTTATTTTTAATTCTTAATTAATAAATATTATATATTATTATAAGGTACTGATGAGAGCAATTTTATCCTTAAAATTATGATGGTTGTTTGTATTGGGTTCACTCTTTAACAATGTAGAAAAGACATTTTGCTTGTTTATGAGACTCACCTTATATTTCATGAATTGTTGCTTTACAATGTAATAAGGGTTTGATGAGAAGAATTAACTCGTTTCTCTAAAAAATAAAGTAAAATGTATGTTGAAGTGGTAAGTATGAATAAAAAAAATCCTCGTTGAGTTGAAATAAGCCAAGCAATAATATTTATCATAAGAAGGACTTACATATATAATATCATAAGATTTTGAATTAGATATCATATAATATCAAATTTATTTGTTGAATTTGTTCACGTCGTCTTCTTAATAATAATAATAATAAAACTCCTAAATGTTTTACCTCAATCACTATTTCCCAATATTGATATCGCTAAAAAATGTGGAGGTTGGGCTTATATTCTCCAGCAAGATATGTGTGTTGAAGTAAGTATATTTATAAATTTTAATTTATAAAATTAATTTAAATATTAAAAGTAAATCTATAGTAAATTCTAGTAAAAACAACGAACAACCACGACAACAACTCAACACAAGTTATAATTTATTGCATCTACTCAAACTACAATTTAAAGATTAATTTTAGTTTAAATTAACAAAACATTTTAATACAATAATCAAAACTCGTTTACACTATTCTAGGCAGAAGTGTTCACGGATATAATTCTATTAAAGATTCAATTTGATATAATTATATTGGATTGAATTTTTTAAGTATTCTAATTGAACCTAATCTGATCTAATTATGATTTGATCATAAACAAATTGAATAATAGATTTTATTTTTTTAATATGATCAAACCCATACTATATAGTTAAATCTATTATTAAATACAAATCAATTCACAAATATAAAACACATTAATTTTTACCTCACATAATTCATAAATTTTTAAATTAAACCACTCATTATTTTTTCTTTTTTTTATTTTGTTTATATTTTCTCATATTAATACAATACTTCATTTTTATCTAAAATAAAAATATTATATTAACATTGAATCATTAATTCTATTAATCAAATATTATCATAATTTATTTTTTTAATATATTTAGTCATTATATACTTATAAAATTTTATATAAAAATAATTTATTATTTTAATACATTTTTTAAAAATATTCATACAATCATACTTGATTAATCCAACTCAACTTGATTAAGATTGAATTGAATTAAGTTGAATATGTTAAAAAAATTACACAAACTTTATTAAATCTAATCTATAAATTTTTTATCAGATTAAATAACAAATTGAATTAAATCTAATTCAATCCAACAGTAAACATCCCTAATTCTAAGTGAATCTAAAGATGCAAACTTCTGGTCTAATGTAGGTTAAATAACCTTATAATTGTATTTTCTGAAACAAAATCTTAAGCAAAAAAAGTGTAACTTAAAATCAAAATCAATCAGGCCTAATAATCAATTACAATCGAGGCTGACGAAACTAGATTGGGTTGTACCAAATTAGGTGATGAGAAAATAGATGCAGTGGATTGAAACCCCACCATGTGAGTTACGTTACACCTGTCATTTTTGTTGTACACTGACAATGTAGGTTGGTGTGTTATGTAAAAAAAATGCCAAATATGAAATTTGAAAAGATACCATTTTTAATGCATATTTGTTGTGTACGTGTTTCCTTATGCTTATTTTAAAAATATTTATTTTTCTGTACTTTTTTTTTTATTCTAACGCCGTTATTTAAATCATAAGTCGTGAATCATAAATTTAAGATTAAATTATACTCCACTCTTACATATAATTCTCTTACTCATTCCGTCTAAAACAAGTTTCATTCTAATTTATTTTATACATATAAAGTAAAATTAATAAATAGACAAAAAAATCACGACTTAAAACAACTAAAATTATACTTATTAAATAGATAAAAGATAATCATATGAATATTACATTAAAAAATTAAAGTAAAACTTATTAAGAGTATTATAGGAAAAAAATAGTTAATATCACATTAAAAATTAACATAAGACTTATTCAAAATATTTTTTCTTTAAATGCAACATTTATTTTGAGTCGTCAAACATAGTTTTTTAAAACATTTATGACAACCTCACTTATATGAGAATACAATAATACTTTTTAAACATTAATATAATATATAAGAAATATCGGTGTAACATTTTTCAATCAAACGTATCCAGATAAAAACTAATTTTAATTATAATCAATTATCCATATAATTGATTATTAAAATAATCTAATTTTTGAAACACTTTGAATCCTGCACCTTGGAGGAATAAAAAAATAGGAGAGATTTGTATAATTTTTCGAAACTTTAGAGAGTAGTATTGTATTTTATTCTATATTTAATTACCAATTTGATTCATTTTCATGATATAATTTATGCTCAAACCAATTTGTCTTCTATTTTTTTGGAGCATATCTTACGAGATAAGATAAAGTATCGTATATAGTAATAAGATGGTTAAATCTAAACCATATAATTATACATATAAAGTTTAAATTTAATATAAAAAATTTACATGACTTTTTAAGTAGTTACATGACATTAAATATTAATTGTTCATATTTATTTATATGATTCATCTTACTTTCATAAGATACTTTCCTCTCATATGAAATATCTCATTTTTTAAATATAATTTTGGCCTATATTTAGTTATATAAGAGTAATACTATCATCATATTCTTTCTAATATATTATTTATTATGCAAGTGAAATTTATTAAATAAAAAATGAAAATTACAAATTTTATAAGTTTTTCAATCAATAATTAAAAAACATATATTATATTTACTAAAAACAAAAGCTAAATGTGGTATTAACACAAAGGATTCGTACATTAGCATAAAACTCATCTATATTTATATGTGAAAAAATAATTTATTTGATAAAATAATATGTGTTCAATTTCTTTCAACTAACAACTCACACCAAGTGAAAGTTATATACTTTTATACTGTTCAATAATTTTTTTAACTGTATAATTTTATTCCAACACCCACCATTAGATTAAAATTTCTTATGTACCATTTTTTTAAAATCTTATCATATAGATTACATCTAAAAAAATTAAATTAATTAAAATTATTTGATACCCCCGGATCCATTTCTAAATATAAGATACTTTTTCTTAAAAAAAATTATTGTACCTTTTATAAAACTCTTTTCCAATTGTCCTTTGCATGAACTTTTTAACCAAAATACTTTTAATTATAATAAATGCTGCAAATTATGTCTTTCTCTCTCTAATGAGAATTAGAGAGTTTAGTATTTTTTTTATTACTTGAAAAGTTTGGTTTTAAAAATTAAATTTTCACTACTATTATTTTCTCTCCATAAATTAATTATTTAGGTAGAAAGTAATTAAATAATATAGTTAGTTCCACTAATTTTAGAAAAATATTACCACCACATATAAATTTAATTAACTAACTTTGTTAATAAATATGAATTAGTTATAGGTGTCTTGTTATTAGGAACATAAAAAGTACATATATAATTCGAATATTTTTTAGGCAAGGATATATAATTCAAATATATGAAAATTTACGCAATACTTATTGTTAAAACATATGAAAATAAGATTCATTTGATTATATTGTTCAATTTCTAAAAAAATGTAACATAAATAATTTAGGTAATATAGTAATTCTAATTTAATGTTATACAAACAAAAACTGTATTTTATACCGAATTATTGATTGTAAAAAAATCAATTTACATAATTTTCTTCTTCTTCTAAAGGCAAAACATAACTTATATTCTATTATTAGATTTGCGAGACGAAATTCACATTTAAGTTCACACACGTTGACACGCCAACACCTAGCTTATTAGTAGCCTTATATTTGGCGGGAATCAATTTCTAATTTAATGGTTTTTATAGATTAAAGCCTAAAGAGATGAATACTTTCATTGAAACAAAAGGTTAGGTACATGAAATGTAACAAAACAAATCACGCTCACCCATTGATCAATAACCCCTCCTTTTTCCTTTGACTAATGAGTCGCACTATGATGACAATTTCCTTTTTCATTCTCCCTTAATTTATTTAATTTTGTTCTTATACTAAAAAGCAAATTACAAGAATAATTTGATTAGAATAATTGATGTCCTAAAGGTAATAATTTAGGGAGTAAACAAATGATGAGTGGCAGAGTACGTACCATGATGTTTACACAAAAGATGCGATGTGAAGTCCACCAAAGTGGGTGCATGGTGTTGCCATGCTTAAATTTTAATTCCAAATCCCTCTTCGAGGGAATTATTTTTCTGTCCACAATAAAGTTGGCCTTATTACTTTGTCCCTAGTCTTCTTTTTTTTTACGTAGAATTACAGACGCTTGATAAACTACTATTGCATCAAAACAAATATGGAGGGTCGTTATTTGCCATAGGAAGAAAAATGAAGTGTTTAAAGAATTAGCTACAAATTTTATCTCAAAATAATATAGTTAACTTTCAAAAAATTATGTTAGTTTTAAAACCCTTTTATAATGAATTAGGGATAATATTTAATGAAAATATTATTTTTTTATTACTAGTTCTATGGTCGAATTTTTTTCGGTGATAGTTTCTTTTAAATGTCATATAAATTGTTCTGACATGAATTTTAATTTTTCTTCTGAGTAATGTGTTTGGTTGTAGATCTTAAATCACTATACACATCCATTCAAAGCTACAAAAGAATAACTCATGTTATTTCATTATTTGATGTGAAAATGTGAGAGAAAATGTTAGTTTCATCTAGTTTAGGCTAATCAAAAGGTAAAACAATTATGTCCCTAATAATTCTAGGAGAATGAGAACATGATCTTCAATGATGGTCTCTAGTGTTCCATATCCAGAAAGTGTAATTGCAAGGACTTCAATGTTAAAATCAGTATACATCAGAATGATCACGTGAGATAGAGTGATGTGTAGCTTTTAAGAGACTAAATTTAGAGTTTTTATATCCTTTTATCTTTATTCTCAGTCACTATAATAATGAAGAACAAGCTATTAGGCCTTCGTTAGGCCGTATAATATTCTAGAACAAGTATAAATTCACATATCAAACATTTACTACAATTAATTTAGTGAACAATCCAAGTAACCAAATTGATAAACTTAAAAATCATGAATCTCAAGTAATGGAAAATGAATTTTAATTATAGAAGTAACTAACTATATTAATTGAATGAATAAGATCACGCTGATCTATAACCTTCTATTTATAAAGCCAAGGCTATACACAATTAAGTAGCCAGTGCAACTACAGCTTGCTAACCTAACCTAACTACATGCTAATTAACTAACTCTAACGGCTACGCAGCAATTCAATAACTACTAGCGCAAACACTAAACAGCCAATAAACAACCATTATTTGCCTGGCTTCTATTAATATTTCCATTATTTTTTACTGGATTTTAAAATATTATTATCCAATCAAATATCAAATATGTATATTTTAAATTATGTGGTGAATATTTTCTCTTTTATTATTTGGATAAAAAATAATTATTACTTTTATTTTATAATCAGAAAGAAATTAAAATATAGTAATTATATAAACTATTTTATATATTTTTTAATATGATGATATATAAATAGGTAAATGCATAATTTTGTTATTTTAATAAAATTTCAATTTTTTTCTCTACTTAAAAAGAATCTTCTTTTAAAACTATTTTAATCTCTTTTTCTCCCCTCACTTTCCTCTTCTCTTATTGTTTTTCTTCTCAAATTCTGTCCCAAAATTGCAGAAGATTTTCACGGCTTGTGACACCTCCTTCGACCTTCGTCGGCTCTCCAAATAATAGAATTCCCCTTTAATCACTACTGTGCTAAATGGAATTCCTCCAAGTATGATCGAGTATCATTTCTATTTCCGTATATAGTAATCTCTGCTAATTGCTTTGTATTGCAACTTATGGTGGACAATATAGATTCTCTTCCCATTGTTGGGGAAGGAATTATATATTGCAACACAGTGTTTAAAATTCAATTGTTTAGTAAGAGGTTTTTTTCCAAACATTTTCCGCACAAGAAAATATCCATCCCTAACTCAATTCAATCCATAGTTAATTTTGATAAATTGAATTTTAGAAACTAAACCAGATTTATTTTAAGGATAGTTTGAATTATACTTCAAGTTGTCTCAGCTTGATCTAATATCCTATATTCTTTTAAAAGTATAGTTTTCTTTAAACAATTGTATATGTATTAATATTAAAATTTCTTAAAACTTAATAAATAATATTTAATATAACAAGATATTTAATTTATGTTAATATTATATTTTAAATATATATTATAAAATATATCTTAATATTATATATATATATATATATATATTATTTTATAATTTAACTATATATGATTAACAATATTGGTACATCATGTCATCGATCAAGTGAGCCTTCACCCATATATTTCTAGATTTTAATATAGTAGAATTCAAATTAGATTAGAAAAATGATATAAAAAGAACAAATTATTAGTACATCAGAAAAATGTTGACTTGTGTGGTATGGTGGGGCAAGGAGCTGGATGGTTCTGGTGGCTGAGCTTGGCCTTTTGTTACCTATGGTAGCGATGGGTCGATGGTTGTGGGGTCCAACTTCGTTGAGGATGCGATGGTTATGGAAGGAAAACAATGGTTACAAGTTGTGTTATCCAAAGCTAGAACCTCTTGTCCCTTTTATTATCGAAATGCAAAGGAAGAGAAGCCTCAACTCAAAGTGTGTAAGACCAATTTTTTTGTGACATGTCTATGTTTTCATTCAGCAGCATTACTTTGTTCATGAGTATGCAGATATGTGAGTCTGTGGACAATACCATTAATTTGTAGTGAGATAAGGGATGAAATTGAGATATTCTCAGTTTAAATTGTAATTCTTTAATATTATTGAATAGAGAAAATTATTAAAGAGAAATACCACAATTTCTTGATAATTTCGTTCTGTATAGTTATTATATATATATATATATATATGGATGGATAAGATTAGATAGTTCCCAATGTTGTTACTCAACAAATGATTTAAAGTGAAGAAAAGAGCTTGAAGTAAGTAAATCCAAGGGAATTTTAGAGTAAGCATCAAGGAACGAAATTCAGTAACTTGATTGTATTTGATGATTTTATAGGGGTTAGACCCCAAATGTCAGTGCAGTGTACTTGAGTTATATGTAGAAGTGTACATTGTATCAAAGTTTTGAAATGGCAACTGGTGGAATTTTCTCATACAGCATGAGATAGACACAGACAAATAGTTTAATTACATATCGTAAAAGACTGAAGTACATTTTGTACAACTTTAGTTGAAGGATGACCTAATCATACATGTCATAGTCTAACTAGTTTTTATAATGTATTAACTTTTTTTTTATTTTTTTTCTAACCAAAGATATTTTTTTAAAAATTTCTTCTTTGATATCCAATTAATCTTTTCCCATCAAGATGATCTAATATTTCTAATTATAATTCAATGCTCTAGTCGAAAATCAAATCTCAAATCATAATTAAAGGAAAAAAATTAATATTTTGAGGTGGAACTTTTTTTTACTTAATAAAATATTTATTTTAATCGATAACTACTAAAAAAATTATTTCTCTTATATTTTTTATATTAGATAACTTAAATCTAAAATCCATTTAAAGAATCTAAGTTTAGTTTTATTCAGACAAATGATATAGTAGTATTTATTGAGAGTGATATAAGTTGAAGTAAAGACATAATCAGATTGAAACCGAAGAAAATTGGATTCCATCCTTAAGTGTACCTTGGAGGATGATCCCCTAGGTGTTCTATATATGTTTTAACAACACAATGATATATTAGGATGGTGTTAGGGATTTCGTCAAACCCTCAAAGTCAAATACTGATATCAACGTTGGGTCAAAACGGACCCTCAGAGTCAAATGTAGAAATGTAATAAATTAAACACGAGAGGAGAACACAATCAATATGTTTTATGTGAGAAAACCTTCCTTCAATCTGGAGAGGAAAAACTCACGGGATATTGATCCAAAATCAAATATCCACTATAATAATAATGGATTATAAGAATCAAATACACTAAGGTGGTGGTTCGCTCAACCTCTCCAACAATGGTGAATATCAAATTCTGCAGAGTGTTTCACTCAAACTCTCTCTGAAGATCTCTCAAATGCCAAACACGAAGGTTTGTTAAAATATACTCTCAAGAATGTTACTTGAGGCTCAAATCTGCGGAATCTCTCACGCAGTAAAATGTCAAACGGCAGAGTAATCTCTCACGCTCAATCTTTCAATTCTCTGAGTCTCTTGTCACAGTTAATCTAATTTCATCCTCAATTAATATATTTATAGCGGTGATTAGGTTTAGAGTTTTAGAACCCTCAAATAGACTTAGACCAACATTGAAAGTGTAAGCCTAATCCAAGAAATGGGACTCAAATAACACAGCATTCGATATCTTTTGCAAATTTTGACAATAAGTTTTTATGATCACTGGAACATGATGGGGTAAATTATTAAGGACAAAATGACTAGAGAAAGATAAGGATTAGAAAACTTGGAAAGTCATACATGTTTAATAGACAAATCTGAACCGTTAGCGTGACATGATGTGTTCTTCCTGAATGAGAGGGTACCAAAATGGGTCAATAATAGTGGCAGGTGTAGCTACCATTGTATGGTCGGTAATTCTGAACGTCGTACTCATTGTTGTTGGCTTGATCGAATAGGACCATTGAAGTCACCATCAAATCTATACCAAAAATTATCTGCACTGTGACCAAATTTACCACATAATTGATCACTGCGGTTTATTATGGATCCAATCTTTGTCTTTCCCCTTTTATTTTTGGTTTTTCTTCATTTTTACTAAAGATATATCCTTTAACCGATAAATGGCGACTATAATTCTTTCGAAACCTAAAAATCACTTAAGTTTTGTCCTTCTTAATAAATTTTTCTCCATTTAATATATATAATCAGAGACACAAACGTTTAACGTACAACGTTTTTAAAAATCTAACTATTTACCAAATTAAATGTGCTGAAATCTGCCACTACCGTTTTGAACATTTCCTGAAAAACCTGATATATACTTACCATGCACGTCCTGCAGAGTTCTGCAAACGAATTGGTACAATTATTCTTTCTATGCCGACAATGGTGCTTCGATTTCATCAGCAGTATAATGAGTCAGTCATCTAAAATCTTTAATTACCTGATGGTTTTTCTTAAACTCAATGTGTTATTAGTACCATAAAGTATTACGTGATAAATTTTATTTTGATAATTTTTGTTATTTTTTAATTTTTTATCTCACTTTAAATAAATTTATTATAAATATAATAGTTGCTACTCTTTCTCAAAACTTTCTTATTTATCTAATTTTCTAAAAACTAATATTCTTTTAAAAAATTACTAAATTATATCAAAATATTATATTTTTTAAAATGTATGTATTACTTTTTAAGGATACGTGTAACTATTGTCATTTTTAGAAAGAGTTTTTCGATATTACAATTTATTTAATATGATTTAATATTAACTATATGTATATAAGTGAAATGATGTAACAAATAAATGAAATGCTAAAATTATTCGATTGTAAACTCTAATAATTAATTATGCATCTCATAAAGTTAAAGAATAAATTAAGACGACTGTAATTATTTATATTGTATTAAATTCTACATATAAATTATGCCTATGACTATAAAACTTTTAAACAACACCCATGACTGGTGACTAGATAACAAAACAAAGAGAATAGCCACTGACATTAATCATGTACGTAAGGTTGAGGCTGCTGAAGCACCTACACTTCAAATTTATGCCTAGTAGCAACTAGATTTGATAACAACAATATATTTAATGAATATGATATATATGCACACACATATATTAATAATTGCATGAAACGTCGAAATTGTTAAAAAGAAAATGCATGTGGTAAGGAGTGGTCAGGTTCTATGAGTGAAGGGGAAAAGGACATTGGACAGAAGTGGACGTATGCACGTGCATGATGGCACGGTCAAGTGGCAATGCAGATTTGCAGTGAATAATTGAGATATAAGAAAAGGAAAAGGAACAAATCAGCCACTGAGAAGAACGGTCACATACATGCATATGGATATGGTGAAAGAAGAACAAGAAGACGATGAAGAAACCAAACGAGTGGTCAGCTTCTTCAGTTTTCGTCTGCAAAAACTGGTCCCATGCATGCTGTTGCCGCTTCTTCACTTTATTCTAACTAATTAAATCAGCAATCAATGAATATTACATAAATTTGTTTCATCTATATAAAAAAAACGGATATTAGTTAAAGTAAGAACCGGTCGAACCGGTCCAGAACTGGTGAAAATTTGGTGTTGAACCAACATAGAGGACTGGTGTGGAACGGGTCCTTTTCAATTTTTTTAGTTTTTTTAATCTAATTTAAAATATTTTTAAAATAAATAAAAACGCAACATTAAATATTTTACATTCAATCACCAATTCAATTTTTAAAATATTGATTTAAATACTTGCGAAGAAAGTTATTGAAGGTACCAATAAAGGAATTGGATATCATGATTTTTTAGTTTTGTAAAAAGGGATAAAATAAGAATTTTAGGAAACTTAGTTTAAAAAACACATAATAAACATCCTTAACAAGTTATTATTTTTCTTTCTAAACAAAAAACAAGTAACTACCTTATGGTTGATATATCTAATTTTTTTAAGTACACCCCATTTCCCCACATTTTTTATTTACACTATCAAATAATAGATGAAGTTGGTAATAAATATATCTTGAAACATATTGTCACAGGAAGAAAAAATGCATAATATTATATATAATGTTGATAGAAAACAATATTATATAATGAATATGGGTAAGGATGAGGGTCAAATTTTGGATTTAAATAACAATAAAGATATGATGAAAATAAGATTTTAAAGACTAATGACAAACATGGGTTAGATAAGGTTTAAAAGATTAAATTTGGTAGAAAAAAATATTTAAGGTGTGAATGGGGGTGTGCTTAAATAGCAAGTACCATTTTGTTTTTGCCTCAAGGGCCAAATTAAAGGGTTTCAACTCCGAGAAGCCCAAGCCTCTCCACCAGGTGCAAAATGAAATTTTAGCAAATAAGGACCTCCATTTTATGTCACGTTTTATTTTCTTCCTTTCTATCCTTTTTATGAATGGGGCACGTCTCCCCTCTATATATCTATCAGGACATGCATATAAAAAAATGCTCTTAGAGCATATAATAATAATAATAATAATAATAATTGTTTAAATAGATTATTTATCTTAATTTTATTGATTTTACAATTTTATATAGATTTAAGTATTTTACATAAAAGTTCATTCAAATTAGTCCAATGTTAAGGTTGATAAAATGAGTACTTAACTTAACTGTGTGGATCCTAACTTAAAAATATATTATTCATGAAATGAATTTGGTTAAACAGAAATAATTATATAAACAACTTCATGTCATTTGTTTTAATAAAAAAATAAAGTTAAACAGAATGTTAAGGCTGATAAATGTTAAGATTGATAAAATGATTACTTAACTTAATTATGTGAATCTTATAAAGCTTAAAAAATATATTATTTATGGAGTGAATTTGTTTAAACAACAATAATTAAATAAATAACTCTATATCATTTGTTTTAATAAAAAAATAAAATTAAACAATATTACTTAAAATTAAATAACTCATTTCAGTCAAAATCCACAATATCATAGCAGAATAGTAGTTAAAGTGGCAGTTATGATGCTAAGAGGCTAACTTTTTTGGTGTACAGTATTTATATGACCAGAATATGAATTGGATTATAGAAAGAATACACGTTGCGTTCAAATGATGTATTCCAATCTCATGAAGGCACTCATAGTGATGAAAATTATTAGTTCATGCTTTTTTATCATTGAAAAAAAGAATGTGCGGTTTGCACTTTGTTGCTCCTTGCTTTTTGAAAATTTAGGAAATTAGAGTTCTGAAAGTGAAGGTTGGACTTAGGGTATATTAGGAAAAGGAAGACGAAAGTATTCAAAGATTTTGGCTCTTGTTCCCTTTTTTTTTTTTTTTAAATGAAAGTTGGTCCCCTGAGGGGACTTTTCTCTTAGGCCCTGTTCTCAAATATTTACCAGTTATAATTAGTGACGCATTCAATATGTAAGATAGGTTAACTTCTTTGTTTTATTTATCAGTAACTCCTTTGTTTTGTTTTAATAAAAAATGTTTACTTTATTTTTCTTGGTTAAGTAAAAGAAAAACAAAGATTAATAGTTGTGGTAATCGTTATCATGACAAGAAAGTAAAAGTATTTAAAAATAAGATTTATCATTAAAATTTGTAGAAATAAAACATATTTTAAAAAATTAAACAAAACAAATAACATATGTGAAAATAATGTAATTAGTTCCCCATACATTTAATTATATTTTTCATGCATATATTAAGCTAATTAGTGTTAGGCATGACAACGGGCGGATTGAAAGCAAGTTTAGCTCTCTCATCCCTATATGCAGTTGTGAGGAATATAATAGACAATTTTTTTTTATGGAACTATTTAATAGACCAATTTCATTAAAGCCAAATTGTTAACATTGCAAGTCCTATAAACCCTTGTGCAGTGGTCGAAATGTGACTGCCAACAGCACAAGAATTGTGATAATTAACTCTTGCAAACATCACTCTGCTACCAATATGAAATTCCCAACAATAGAGTTCCCCTCCTTGGCACTCTTTGTAGCAGAGTTCGATCTCCTTGCAACACACCAAAATGCCAACAACACAAGCATTCAAGTCAGTGAAAATTATAAGAGCAAGTTAGATTCATTTGATGTTCCCTTGACCCCAAATACGTTTCTGTGCATAACATGAACTTGTATTCATGTGCAAGGTTATTCATTCAAAAAACGAAAATGATAAAAGCTCGGTTCCAAATTAAATATATTGCACGACTCATACGAATCAAACCTACTAGAGTTCTATTGGAAATAACTTCTAACTTCTCCCTCCTAAATAGTCATGCGTCTTTTCTTCTGTCAAGTTTTATTTCATTATTTTGGTGTCAATTACTATATAGCATAATTGTTCAAAAAACCATAATAATGGCAAAGGGATACTTAGGAGATGCTATATATATAAGATGTGCACATAGACATAAGTATAAAGGTTGAATAAACTTCCTATTTAATTTCTATGTAACAAAGGCGCACTAATCCAAATATCCAAATAATTCTCTAATGAAAATATGCAAGAAAAAAAACAAATTAATTTTCTCAGACCTTGGTTGCATTCAAGGTAGGAACTGGGGTTGGGCATTCAGGGAGAACAAGAGACATAACATTAGCCCATGCGCGAAAACCTTCACCCACTGCAGTGTACACAGACTATAGCTTTAGATTTTCACGATCCCACAAGAAAATACCTTCCTTTGAGTGAAAATATTGCATATGTTCGCCATGAGGGTGAAAATGTTATCAACTAATAAAACAAAAACCGTACAATACTTTCACAGCGGAAGCGAAAATGAGAGAGAAAAATTACTCTCAATACTCACGCACTTAACAGAGGAAAGAGGCTTTGATTTTACTAACTTGATTTCACTCACTTACTTATATCAAGTGCATTACATAGAGAGCTTATTATATGCAAGGCTAAGAAACATACTTTCAACACGTAAACCCTTACTAATCACATGCCTATGTTGCCATATAAAAGTGAATTAATTGGACACCTAACTACAAGATAACGAAGGATTTACTACATAGCATCCACGTAATAGCTAAGTACGTAAAAACTTAACGCCTACAAGTTGAAAAAACGGTGAAAGACCATATTACGGCCATGTAATAAACTTAAGGATGGTGTTGTCATGCCTCGGGTGCAAAAAATAACTTGTTGCTTGATTTAATTACCGACAGAAAAGCCAACAAGTTCATATTGTTGATACTAACTTTTCTATCAATATAGTAACGATTGTTTCGCCATTGTCCTTCCTCAAAAATTCACGAGTTCATGAACTTCGTATTTCTGAACTTGTGGCCCATTGCGTATCCCATAGTATATATTATGATTTTCCTTAAGCATATTTAATGTTAGATCTTGAACAAAAATTTTGAACTCAAGATCTGAACTTCACTATATCTCTTAATAAAAGAGATGAAAAGATCTCTAACATAAAAAATGAGTTATTATAAAAGAATCTTAAAAATATGCATATTATTAAAAAAATAATTTTTTTTCTCTTTCTCTTTTTTTAAGATCTTAAAATAAGATCTACCACTAAAGACAAAAAAATGAAAGAGATCTTCAATCTTATATAATATGATAAGATTTACAAAAAGTGATCTAAAAATATCAATTTAAGATTTATCAGTAACCAAATAATCATAAAGAATATCTATGTCCATTACTCACCACTGAAATCTCTTGCATTAAGTGATTATTTTTTTACATTAAAAAATTTAAAACACTCAATTAATATTTTTTTTCTCTTTTATCTTTTTTTATTATATTATATCATTAATCAAATCAATCATTTCTCTCTCTCTTTTTTTTTCCTCTCAAGTTATAGAGAATTCATAGTTGTCCAACAAACATTTTTCATCCTTTATCCACCGCACAAACTTTTCATCATAGACAAGAATGTTCCTAAATGCACCAAGTTGACATTATAGTTCCACGTGGGACGGTAACGTTAGAAGCACCCCATTTACCTGTCTCGGAGGAAAACATGTCCACTTGAAAGCTTTCAGCGATAGCCATGGAGACGTGTGTACGACCCAAAACCTTGAACGAGAGCGGTCACACATGAAACCTACACGTGCCGATTCTAGTTCATGACCATTACGTAATGGTGGCAAAACAACGTATTGTTTTGCAAAAGGGTTGCACACGAAATAGTGAATGTAACAATGGCTGAGTGCTGCATAGGATAAGATCGTGGTGCGTGGCTTTCATCTTGAGGCCAAGAAAAAGGTTGAAAATTCAACCCTTTTAATATATTAGTTTCTTTTTATTGGGATCCATGGAGAAAAGCATCTTCTTATATATCGTAATTAGAACCCGAACGAAAGTGAAAGAGGAGGAACAACGTGTGCGTTTCAAACACACGAGGGGATACTTGGTGATGAGTTAGACGTGAGTGAAGGTAGCGTAGATCAGAAATCACTCTTTGGAAATTTGTTAAGGGATTTGCATTGAAGAAGAATTGAAAGTTAAACGGTGAAGAATTTCAAAAACTAGGTCTTCGCTCAGTTCTTCGATGGTTGTGGTTTTTGAATACATGGTTAATTGTGCTAACGTTGAAGCCTAATCCGTGCCTCGTGCTTCTATATATAGGGTTATTAGCTAGTTATTGAATTTGTTTAAGTTACCAGATTTCTGATTTTTGATTGATATATTAGCTACTTAAGTGATTAAATTTGTTTCAATTTCTGATTTCTAAAAAGAATACTAGCTATATACATTCGAAAATGTTTTAAGCAATAAATTGATTTGAAATTTTAAAAAAATTACACATGACATTCATAACATCAAAAATAGAAACAATTTGATAGAAATATTCACTTAATTAAAAACATGAATAAATTGATTTGAAAATTGAAAAAAAAAAGTTACACATAACATTCTTAACAGCAAAATTGGAAACAATTTGATTGAATTTTTTACTTAATAAAAGATATAAATCTAAACATTATAATATGCTTTAAAATACAATTAATATTTGGATTTCAACATCCAATTATGATCTTGGATTTCATAGAATTTGTTTAATTTCTCAATCGTTATTCCATTTAGTTTTTTTACTAATTTATATCTATATTTATATTTATTTATCTATACTCTATATTATATACATAAGAAAATATTTATCTTTATCTTTTTATATATAAAATTAAAAATAAGAGTAAATATGTAATTTAATTTTTCCACTCATAACATTATGGTAAATATATAATTCTCATTTTCCCGCTCATTTTAAAGCCAAAAATGTATACTAACAATGTCTAATTGAGATAGTGGAGATTTTCTTTCTCGAAGTTGTGTATATATCCTATATATTTAATCTACTTTTACTTTATATTTGATATGACCTTATGCATGATCTAAAAAAATTAAATAGATGTTAAATATACATATATATATATATATATATATATAATATAAGAAAAAGAGAGAGAAAATAACACTTGAGGAACTAAATATATATCTTATGGAAAGAATTAGGCAAATTTGACTTATATCATATTTATTCAAATCTACATTTGTAGTAAAGAGGCGAAATTTGAGCAAAGATTCAATGTTCCCTTGATCCCCAAAGGCTACAATACATGTCAGCATGAAACTGTATTCATGTGCAAGGTTATTCAAAAAACGAAAATGATAAAAGGTGGGAATTATACTCGCATTTGATACGAATCAAACTTGTTATAATTGAGTAATTGATATTGTTATACATTAAACTCTCTCATTAACAGATATAATTTTTTTTCTATCTCTTAATTACTTCCTGTCATTTCATATCATATATCATATTTGTACAGTTGTATTTCACTTTTTTTTTTCTTCTCTAGCGTCAATTAGCAATTAGAAACAACTTTTAACTTTGTCTATTTTCCTAAATAGCCAGGCATGCATCTTTTCTTTTTTAAGTTTGATTTCATTATTTTGGTGTGATGTACTATAGCTAGCATATACTGTTTAGAAAAACTTAACAATAATTAAAAATAAAGGTAAATGATCGAGATACGTGGGAGATGCAACATAAGAGCACATAAACTGATAAACACAGGTACAAACATTCCAACTTGCTATTACCTTTCTCTGGAACAAAGGTGCACTAATCCAAATATCCAAACAACCCTCTTATGAAAATAAATAAATAATCAATTGATTAAACTTTGATTACAAATATAATAAGATCCCATACAAAATAATCATTCTCAGAGCTTGGCTGCATTCAAGGTAGGAATGGGTTGGCCATTTAGGTAGAGGAAGTATAACATCCTGAGCGCTGACGAGGACGAAGAGTGATCGTCGGTGCAATGAGGCACAAACAAGGAGTGACTTCTGACAGGCTTTCAGTAGGAGGGGTACATGAATGAATCAAATACACATCCGAACGAGAGGGATCCAGAAACTATGCATGTATGAGATTGTGCAGTTGAACATAACTTAAAAAAAAATAATAGATATCACCTATACCAACAATGTACATCTACTTTTCTATAGTTCATAACTTAATAACTCCACAATTAAGCGTACTTTACTTGGAGTGTAGATAAACTCCAGTTTCAATTCTTGATATTTATAATCACACAAGAAAATACAGTTCTTTGATTTTGAATAAAGATATATCATAAATTTGCAATGAGGGTGGATAGCCAACAACTTCATATCCTTCATACTAACTTCTCTCAGAATGTAAGCACGCCATAAACCTTCCTCAAAATTCATGAAATAAACTGCACATACTGAATTTAAGCTTGATAATGCACAGGTCTTTAACTCTCCCATTGCATATCCCAGTACACACATCCCATTGCAATGTAGTATCAATTGTCTATTTGTGACTCGCCCAATCAATTGCTCCTTGGTGTTATTTTTTGGGCTTCTTCTATCACTTGTCTATTTGTGATTTGCACATTGTCTGTCGGTTAAATATAATATACAAATGGTAAATAATTTATCATATGTTAATAGTGTAAAACATACCCAAATGTGTAATTTAATAGTATAACCGTATCTACATTTTTTGCATTTAAAAAAGACTGTATATTTTAAATAACATGTTCGTGTGTTAAAATAAAATATTGCAATGTATACATATGTATTTTAATATTATAAATTCATTTAATATGTTAAAAAATACAAGTATATACATTAAAATAAAATAATAAATAAAATATCAATTAAATTTTTAACTATGTAAGATTTAATATTCTTCATTTACTTAAAAGAGATTGAATGGGTCTCTACCAAGAAAGAAAAAAGAGTTTGAATAAAACCCTTCGCGTGGGATAAAATTTCCCATTTCCCTGTACCACAAGGATAATTGACCATTTAAAGAAAGGAAAAAAAGTAATAATAAAGCATGGATGAATCGGGATCTGAATGTGAAAGGTAAGTGACGGGAGTTTCCATATGAAGAATGTCTACGTGATAGAGGAGCACATTTCCAATTGAACAAAAACCATAAT
Source organism: Glycine latifolia (assembly GCA_013407115.1). NCBI lineage: Eukaryota > Viridiplantae > Streptophyta > Magnoliopsida > Fabales > Fabaceae > Glycine > Glycine latifolia. The sequence continues at coordinate 36,048,605 of CM023958.1, forward strand.
AAGATATGTATATAATAATAAATATCAATAGTAGGGAAGATCATGACTTTGCATTTTGCAACTTGCACATATCTATTCTTCCACATATGCCATGTGCTGTGTGGAACTTTCCACTTTCAATTGATGCCCGTTCGTGTCCATTCATGTCCATTTTAGCTGTCAGCCTCAACTAGCACACTCACCTCCTTTTGAGGAAATGAAGATAAAGGGAAATTGAGGCTGTAAAATTATTTCACAGGAACTAAGTCATCTGATTCTTACCCACTAAGTGTTTTAATATCCTGAACTATTTAGTGCACATATGAAAAAAATAGATTATAGTTATTGGTTAAAATTCATGTCAAACATTTCTGATTAATTGACTATAAATTTTTAGACCAAAAATATATAACCATTAAACTCATTCAAAAAGAAAAACTATACAAGTTTAATGGATCATCCAAATTCCAAACTTCTCCTTGGTCCCCACACAACACAATGAGATACACAAGTATACATACAACCTCGATGGGTAAAGGGGTAAAGAAAAAGTGAAAAACAAACATATACACACAATTTATAGGGGGGAAGAATTCATAAATGGAACATGAAAGCACAATCCGTATAATTTATTGATATATTAAAAATTGCAATCCTCTGATACAATAAACCAAGAAATTTCCCTGTACAATAAGAAAATTCCCTTTTTCCATCAAAATAGGTGGAACCCCAAAATTCTTCATATTTACATTTCAAAATATAACTCAAAATAGTGAGAGCAATAAGAGCTTGCAGCCAAAAAATCCCCCAGCCCTTATGAAGAACTTAGATCCCATGCAGAACAAATGAATTACCTCACCTACTTGATGGCATATGAACGGGTACACACTGATTCAAGAGCCTCAGTGAACAAGGAAGAGAAACTGGTCAGTGCCTGAAACACTCCAGGCAAGCCTGTTTGCAAATTATTGAGGGTCATGGCTCTTGTTACCTCCACAGCTTTTGAATGCCTCAGCATTTCATCTTCGACACGCCTTTGGCAGGTTGCCAGTTCCAGTTTTTTCTCAGCAAGTGGGTCACGTGCATCCAAAACTTGTCCATTGTCAGGTGCAGAATCAGGAAGGCTAATGCCTACCATAGAATACGAGCTGTAGAACTTCCTCTCTAGGTTTCTCAGAGAGGAAGCCTTTTTCTCAAGTTCCTTGGATGCAGTCTCGGTTCGTTTTTTGATCTTGAGCTCTTCCACTTGCTTGGAAGATATCACGTGGACAACATTGATAAAGCTCTTGATGGCTTCAGATGCAACAGTGTCAGGGACACGGTCAAGTGCGAGTTTCCATTCATCGAAAAATTGGTATGTATCAGAGGATTCCCTACTGTTGATGTTATCATTGTGGACTGGAACAAGGCTGAGCTTGAACCAGCCATGCAAGGACAGGATGAAATCACGCTGAAATTTTATAAGGCGACAAAAACTGGAGTGCCAAGCTGACACAGCTGTTTCAAGGTCCCGAGTTGCCTGCCTGTGGAGTTCAGAAGTGGAGTCACCTCTTGATGATCTGTTCACAAGGCCACGGACTTGCTGCACTATATTGCTTTGAATTTCATGGTAGTGGTGCATTGATCTCCACATGTACATGAATCTACATTTAACATATCACAAATTCACAAACATAATAAGACAACGCCGTTATCTGTGAACAGGCCATCCCCATTATAAATTCAAATTCAAATCCATAAGAGATAAGTAATTGCTGCACAGAAAATTCTTAAGGTAAAATTCTGGCAACTCCGTACTTAGATGTTTCAAAAGGGAGCAAACAAAATCCCAGCTTCAGTACAAAATGAGCAAACACTATCAAATGATACATAATTCCATTCCCATCCTCAGAGTTGCAATTGTCAAGACTTGTTATTCTCATGCCATGATCCTATTTTTTATATGCACTGACTCAGCTCAATAATCTTCTACCACTTTGAAGATTTACCCCGAATGTGGAAACATTTGCCATCATGAGGTTAAGGTAGTTGACAATGACAGCAAAGTTTATATCATTCATATCAAGCTCATAAAATTTTCTAGAATTTTGCATGCAAAATCTGTTAGTTATATTTCAACAGTCTATTACCATAATCAATTTTTATAAAAAGTTATTTGAGCGGCAGAAGGGTGACAAATCTTACACTACCAATTGATCCCCACCTAGCATAAAGTTAAATTACAACTACAAGAATCAGTAACAACCAAAGAGCCTTCATCAGAATCATATTATATATACAAACCTATGGTTTCATATCAGTAACAATAAGTAAAACAGATTAATATCAGTAACATCAATAATTTTTTACAACATATAGAACCCACCGGTCAAACTGGCTTGAGTCAGTTAACGAGGGTTATACCACCCTACAATAGTTGCTTCAACATACCAAACTCCATCAAAAAATTATATTTGCACAAAGGAAGCCTAAAAGAGACAAAATAACATTTCGACAGGTAAAGTGGTGGGCCAAGGTTTGATTATAAGAGGTAGGCAGTAGTTGGACAGTTTGGTACAAAGAAGCACATGCAATTACACAGAGCTGATAAAGCAAGTTGCATACGAGGGCAGTAAGCCATAATGTTTTCAACTACCACCCAAGATTTTTTTGACACATACTAGGCACAGCATATTCACAAGAGATAAATGAGGGGAATTTCAAAGAGTAAAAAGAAGCATTTCAATTGTTTACAGTTAAACATAAAACTTCTTTCAGAGGGTTGGTCAGCTCAAAGCCCTCACATTCCAAAGGATCTGCATTTACAAAATTGGGTGTAAATATCCTATGAGCAAGCCACAGCATGATCCTAAATTATGGCCACACAACAAGCTGCACAGTATTCAAAGTGCGTTTGATCTTGAAGTCTCAAATATCACATTTAATTTGTAAATGGACACACAAAGATCAAAACACATTGAATTTTCATTAGTCCAAAATACTAGACAACTTTGGGACCCAATGAATTTATTAAAGTTCATTTATTTACAGTAGTACAAATGGGCAGATCAGTGAGCTCCCATATGCCTGTTTATTGTCAAATTAAATTGATTGTTGATCACCAAAGTTCTTCACTTCTTTGTTGATTAATGATGTAATGAACTAATCTCATTGTAGTAGAACTTGATTATTTAGCTATTCCCCACATTTGGAGCTCACAAAACAGTAAAGCTATTGCAGAAGAAGGACATACCCATGAATGAGATCAACAAGCTGAGGGACAAGATCAGAGTCCCTAAGGCCAATAATGGCAGTTGAGGTGGTAGACACAGCCTGAGATGTAACAGCTATTAGTGACTGCAGCCTATTAATGGAAGCCTTGGTTTTGAATATCTTAGCTTCATCCTCTCCTTTGTATTCCTGAGTCTGCAGCGCTGACAATTTCTTTTCATGTTCAATCTTCACACCTTCTCTAGCCTAAAATTCAAGCACAATTTGTAGAAAGTGTTAGAGCATAGCACACCTCGTTTCCAAACCACATGGTTTAGGCTTTTAGCTAAAAGTAAATGCAACAGAACCACCTGACTTCAGTTTGGTAAAAAAAGCAGTCAATTTGGACACAACATTTATGGTGATTTCAAACATTCATAACAATATCCTAGGCATTACTTTTTTTCTTCTTTTAGTGCCGTATGTCCAAAGAAACGTGTACGTTTTTCAGTATGTAAGCCTACACACACGTGTATGTGACAGAAGATGTTTGCCCTTCATACACAGCTTGCAGACAACAAAAATAGTAAGACCCAGTTATGTGTAAACAATCAATCACATGTAGGACGAAATTTGAAGAAACAGGTAAGTGCTTAAGTAAATTAAATCTGTTAATTACTTCCCTTCCAGGCAGTTTGTCTCATTGGGGTAAAGAGTTAAAGGGTGAAGGGCATTTTAGTCATTTCAAACAATAAGTTATCATTATCATATTAACACCTCCAAATTTACCAAAATTCATGTCAAAATCAGGAAATTATCTTCTTAGGCTAACCGTAAGACCTATCATACACGTAAATCATTACGCGACATGTGTAAAAAGCATTTTCTGTATAAGTATGTTCCTATCATGGAGCATTATTTGTACCACAATAATAAAGGTTGGTCCCAACAACCGAGGCTATTTTGGTCAAATCATAAGGGGAAAAAAGGAAAAAGAGGTCATTTTCAGTTTTTCACTGTTAACAGTCAAATTCTGCTGTGACCTTACGCTACCAAAGTCCAACATAGCCTACTCCGCATACCCTCACAGCCTCACTCGTTTTCCTTTTTCCCTTCACCTTTTTATCGTCTCGAAAAATATAATTAAATTCTCTTAAAAGGGAACCGCCTTATTATCCCAAATATCAAAAAACAAAACACCCCAAGAGGAAAAAAATGAAGCTCAAATTACCTTAACCTCCTCGTAGAGCTTCTTCTCCCACGCCAAAAGGCGTTCCAAAGTGGAGCAGAGACTCTTTGGACCGCCCGGTTCATCCAGCGAACCGGTGTCAAGCCGGTACTTAACCGCCAGCGGCGGTTTCGAGGTCCAACTCGAGCTTAAGTTGCTCAATATGCTACTCGAGTGATACACGGTTTCTGCAAAATCAAAATCAAAATCAAAATCAAAATTCAATCTCAAACCCCATAAAAAGCCCAATTAAATAATAAATACTTTTAACACCCCATAAGACAAATTAAAATTGCGCAATTTAAACATGGAAAAAAAAATAAAAAGAATTTCTCAAAAGGCTGCTTTCTCAATTAAAATTAGCGTTTTGTAATAAAACTTTGCATTAGGAAAAAACTTAAATGCTATTTCGTAGATACCTTTGATACTATTCTCCAACTAAAATTAAAGTTTCACCATGACAATCTATATTATGCAGATTCTTAGGAGTGAAATTCCAATTCTGCTATATCTAAGTTTTGATTGCAAAAAATAATGCATAAGCTATATCAAGATAAGATAAAACTCAAATTCTGATAGAAGAACACCACCACCAAAAACAAGTGTGTTGAGAAATTTCAAAAAGGGGAATTGAGTTGAAAACATACTCCTCAATTGCTTGAAGCTGCGATCAAGCTGCGCCCTACTGATCTCAAGCATCTCAGAAACCTGATCCCCAGCGGAAGCCGCGTTATCGAAATTCTCCTTAATAGCCTCCACGATCTCCCTCAAGTCCCTATGCCTCACCACCATCTTCATCTCTGCCGCCGCAGCCGCCACCGATGACGCCGCGTCGAACCGCTTCGCGCCACCGCCACCGCCAACCACCGACTCTGCCCGCACCGACGACCCGAAATTCGACCGGGTCCCGATCTCGGAGCGCGATTCCACATCCCCCTCCACCCCATCATCATCATCATCATCAGAGGAACTCGTGGTACTGTAATGATCCCCCCACTCACTACACTGAACCTCTTCCCTCTCAGTCTCAGTATACTCCTCCGGAAGATGATGAGAATCAGTTTTCTCATTCTCGGTCTCGAGTTTTCCGTCGAAGAAATCGTATTCAGATCTCTCGGAATCAGTGTCGTGGATTTGGGGATTGGTGTGTTGTTGTGTCTTGTGAGAGTAGTGAGAAGGTGTTTGAGTTTTTTGAGAGTAGTGAGAAGATGTTTCAGTTTGCGTGTGTGAGAATTTTTGTGGTTGTTCGGGGAAGTAATCGGAAGCGGGAGGGGGTGGAGGAGGGTAGAAATTTTCCCAGTTCCAAACGGAGGAGGTTTGGGAAGGGGTGGAGGAGTAGGTGGAATGTGCGGTGGGGAAGAAGCTTGAAGGAAAATTTGACACGTGGCTTCTTGGGGTGGAGGAGGGGCTTGAGTCGGAGAGGATGTGCGGGAGCTTCGGCGGCGGCGGTTTGCGGCGGCGGGGGTTGATGGGGGCGAGTTTCGGCGGTGGCGGAGGAGAAGGTGAAGTGTTGAACGACGGAGGTGGTGGAGGAGAAGGAGAAGGAGAAGACTGGTGGTGGAGGGGTGGGGGGTGGTGTTGGGAGTTGTTGACGAAGACGGCGGGGGTGTGGTCGGACACGGAGAGGGGTTCGCCGTCGGAGAAGGTGGAGAGGGCGGAGCCGGTGAAACGGAGGGACCGGCAGTAGTCTGAGTGGGCGGCGGCGAGGTGGTGTCGCGCGTACACCGCCTCCTTCATGAGGCGGCGCCGCTCCTTGCACCGCCGCACGGTGTCTTCGTTTTCTAGCTTCGACGCCGTGCAACCCATGGGTGGTGGTGGTGGTGGTGGTGGCGCGTGGGGGAACTGAAAGTGAAAAAATAAAGTGTTTTGAGTTTTAACTAAGTGAAGGGAGTTAGTGAGAGTGAGAGTGAGAGTGAGAGGGTCATAGTGTTGTTGGCCTTTGGAGGTGTGTTTTAGGGACGAACAGGTGCCGGTTTATTAGTTGTTTTCTGTTTTGTTTGTATTGTCTTGGGAATTTGATTATTGAAATTGAAGGTATAACTCATCAGTGTCCTAACCATATTAATTAAAGAATTAAAAAATATTTATTATGTAAATTATAAGAGAGTTAAAAAAATTAAAAAAACATAAGTTTTATCTTTTAATTAAAATATTTTTTATTTTAAATCCTTTAATTATATTCTTAGAAAAGTGATTAATGTTTATCTTTTATTTATTAACAACCACGGTTTTTTTTATGAGAAAAGAGAGACATTCAAACAAAGGTAATGATGGAGTTTAATACTGGTTCAATGCTGTAATTAATTGTTTTGGGGTGGTCGGTCTATTTTTTTAATTGAAAAAATAAAACTGGTGATGTGGAAAGGGTTACATTATTAGTTTAAAAGGATGCAGGATTTGTGTTTGGTGTGTTCTTATTACATGTAGAGGTACAGTGAAATAAGTAATATTCTTAGAATTGGACAGCTAATTAGGAAATAAGTAATATTCTTAGAATTGGACAGCTAATTAGGTGAAAATGTTAGTTTTTAATTTTCATAAGGGCATATGATAATCAGATTACTCCAGTGTTAGAATTGGACAGATAATTACAGTCTAGAATCCTATTATGGAATCACATATGAAAATAAGATTAATTTGATGATTAAAATTTATGATTCAATGTGGATTAGTTATGAAGGTGGTTTATTACAACTTTCATCTAAAAATATTAAATAAACTTAGTATAAAAAAGAATATATATATATATATATATTGTAAAAATTATAATGAATAAGAGGTAATCCTATTTGAATTAAATAAAATTATTATGAGTATCAAACAAATTTCTTTAAGATTTTAGCATAATTACCTAAAGACTAACGTTGAATTTTAAGATTTTTAAGAATGTGTTTGATAAGACATTTTAATTAATTTTATTTTTTAAATTAACTGAAAAAATTGTTTAACTGTTTAGTTTTTTAGTAATCTTTTAGACATCATTTAAAGTAACATTTTTTGAGATACTTGAAATAACATTTTTAAAATGCTCTTTATATTTATTCCCTTTTTATTTTTAAATATTTATTAAATTTCTTTCTTAATTTTTCTATGTAAGGTAAAAAGTTAATATTATTTTATCTGTTATGTAAATAGACATTTTTCAGCTTTTAACTAATTTTTTAACTTATAAAATAATTACATTAATGCATCCATATGTTCAATAATAAGAATAATTATGTAAATTTAAAACATTGGAGCAAACGTGTTCTGGATTTGATAAAAGCTAGTTCAATTCATAGAAAGCTAGTTTATCTCTAGAATACACATTGGTTCAAAGGTTATGAGAGCAAATAATTCAAAGTCCATAACAAAACTCAGTTATAAAGTAAACCGGTAGCATTATTTTACTTCTCCCCTTTTCTTTTATAAATCCTTAATATGCAAAAAAATAGGGAAAAAATACGTTCTTTTATGCTGGATTACAAGATGCAATCTGTCAAAATGTCATTTCATTTTGTTCACTGACCCGTGTGGAGCGAGTTGATATATACTCGGACGGTGGAAGTTGGGAAAGATTTTATTAGAACAAAAGCTGTGCAATTATTATTAGTTATTAATAAAAAGTTGATTGCCCTAGTAGTTCGTTGAGCATCTTCATATTTTCATAATTAAATTAAGATATGGTTCAATAACAAAGTAAATTATAATCAAACTACATGTTAGCTTTTTCAAAGAAAAATAAAAACTATGAAATTGTTGAATGCCTTTCGCATCCCATGTGTCAGAGATGGCTTGTTACATCATAAAGTCAACTATACATTGAATATTATAATCAAATTTTGTTTTCATTTTCATTAAAATGTATTACATAATTTTCTTTTTATTTCAAGCTGTCAGAGATTATTATTAAAAACAAGATGCATCAACGCCAAATATTTTTTTAATCGAGTTTAATTAAGAAAAGAAAACGATAAGTGAACATTCAAACTTGAGTTGATACGTAAAGAGATTATATATATATATATATATATATATATATATATATATATATACACATATATATATATATAAAGGTAAAATAAGTAGTAATAGAATATAATAAAAAATGGCATGCAAATAATTGAGTATCCACAAATCAATTCTAACTAAAAATAACACCCTCTTTGAAACTAAATATAAGCAACAAAAAATATTTTTAAACTCAAATATAAATAAATTTTAATTACTTTAACTTTTCTTAATGATATAATTCTAAATATATCTTCTAATTATTTGTGATTATAATGTTAATAACTCATTTTTATTTTTAATATCAAGTTCTAATAAAAACACTTTAGGAAAAAATATTTTTTTTAAATGTCATTAGAATATTTAAATTACATCAATCAGCTTTCTTAATTCCCATATAAAAGTTAGTTAAATTTACTTCTATTTAGGTCTAGATGTATTTCTTATATTAGGATTGAGTGGACAATCTCTAAAATATGTATAAAAAAATGTTTTGCACTTTGGACATCTCCAATGTTATTACTTATAAGAGTAGCTTTAAGTTAAATAACATTGTTTAATATCATTGGAGTATGACATTGTTTATATAAATATCAAGCAACGTTGTTTAAACATTAAAATATATTTCCTAAGCATATTTAAGCAACACATTTAATGTTTATCGTTAGAGGAAAAAAAAATAAAAGCTCTTAAGCATGAAGTGGAGTGTAAAATTGTTAATCGATTGATTAGTGAACTAAACCCTGCAAGTAATAATTTATTTATATCAGAGACTTCATTTATACTAAGCAATTTGTGTAAAACCAAAATTTAAGTAATTGAATAAGATAAATTGATTGATTTATAATGTAAAGGTGCATAAACTTAAAGATTACAAACTAGAAACAATATAAAAACAAGGCAGATTTCACATTAACAAAAATATAGAACATTTGGAATGTGAAAGTTATACACAACAATTAAATGTAATAGTTGGAGCTAATGATGATACTAGACCAACACCTCGATAGTAATAAATGTTTTTCCTTATCTAAGGAACTCCAGTGTCATCTCAACTCATTATAATCTTTTAACATTGGTCCCTCAATTGGTAGAAGCTAAATCTCTTAACCTTGTTCCTAATCCCTTAACAAGTGTAGTTAAATGAGTTGATATGAACAAGAGTCATTTAGAAACTAATGAATATCACTCTATCCCTAGAAGAGACATTTACTAGTTACCATTCTCAAAACTTAGTTTTTAAAGAATTTTATAATTACAAAGAAAACTACAAGATAAGCACATGATTGATCAATTCGCAAACTAACACTAACAATAGATAAATGAAAATAACATTAAGCATTCATTGAAAAGGTAGTGAAGATAATTACATGATAGTTGCTAGTATACCAAACCCCCAACTATGGAGAAAATTAGTCTCGCATTGACATGAGATGCATGAAAAATGAATGATTACAAGAGAAATTGAGGTGAAAATGAAGAAAAATGAAAAGTAAGGGTCTTGAGGGATCTTTTTGCCATCACACACACCCCTAGGGTGATCTCCCTTGATCTCCAAAGAATGTTACTTTTATAAGGGCCCAAAACTTATGTCATGTCGTTTCAGCAAAAGGGTTGCACGCTCAGCACACACATGGCTTGCTCAATGAGCTACAAAATTACACAAACAAAACTATGTTGGGCTCAATGCGAACATGACTTGTTAAGCCCAATTATATAATTTCCTTAAAATACATTGATAGAGAGAAATTGCACTTAGCTAGAAAACAATTCATTAAGTGCCTTCAAAAAAATCATCTACGCCCTTTTAGCTTTCAACTTCTTGACACGGACCTTTTCTTATACACAACCCAAGCTGAGTGGCTTCCCAACTTGCTAAGCAAGTTATCCAATATGCAAAATCTCCATTTCCTTCTTGATGCATTGACACCCTACAAAAATCATTCAAAGACTAATAAAATTGGTAAAAAATAACTTCAAGAGTCTAAACACTACAAACACACTAAAACCTAACTTATTGGAATCAAACTAAGTGCCAAATGAGAAGAAATAAGATAATTATTGTGAAAAGATATGCAAAAACTAAGTATGCACAACAATTATCAAGAATGCACTGGAAAAACTCTCAAGTAATTTAAGGAGAAACTATGCATTATTAGTGCTCTTAAATGAGTATTTACAAAATTAATTTGAAATGACTAAAATATTTGATGAGTTTATTGTTATTCGTTACAAAAACTTTTGTACAAATGTATAACAAAAAAATTCAACATGTCATTTCAAATAGAACTAGACTTGAACTTTTTAAGCAAAGTACTAGATTTAAATCTTGTTTACATGGATGAAAAAAATTTATATGGGAGGAGAGATAAATAGTCTTAAATCATGTGTCTAACTTAAAATTAGGATATACAGTACTCTCTTTCTCCCAAAATAAGTCTTGTATTTAAAAAAAAAGTTTCAAAATAAGTGTCATGTTAGCTTTTAATGTAATGTTAATTATTTTTTTCCACTAACACTTATTGGCAAATGTTAACGAGTACCCTTAGGACATTGGTTAAAGAACTAAAAAAGATAGATTTTTATTGAGACACCCAAAATTATGTTGTCTATGACTTTTTTTTTACGCTCTTATATGATTTCCACAATAAATATTTTCTCTTTTTAAATTTTTAATCAATACCTTAAATGGTGAATTAGCAAGAACCATATTTCTAATAAATGTCACTTTAGTTTTTTAATGTAAATTAATACTAAGATTAATTTTATAAAATTACTATTCTTTTATCTATTTATTAATTTTTATTAATTTATGTAAAATAATCTAGGATTACATTTATTTTAAAATGGAGGGAGTAAACGACATATATTTAAAAAGGTCAATGTATCAATTAAATAAATGAATTTTTTTCTCACTGTGCAGTGAAAATATAATAACGATGGACCAAAGTATATTTATAAGTCAAAACATCAAACACAATAGAAGGACATTAAAATTGCAATTAATGATCATTAACATTAAAGATCTCATTGTTGGAACAAGTTTTCCTCCGAGGTCTCTCAATTTCAAAAGTCTATACATACTCAGAGTTTACTTTGGAAAAGAAGTTTACTACATGGAAGAGTTTACTCAATTTCATTTTTTTATTTATAGAAACCTAAACTAGCTTATTCTAGTATTTACTGAATTAATTCGATTATAGATTTTATAACTTCCTTTTATCATACTTGGTTGTGTGAAAGGTTGAAGAGGCTTACAGAAATTTCGGTTAGTATATTTGAAAAGACAAATGTAAAGAATATTTGGATTGAGAGGAACTAAAATAATAATTAAAAAATTGTACGGACATGGAATATAGTGAAAAAAAAATCTTGGATGAAGCTAGTCAAGAACTAGCTAGGTATAATCTCTGTTAGATATTAGTGAGATGAGCCAAGATAAAAACATGTGTTTTTCTTCTCTCGCATCTCTCGTTTATTGTTTATTTCACTAATCTTTGAGAGGAAGAAGGGTTGGTATTGTGTCTTAAAATGTTTTGTTTTGAAAGCAAAAGTTTTATGAAAACACTAAAATTTTAGCGTTAGGACAAAGTTTCGTCCTATTCCAACGGAAACTTGTTTGTTGTTATCATTGTTGTGTCTCAAAACATTTTATTCTCACTTCTTTTATTTCGTTTTTATTATTATGATACTTTGATAAGTAACTTCACATTTCAATTTTAAATAATATTATAATAATTTTAATAGATTATTTTAAAATTCAACTTTAAAAGAAAATATGTGATGTTTCTCCTGTTGCCTTAATATGTTAAAAAAATTAACTTAAAAAAACAACAGAGAGAATATTAACATTTTAACATATTTTTTATAATAATATTTATTTTAGTTAGGAAAAAAAGATATGATTTCAAACACGTTATTATTAGTTCCATCCTTTGATTTCGTTCATCTCGTTATTTTGAAAGGCCTTTAATTGGACGTTAGCACATTGTCCTTGAAAACTAAGGCATCAATTTTTTTTCCACAAAATCTAGTCATCAAATTTGTTTTCTTTCAAAATAAAATGATAGATGCATTCGACGCCCGTGAAAAGGCAAGAAATTTCTTAGGTTATAAGACAAAAATAGTTACAAATCACTCAAAATCTTTATAGTAATCCTTCCCATTTTCCACCTATAGGAAAGCAACTTGTATCGCTATCGTGATTGCTTGGCAACCACATCCAACGAAACACCTTTATTTGTTTGATAATATTACTTCTCACTAACAATACAACAAAGGTGCCTTGCTGTTCTAAGCTGTACAGTCCCACATGTCTTGTGTAATTCGTTTCTCTATAGGATGCTGCGGAATTTTCCTGATCTCACATTTGAAATTGTTCAACTTGAGGACATTATGATAAAAGAAAATGACATTTTAAGGTTCCTTTTCATACTGGAAATCATCGTGTTTTCGGCCTTCACTTTAGACATATTTTAGGTCACAATAATGGAGTAATATATAGAGGCATATTACAAAGGGATATACACGCTATAAACTAGGGATGATAAAACTTAACTTCAGCTTATTATCTTCTATATTTTTTTTATTATCACAATATTATTATTTACATGAAATATTCACCAATTTTATTAATAATTAATTTTTATTAAAAAAAACTTATTTAATTGACCTCTTTTTTAATGAAGTCTTAAATTTTCTTCCAATTGTATTTTTTAATATATAAAACTCGAATTCAAGTCATAGTTTAATAAAATTGAATCATATTATACCACTCAAACCAACTACTTATTAATTGTTATTATTATTTATTATTATTATCTTCCATACTATCATTAGTGACATATTTCATAACACATTTTTATTATTTATTAAAATTTATTCGAATAATATTGAAACTATGAATGAAATTTATAGAAAAAAGAGTGAGACTCATTATTTTGTAAATCTAATAAATTTTAATTAATAATGTGTATGTATTATTGATGATGTTTCTCTTTATTATCCTGTATGAAAAAAGTTATAAACAAAAAAGAAAGAAATCAAGATCAAAAGATTTTGTTTATAAAACGTTATTCACACGTGTGAAATCAAGATCAACATCCACAACATAAAGTCAAAAGATTTTCTCGTACTTCTTAAGATGAATTAAGCATATGATTCCATGTATAAGTTTAATCCTTATGTGAATAACGTTGGAAGCCAAAAGTAATAACGTTTGTTGTTGAAGCTAGGCTTCACTTTCACTTCTTAAAACAACCTATTGACTACGATTTTTCACGTTCAACTTTCTCACATTGTTTTCCCACTTTTTTTTTTTTTTTATCATCTCATTTTATCAAAAGATGAAATACGTGCACGACAAAGCATAGCAAGGCAGAAGACTGAAGTGTAATAGGCAACAACATGCATGAATATTCCACCAATAAGGGGAACCTTTTTGTAGTAAAGCAAATGATAAAAAGGAGAGAGTGAGAGAGGTGAAAGGCAGAGAATTCAAAACTAGTGAAAGAACCTTTCTTACTTATGTAGCTATCCCCATCTTTCCTACTCATAAAATCTTGTTGCACCCCTACCTTTCACTCCAAGACATATCACATGCACACCTTTTTTTTCGATACCTCTCGTATATTTAATGCTTTAAAAATTATTTAAAATAGAAAAAAAAAAAAAAGCTAACATGTTTTTGGCCTTCTACCGTTAATGTTAACGGTGCAAATTAAAGGGCCTTTCTTTCTTCTTGGACTCCAATGGAACCCCACGGCTTTGGTCACTTGGAAGAGTATCCAATTCTTCACAAAAGCATAGTGACGTTTCTATCAAAATATTCTTTTTTCTTTTTGCTAACATCTCATCTTTCGAATTTTCCCTCCCTTTTTGTTCAGTTGGATGATTTTTTTATTATTGTAATGTTTTTTCAAACAAAATACCAAAATGGATTGATTAACAAACTATTTATCTAAAATGTGGTGTCAGAACCAGGAGGTACCAATTAGCACTACTCCAACTGGATCATGCTGCTAGCTAGCTTGAATATCAATATGATGTTACTCCTCTCAAGTTTCGGAGCTGAGGATCATGCCAGTGACTGATAAAGTGCAAATTGCAAATCCCCACGGTAGAAAACAGCCTCCAGCGATTTTATTTTTTTATAACATGTAGTTTCAAATTCGCAGAAAAATCATTTAAGTAGAATAATTAAGTTGTTAATAAACTAAACAGAATTATCAGTATGGCAATTTATTATTGTCTATCAACTATAATTGTTTAAGTTTTTAAATTATTTTTCTGAGGGAAGCCAAGAAGAGACCCGCAAAAAATAATATTTAAATTAAGCGTAGGAGAGACAAGTACAAAGAATACTTGGATTATGAAGAATAAGTGTTCTTGTAAATCAATTGTTATGTGAAATATTTTGGTGGGTAACCAAAGACTACAGGTATCTTAGGGTTATTAAGTGTATCATAATAAATTTCCTAGTGATTTTCTCCTTCTTCCTTATCATATATTGTTGATGTGAATCAACTTAAGAAAGGAGTTGACTTGTGAAAAAAGGTTTGTTGAAAAACCAAAATTTCCAAATATTGATTTTACATCATCAAATTTACCATGAAGATATTATACATACATTATTGTCGTAAGTTTTTAAAAAATTATATATCATTCTTTGCCTTCTCACTTATTTCAAAAGCTTTAAAAAAAAGGTTTTAATTTGTTTCAAAAAGCTTAATTAATTTTAAAATATTTCAAAAATACAATTCAACCTCATTTTTATACCCAACCCACAAGTACTCAATAATTAAATTACGTAATTAAGTTTACACCCACATATCGTAGTAATTGAAAACTTGTGAAGAATAAGAATCCAAGAACATACAATACATATGAATGGTCAAAATTGAAAGATAAATACATGATATATTCTTTTATGTGGTTATGTGATCGCTAACTGTAACATTTAATATTAATCACACTGACCCGGCCATATGTATTTTTAGAGTTAACAACATATTTTCTAATACTTTTTGTTATTAATTAAAAATTATTTTAAATAAAAAAATTACGAGTGAGATTCGTTACATAAATGATACAATTTCTTACAAATTTTTGTCATTATTATAGAATATATCAGGAAAAAATGTATTGCTAATATTTTTTGCTCTATATATATATATATATATATATATATTAATTCAAATTTATATTTTTCATTTATCATAGCAATTAAATATTCTCACTTTATATATAGAGAGAAGCAATATGTGATTAGTATCTAGAAGTGATACTGAGTTCAAATTCTTTAAAGATTTTATATTTGAATTTTGTAAGGGAAAAAAAGTTATAATTAAAAAAAAATCCGTAGATTTTTTTACAAAGATTAATAACCGATTAAACCATTAAATATTTGGGACCAACGTCATAATCACAGAAAAGAGAAAAAAAAATATAAAGAAAGAGGAAGAAAATTTGCCTTAATTTCAGTTCATCCTTAATTAATAATTACACCTACGTTCACCCTCCATTATAGTCATTGACTCATTCAATAAAAAGCTCCTTGACCATTTGCACCCCCATCCGTACGTGGATCTTATTGCATTGCCTAGAGGCCCTCCCACACACCGCATACACCTTGATTGAAGGTCATCATCATTTGCAGCCTAACTTCATTCACTACTACATAGAGCTTGGGTACTGCTTTAAGATCTAATTAGCCTTTTTTTTTTCTTTTTGTATTTGAGTAATTAGCGAGAGATTTTTTTAATTTTTTATGGGTTTGATGTATTGGTTGAGGATTGAGGAATTTTCAAGTGATCACCTTTTGTGTTATCCGTTTGAATTTTTTTATTTTTTTTAATAATATTTTTTATTGTTTCAAAATCTAATACAAATTTCCTATAAAAAAAAAAGATGAATATCCATGCATGCATATTTATAGATATCCATCAAATTCCCATGTGGGTGTGGATTGAGTAAAGAACGGATTTCATGCGTGAGAGCAAGTAGGAGGAGGGGTGCTAGTACTAGCTCTGCTTAATTACTATACCTAATCAGCACAAAAATGCACTGGTCTCAAGTATATTTATTTTTCTCAATTCAGAAATTCATTCTGTTAATTTAACAAATAAATTAATGAACAGTCTAAACCTAAATCAAGGTCAAAATGTGTTCTCTTCTCTGTTACTGACTTATACTTAATTTAATAAAAGAGTTTATTGAATCAATTCGTATAATTTTAAAATTAATTAGGATGAAATGAAAGTTTAAGATATCTATCTAAAAATGATAAAGTTTAGCAATTTTTCTCTTTATTTTTAGATAGGTAGCCCTTCTATTAGACTTGTCAAAACATGTCATACTATTTTCAAATCGCATTAAATGTGGCCTAATATGATATTCGTCAATGTTTTGTCAACCCATTTCAGTGTACTATGGGTTGAAAGGTTCGGCGCTATATAGGAAGGAGGATGGTTCTTTTTAATACCAAAGTCCCATAAAAAAATAGCAAATGAAAATATTTAAGAAATTTAATTAACCTGGCCAATACATTTATTAATTGGACCTCAATTCTTCAAATGAAAGATAGTGGTATGCTATTAGTTGATAAGTTAAAAGAGTAAATTAAGATAATTAAAAGAAAAATGAATTACAAAGATAAGTTTGTAGGAAGAAGGCCTTTTAAAGGTAAAGCCACTTTGTTAGTAACTCGTTCTGGTCTTTTAAAGCAAAAGGAAACACTCTTCCTTTTTCCAAAAAAAAATTTGGACCAATAAATGCAGTAAAAAGATTATTAACGTGATAAATCTCGTGGGGTGAGATGGAGTAAAAAAAATTGGAAAGAAGAAAATAAAAAGTATGAGTAATGTCTGAGGCAAAAAGATGAGGATATGGTGGCCTTTATTGAGACAGGAGTACTAGGGTGAATAAGCAAAACGTGAAGCTTACAGACTCCTCCACCACCACACGCGACTCATCCAACTATTCTTTTACCTTATATCCAAAAGTTTCAAGAATTAATAAGTCGTGAACTCCCTCTTTTTTTTCGATTTGAGTTTTATAAAATACTCTATATTAATAATTTGATTAAATTTTTTTTCTTCAAGAATTTGTTTTCAATTACTATGCTAATTACTACATAATAAAGTATTGTGCTTCACTTTCTTTTTCCTTTTTTTTTATATCTAAAATAGCCGGTATTTTTTTTATTAAAGGTTAATTTAGATGAGAGGTTTTATAGAGTTTGAAACTTTCTTACTGTTTATTTGGTATAACTGTTTGAGTAGGATGGGAGGAAACATTTGGTTTTGGAAACGAAAATTCTATTATATTAGATTGTCTTCAATTTTTTTGTTTGTTTGTTGCACCATGGTTATAGAACTCACTTTTTTCTTCTTATTTTGTACTGCAAAAAAGAAATAATCTTTATAAAAAGTCCCCTCAGTAGAAAAAAAAAGGTAATTAAAAAGCCCCTACTTTCTTATTGATATATTTAAACTATGAAATCATATCCTGAAAACTGGAAAATGACAATATTGTTTAAGTAAAAAATATTTACACTACATTAGGACTATCCTCCCAACGAAAGTTTGGGTCTTCATTTGACAATGAGTGTACATAAACCTTATATGAAAAGATTTAAATATGAACAATTTGATTTTGCTGTATCATTAACATAATGTTTTTAGTATATCACTCAATTATTTTATATAAAAGATAATTTCTTATAGACCTGTGACTGTGAGTTATCAATGCAAGAAAATGGACCAGTTTCTGAAACATAAAACAAAACAAACAAAATCTTGTTGTACAAATTAATTCACCATACAGTATGTGGTGGCCATATCTGTCACACCATTTAGTGCAGGGACCTTTAAACATGGCATTGAAAACTTCCTGAAAGTACTTTGGGAAGATATATGCTTCTCTACTTTGGAGATATTCATAATTAATATGAACTATCGATCACCTCATTTGTTTTTTATCTACACAAATTATTACTAGTATTTTATATGTGAGAAAAAAAAAATAGATACTATGCATTGGATCGGGTTAAATTGGGCTTAACACACTTTACGCTAACATTTTGTCAGCCCATTTCGATTTACTGTGAACTAAAATTCTTTATTTCTTAATATAATAAATTTAAGTTCTTGAAAAAATAATTTAACAAAAATTAAGAAATTAGACGAGCACATTTTTTAATTGAGCTTTAACTCTATTAATAAAAAAGTGATAAACGTTAGTTGATTTTTTTAGTAATATTATAATCTAGGTGGTATTTTATAAAACAAAAAACAATTATATTTCTGGTGATCATAAGTCTTAATTGTATATAAAGTCAATCAACATCAAACTAAACCAAAGTCAGGTTTTGATTTTCTTATTTTAGCTTTCATAGTCGATCGGGTGCATTAAATTCAACCTTGAATTAGACCTAGTTTGACAAGATTAATTTTTATGGTACTTTATAATTTTATACTACCGCTTGTCCTTACTACTTTTAATTACTACCTAAACATATATATGCTGATTAATTACAGATAATGCTATTAACAACCACAAAAGCGGCATTCAATTCAAGACTGTGGTTTCGAGTTTGAATATTCTCAAGCTGCTTTATTCGTACATTCATTATATCTCTTAAAACACGAACATATTTTGAGATTGGCATTAAAGTCTATTTTATTAGTTGTTGCCAAACCTATATGATATCATGCGTTATAAGGTTATTACGACAACATTTACAAATATTCAGTGCTATAAATTTTACGTTCTCAAGATATCCAATTTACATGTGGAAGAGAATTGGGTTAAAGATTTCACATTATCCAATGATATACTAACGATAAAAAATAATGTATATAAACGAAGAATCAACAACAAATATTATTTTATATGAATGATAATGAATTCAATTTTTTGATATGAGATCTCAAATTTGAATCTTAAAAATAAAAAATGTGATCAGACTAAAAGGCTAAAAGATTTTATTAAAAATGAACAACTAAATTTTTTAACGAAAATTAATAATTAAAAAAACTAATAAATATTTAGTACCATTTTCATTTGAAATTAAAGTAGACTTAGAACTCAAATTCTAAGACAATCTCTACCGAAATATATTGCTGCAACCAAATCATTCTAAAACGAGCTCTGAAGAAATTAGTTAAAAGCTGCACTAATAAATTATTCTCCATAATTATAGGCGTCATTGAGGCAACAGGCAGGGCATGAAAAGCTGATATCAAAGGGCTAGTATGGTGGTGGGGCAACACACAGCAATCCAGAGAAAATGATGCATATGTTTACTTCTAAAAAGCCACACACGGGACCCCTTATTTCAACCCCACCTCCACATTAAGGTCCATCTTTCTGAATGCGACTATTTAAATTCCACACCAACTAATTTTTCTTCTAGTGGACCCAATTTATCTATACTTGTTCACGTACACATGTCTCCTTTACTTGTATTTCATTTTTATTTCTAAAAAAATACTTGTGTGTATTTCTCAATGTCATAAATAAAATAAAACCATTTAAAGGAAGATGCTGACTTAGGAATGACCAGCATGTAGGAAAGATACTACTAATTGGTATCGTTGTGTCGGTTTGAGTAGCGTACGTCATGCAAATATTCATAATTTGACCTATTATTAATTGATTATTATAAAGACAACGACAAAACTTGTTTATGCTATGTCTACGCACAACTTTTCGCAAATGTAATCATGTTGCATGATTGCGGTACTAGTGTCATAATCTTTTAGTTTAAATTATTACTCACTCATTTAAATAATAATTATTGTATAAGAAAAATAAATTTATCTTAAAATAATTATTATTTTAACTTTTAATATAATATTAATTTTCTTTACTTATATCTTGTAATATCAATGATAGGAATTAAAAAATTAAAAATAAATTAATAATGATAAAATTAATTTTGTAAAATTGTTATTTTTATCATTTTTTTATTAATTTTTTATGTAAAATAATTTAGAGCTATAATTATTATAAAATGGAAGGAAGTGGTATATATGTGTTTGTGTTAAAAATTATTTAATAATGAACATAAAAAAAGAAGTTATTTAACAATCTGAGAGTCAATATATACGAGAGCCAAAGGGAAGAAAATACTCAAAGAAACAAAAATTGAATTTAGTCCCCTGGTATTCATTTTGATACAACATTAGTTGTTTGCTCTATTATATGTACAATTTTATGTTTGTACTTATTTAGTTAGAACCTTGCTTAGTTGCCTTCTGTTTATACTTTGTATGCAATGGTTGACTTTCGATAGATAATAGTGCCTTATTAGTGTGATTGTATCAATCCTAATCCAAATCCAGCTACAATAGTTACAATAGTAGTTTATATATATATATTCACACACGCAAAAGTAGTTAATTGTATACACTAAATAGTTTATATGCTAATTAGTATAATCATTTTCTTACATTATTATCCATGAATTGTTGTATATAGTAAAATTACTGACTCTTGTTATAAATATTTTACAAGCCTTTTAAAACAATTTTTAACTAATTAACAGTACAAATTATTTTACAATGATAATGTAATAAATTTAAATACAACTAAAAATACGCATACTTTATTATTCTACCTAGTTTCCCTTTAAAAACTCATCCAAAACTATTTAAATTGTATTTAATAATTCTAAAATGTGGTGCAAAAAATAAAGAGTAATGATTTACAGCAGTCCCATGGTACAAGATTTTTGTGTGCATATCATGATCCGATAGAAACCCAAGAAAGGGTAATTGAATTGTACGTCTGTACAATTGAACAGTAAAGCGCACTGATCTGAGATAGTAGTAATAAACAATGCACCATTGCTGCAAATAACGGTTTTCATCCTGAGTCTCTTGCATTGCAACCTCCTATCAGTGATGGCAATTTGTTTTAACAAATTAAATAATAATTATGAATCATACAGTGAATTTAAATACATAAAAGTAGTCGTGTAAAATATAACAATTTAACATTTTAATGTCTAATTTCATAAAAGTGAGATTACATTTTCACTCTCACTTGTATTTGCCCATGCTTACTACAGTCTTTTTTTTTCATGCAAGACAAATGTATCTTTCATGTATATATAACAAACAATAAAATTTTCTTTTCAAACATTTAACGCAATATTTCTTATTAAACTAAAATAATTTCATATTAATTAATCCATGTGATAAATGATTGTTAAAACCTATGCTCCTAAACAAAAGCAGGGGTGAAAAAAATTATTGTTTTTGGTCAAATAGGGTGCAAAAAAATTCTATAGTACTCCACCATGGTCTTCTGCTTCATCTGCTATAAGTCATGTTTTGACCAACCCATCAAACGAAAGGAGGTACCATATCTCAGACAAAACACAGCCATTGATCAGGCCCAACCATATTCCAATAAAACACCGTTAGTTCAACCCGAGAAAGAGTAAACAAAAAGGACATGCAAAAGAATGCCAAAATATTGATGTTTTAAAAACTGACCTAATATTAAACAAATAAAAGTACTAGTTGATAATTTATTGATTCATCTATGATTGAATATTAATCAAATCAATAGTAATTAAATTGATATATTATTAACATTATATACTATTTTAAACAATAAAATAGTATAAACTATACTATTAAAATAAAAATTATAAACTAATATAAATATCTAAATTATATATTTTATAAGATAAAAAAAATTAATAATTACCAAGACAATTTATACCTATGTGTTTTCTTAAATATGTACTTTTATTTATATTAAAAATGTTTTAGATTCTGTAAAAAAAAGTTTTAAATTAAAAATAATATTCTAAAAAAAGACCTCTTCAATCTGATTTTCACAAGTAGTTCACTCGATTCTTTACCAATTCTCATTGATTCCGGTTCAGAGTTTAAAGCAATGCAAAACATAGAAAAACCGTATGTGTTGAAAAACAATACATACTATTTTCATACTTCTTTCACATGGACATCCCCACACAGACCTAGAGTATAATGTGACTTTAACAGTTGGTGGCTTGGTGCTGTGGGAGCCACCACGTTTTCTTTGCCAAACAGCTAGCAGAAAATGGAAAGTATCTATGTGTCAAACAAACAATTCTCAAGGGATCTATACAAAATACTAATCATCCATATGGTTGAATTCTCATACATTAACCAACAAGTTGCTTTGCTGAGAGAACCTTTTTCACCAGACAACATCCCCTGCAGTGAGCTGGCAGGTGCCACCGTGATACTTGCTGTATTAACAGTTACAGCCACGGATGATACTTGGCAAGAGTGATATATAATATAAATAATTAAATATATATGCTATTGGAGTGTATCCCCGTGTTTCATGAGGAAGGAAGCCCACTGTTGTCATTAACAAAACCAAAATCCCCAAAAAGGCCCTGCATCATGGATGAAAAATCAGAGTCAATGCTAGTCCACTATAGCTCCTCAAAACCCTAAGTACAAAAAGAAATAGGATATAGGGAATAAATATAGTTCCACCCACCACAATCATATTATATTTTCATGTTTGGAATCATCTTCAGAAACAGAATCCAATTCCCCACCTCATCCTTATTCCAAATTATTATCTTGTCATCACTCATCATGATGATAATCTAAGATTGCTGGAAATGGTACAGTAAAAGTAATGTGGTCTCTAATTTCAATTCAGTGCAGGCAAGATATTATAAAGAATACACATGGTCACTTTATTCATGGATTGATTTAAATGATGTGCTGTCCTATACTCCTATTCCCTTTCCATACAAAAAATGAAGAAACTTTTATTAATTTGCTGCATATGACAGAACAAGATCAAGATCATACCATGGCATCATTGATTGCATAAGCCACACAGTAGTGCTCCTGAACATCAATAGAAAGAAAAGAAAATTAAGATTGTAATATTGAAATAAACAAAAGAGGAATGGATGACAAGCACATTGCTAAATTGTGGGTCATGTAACCACCAATTACTTGCATTCAACTGACTATTGGTTACATCATGAGTTCTTATTACTTTTAGTCTCTGACCAATGAATAAAAAAAAGAAGAAATAAGAACAAACAATTCACATCCCCACTTGAGAGATGAAAAAAAATGGCCCATCCCCCCCCCCCCCCCCCCCCAATTCAAGGCCCCAGCAAAAATTCAGACACTTTTTATAGCAAACAATTAACAACAGAACAATAATAAAAAGCTGACTTGCCTGCATCATGTACCACTCTTCAAATTCATCAAACAATTCCAGCCGCTCAATCCTAAACGATAAAGTATTACAAATTAGTATCTTTAGACAAAATTTACTAAAGAAAGAAACAGGCCACCAAACATAAAGTGGATAGAAAGAACAGAGGGGATGGAGACTCAGGGAAGCAAGAACTGCCTTTCATATGAAGATGAGAACTTTAGTATCTAATAGAAATCAAACAGTTCCATCATATGAAAATCACAAGATATTGGTAGAACGTAGTACCTTCTACAGATTAAAATGGTATTGGAATACAAAACCAGGAAAAATGCTTCCTTAAAAGAGAAGCCAAGAAATCGAAGCACCAAGAAAAAGCAATTATTACCGATGCTTACTTAGGCAGAGCTGATGTGGGACCACTACCCTTCCCACCCTAAGAAATTTGGTTATTTCTATCATTATGTTTGTACACCATGACTTTTACATCAGTAGAACCTAATCAAAATAATCTTTTTGTGCATAATATATTATTATACTGTTGAACCAGACACAACAAAAGGACCATGATGACTACAGAAGGGTACCATAAATTTGTTTTATAAAATTTACTCTACTTTAATCTCTGCAGTCCCCAAGGTTATTGCTGTTGCAAACAACTAGTATCATTCTATTTTAAGATAATTAGGCTGTTGTATTATTCAGCTAATTGCCTTTACCATTAAAACATCAGAAAACACTATATAATTTTTAAATTTAATACATAAACTTCCAGATCTAATTCAGCAATAGAAAAAAAGAAGAAAAAATACCTGCGTCTTTCTTGGGCATCAATAAAATCATTATAAACTCTCATCATGTCCCAGGCAACAGACTTCTGATACCCAGAAAAAATAAAAGGCATAAGAATATTAATATGTTAGTGATAGAATACATACACATTAATACTACATGATGAACCATGTCTGATGATGTTGATAATAATTATGATGGCAAGAATGTAGACTCTGAACCATTTCTAGTTTAGTCTGCTATGTTCTTAGACTATTCATGCCTAGATGACTCTCCTTCATCATTATTTAGAAGGTTTTCTAGAAATGTAAATTGAATCACATACCAGATGCACGGTAATATTTAAAAAATAAATAAAAACAAAAACTTCTTTTCTAGCAAAAATTACATGATCTACCTGCCATCCTTGGTCCAGAAATAATTTTTCCTTTGCAAGTAAAGTTGGTGTAGCATAAATACCCAACAGATCACAACCTCGGCACTGATGCAAAACAGGAAAGTCAAATCATATTATGGTTTCATTTCATATACACATCAATGTATTTAGACACAACTTTTATGCAATTGAGATAGATATCTTTAATTGAAATAAATTAAACAGTTCTTTTTCAACTCAGAAACCAGAAACTTTTCCCCATAAACACTGGATGCATGACTTTCCATTATAGGATAGCTCCAAGCAAAAATGATTATGACAAACTCAAAGCAATGCAATAAAATAAAATAAAAAATTGACAATAGTTCTAATTTTACACAGCATGATGTTCTTGCAGTAAAATGGGACATTTTTATGGAAGCTGTTTATCTAGTCATTGGAAAATTATGTCAGGCATTAGATTGTAAAAGGAAGTCCAAAAGGCACAAATTTGGGGGAAAAAAGTAAATATTCATTTCATTAGACATTATATTCTTATCCATGAAAAACACAATGTTTATTGGCCAAAATGTGCATTGTATTAACCCTCAATCTGAAACTCAAGGCATAGTGGTTACAAACAAAGACTAAGAAATTTTTTCACTCCAAATTTTCAGTCGAAGTAAAAGTTTGTGAGGCTCACTTCATATGACTCAAGTAATACCTTTTCTTACACTCCCTTTCTATCTTCCCTTTCCCCTTCTTTATAATACTCAAGTAATACCAAAAGGGATTGTAGTTCACTACTCACTATCACACAGATCTCTGGGAATGAAAGTTCCAAATTGATAGATGATCCCAGAATAGAATGAAAGTGACTAATACTCATTGTGCATAGAAGACAGATCATAAAACCCAAAACTTTACATGAGTGCTATCCCCTGAATGGAAAGAATCCAGGGGTGTAAAAAAAAAAGTGTCCTAGGGAAATAAACTTCAAAAGACTAATCTGTGTAGCAGTGATTGCTGGGTAAGAAATAAAATTGATGTTACAAAGAGCAGAGAATAAGATATCCTTCTAAAAGAAACTAAAAAAAAAAAAAAACTACATACCCCATTGTCCGGAGGCTCCACGCTATGCGCAGGTAAGGGAGAGGGATATTGTACGTAGCCTTACCATTGCATATGCAAAGAGACTGTTTCCGGATTCGAACCCATGACCAACAAGTCACCAAGACACAACTTTACCGCTGTGTCAGGGCTCGCCCTCATCCTTCTAAAAGAAACTAAAATCCAAAATTAACAGGAACATAAAATCCAGTAAGAATACCCTTATGGGCACAAAAATAGTATAATGAACAAAAACAAAGGTACAACAATTAGAAATTCCACTTTTGAGATAAGACATTTCCAATGGTAAGGATAATCTGAAATGAACCAATTGAAATCTAAAAACCACAGTATAAAACAATTTTTTTACATCCATACCTCCAAATTCCGTATCATTTGTTGTCCAAAAGCATCATCTGGGTGGATCTGTTAGCAAAAAACCATATAATGCAAAGGTCCTACTTTCTTCACATAAAAGAAGTAGAAAAAGAAACTTAAAAGGCTCTAACCTGCTCATAAAGAAAAAATATTGCTGTTGAAAATGTTTGGGAAGCCCAACCAACAATTGCACGAGTTGAATCAGGATCCAAGTAGATCAGAACACATTCTGCAATTATAAAAGTTGGCAGACTGATAATAATATCAGAATAAATCAAATCAATTATCAAGATTTGGTCATGAAAGAAACGGAGTTTAATTTAAACCAAATGCACATTGACCTTTATATACACACACACACATGATAAGGAGGAATCAAATTACACTGGTGTAATTTTGACAACTATTACACCATTCTATAAGATAATGTTTTCTTAAAATTCATCGATGGATTGAAAGTTCCTTTTACATAGATCACATATGCAAAATTTCATATAAATCTAAAATCATTTGCTATCTCGTTCATATATATTAAAATCGACGCAATATAAACATTTCAAAATATACTAAAATATAGATCATTTGATTATCTTCTTGTTGTTGTTCAATTTTGACACAAAATATGTAGATATAATTCAATGATTGGATCAACAAAAATCATATTCTATATTAAGTTATAAAAATGGTATAATAGTTGTTAAAGTTACATAAGTATAATTTGATCCCTCCTATATGTACGTATAAAGTAGCTAAAGATTAATCAACAAGAAATAAGCATTAAATCCTCCAACATGTGAATCTGTTTAGCAGATATAAGAACAGAATTCAATAACTATATATAACAGTGAGCATAAAATAGGGGTAACAGAAATGAGGATGTTAAGGTGGATGTGTGGATATACGAAGATGGATAAGATAAGAAATGAGGATATTCGACGAAAGGTATCAGTGGTTGATAAGATGAGAGAGCATAGATTGAGATGGTTTGGGCACGTTATGAGACGGCCACTGGATGCTCCTGTAAGAACAAGAGTTTGTTACCAAGAGCTAGACACAAAGAGAGGTAGAGGTCGACCGAAATTTACCTGAGGAAAGGTAGTTAAACAAGATCTAATAGAGTGGGATATAGATTGTCGGACGGTATGTCTTAGGACAGAGTGGAGAAAAGCGATAAGCTTGGTGGAGGATTAAACCTATTAGTAACTCTATGTTCCAGTCGTTCCCTTGTTTTAGTCCTTCTCCTCTTCTTTTCTTCCTTCTTTCTCTCACCATTCTGTTTTTAGCCTTTTTTTCTCTCATTTGTCTTATTTTCGATTTATTATTAGGTTCATCTACTACCGACCGCAATTAACTTAGATTAAAGGTGTTGTTGATGTTGAACAGTAAGCACATGAAGCCATACAAAGAAAATGGAAATTAAGAATTCTTATGCTTAAACTTGATTTTTTCCAGTCATTTTCCATTATGTTAAATATGTAATTATAAACTGTGTCCTAGAAAATGGGTTTGGGCTTAACTTAACCCCAAAAGTTAGCTCATATGGTGAAGATTGTCCTTCACTTCTATACTATATTTTGACACTATCTCTAGTCGATGTGAGGGTTTTTTCCAATATAAAAGGAGCATATTATCACTTTCCAATTATAAAATTAAGAAGTATTGTCTTCAAAATCATTTTAAAACTTCTATTTGCATATTCTGTTGTAAGCTGCATAAAGAAACACAATAATGCTGTTCGTTGTCCAATTATTAATATCAGAATTATTCTTTTAATGAAAACTATTAGTCATGAAATTAACTAGAGAATAAAAAGAACAGAAGCACAGGATAAGATAACGTTACTGTCTTTAAAAACCCTTTTTGAATTAGAATTTTCTGATTCTAAGAGGTTTCAAAATTATTCTCATATTTTCCTAGAAGTGACTGATGCCTTCAAACAAATAAATTATATGTGAATGGTAACAGAATTTCACAACTGTACACAAAGGAACGAGAGATAGAAAGAGAGGTGACTCCCAATACATACCTTGGATCCAAACCAGCATGAGTAATAATAGCCCTTAATTGTTGCACATCACGTAAATCTGCAGGGAGTAGTTTATAGTGAGCACCGAACACTTCTCCTTTTTCTGGCAAAGAATGAAACATTACAATTTACTAGCATTAGTTTAGATCAGCAGTAATCATGCATGTTAATTTTCAGAATTAATGTCCAACAATCACAGCAAAAAAATCAAATTGATTTTATTCTAAAATGCTACAAGTCAAATGAGTTCTGAGATTAGGCCTAGTGGCAGAATCAAAGTTTCTCTAATCTTTTGACACTCAGCTTTCAGTTTATCCAAGCAAAGCTTTTTGATGAAGTTTTAATGCATATATTTGAAGGGCTACAGATTAAAGTATCATGAGATTTATTTTCTCAATTTATACTGAGATTACTTGATGGGTATAGATCTCAATTCCAGCTTTGCTCACAGATATTCAGATAATTAAGTTAGGCGTTTTCAAACATAGCAAGCAATAATTAAATAAAATGTTTTAAGAATTTATAAATAATTCATTCTATCTTTTAAGAAACTATAATACCCTCTAAAGTATCATCACCACTCCTCACAAACCCAGCTTCACATCCATCTACTACATCATCTAAAATGCCCAAAATTAATTCTTAACTTTAGCATATGCATTTAAATGGCAGTGCAGATTTTATTAATGGACATATAGACCGTCACTTTTTTATAACATTCTGTATGGCTAGATAAATATGTTAAATGACATGGAACAATAACGTGTTCCTTAAAATTTGTAATCGAAGCTTTCAATGTCATATGCGCGTAGACACCATATGTAGGACTAGAGGAATACTAGAAGGTAAAATTTTGGGAAGTTTTGGAGGGGGAAAACCCACAGGAATAAAAGATTTTCGTAGGGAGGGGATCTGAACGGAGTTGCCGGGAGAATGATGGTCCATGCCATAGCACTTACTATCACTTGTCCCTTTTCCATTTGTTTCTATTTTTTATGAACAACAGTTTTTCATGTTTGCAAGCAGAATTGACTGGCCCTCTGATTATGCCATTGAAACCCACTTTGGGGGAATTACTTGACATGCATGGCTCTGATCCTGGTAACAGATTGCTGCAGGAATCTTAGATAAAACCACAACAAACCAGAAATTTCACTTAGCATCACTATGCTTTTTCCTTTCTCTGTTGTTTGGCTAAACAATCAATGAGGGAAGGGGCTGCAACACTAGAGGGACTAAATGTGTAGAGTCTGAAAACTTTAAATATACTCTTAAATAATGTTTGCACTCTAGGACAATGCACCACCACAAAAGAAAAGGATCATAAAAAAATGAGAATAAAAACCAGTGGAGAACATCCCTTCGGTTTAAAGCATCACACTCAGTATTGCTTACCTCTTGATATGACTGCTGTCTCATCAACTTTATTCCTCAATGGACTGCAAGTTTCAATAAGTGCTGCCTTTTTACTAGTTACCTAGATTACAAATACAATAGGGGTTTAACTTTCATTACCAATAATGGCAATAAAGCCAAAGATTTAAAAACTATAAACAGCTTTGTTCCTCTTCATTTTGAAATTAGATATGTATTTAGTTAAACTCAATCATATTAATCATGACAAAGCATCTATAAATCAATCCAACTCAAAACCCATAACCAACTAGATGAAAGGCTGCATTGGCAACTAAAACCTTTAAAAGATATTCAAATTTCTACCTCCTTAAAATCCACTTCCACATATAAATATGGTGCTTTCCCCTCATCCTGCCAAGAAAAAATATTAAAATTTAAGTTACAGCTGTAAGTGGGCACACATCACAGATTAGTGAAACTAAGAAATAAGATTACAAGGAGAATAGGAATTAGTGGTAACAAAGTACAAAGTTTCAGACTTTCTGTTCACATGCACAATCCCATCTCAACAATAGGATGGAGGCTACCATAAGATGGCATCAGGCTCAAAAGAAGCTGCATATAAAATATATTTTGCATCTTTAATGTGCATGGGTTAATTGGTGAAAGAAGGAACCAATTTTCCTCACCAACCGGCAAAAATAGTCCTATAACAACTTGATTAAAAATAATACGAAAAATTGTGCACATAAGCTTTAGGCAAGTTGTACAACTGATTCAGTTTAGGTGAAAAAGCAAACTACCTTTGGTGCTATCAGAACAAACATGGGAAAAACAAAGAACAAGAACAGAACCAGGAGAGAAAGCAAAAGTCCCAGTCACAAAAATTTCTCAAGGCATGGATACTGGATAGAGTCTTACATATCTATATACACAACAATAGCCTTATCCCACTAATTCAAATAGTCTACCACTCACTTGAATTTATTAAGAGTTAATCAGTAATTCAACATTATTATTCAGCCACAATTCCAATCATGCACCTACTCACCCTTTGTCCATTTTTCTTAAACTTAAATAACTAATCCACACAGTTTTGCTAGGAAGTTACATTCCACCTCCAAAAAAAAAAAGGATTTTGAGCTAAAAACACATTTGTTCCGTGAGAACTTAAGTTTCAAAATAATCCTTGCTCCCGATGTCTTTGTAAAGTGTTGCACAAGAAATGATATTCTGTTTCATAAAGATTAAGATTAAAACAAACAGCAGCCAGCAGGCA
Organism: Glycine latifolia; assembly: GCA_013407115.1. Classification (NCBI taxonomy): domain Eukaryota; kingdom Viridiplantae; phylum Streptophyta; class Magnoliopsida; order Fabales; family Fabaceae; genus Glycine; species Glycine latifolia. The sequence goes on from CM023958.1 coordinate 36,079,485, forward strand.
ATTAGCACAGGAGCACCAACAAGTACTACAGAATGAAAAGTGCCCTCATAGCATGTCAAAACACAAAATAAATTTTCACCTAGATTGAAATGCAAAATCTTTGGATGAATATGAATTTCAATCCAAACCTTCACTCAATCCACATGGCTCCACAACATAAAAAACCTATATTTTTATAGGTAAAAGTAGATTAGCTCTTAAGCACAACTTGTGCAGTACATATAAGAACTCACAAGGAAACCCAAGCACCTGCAACTGAAAATATGTTGTGTCAAAACCTGCTCCAAGTGACAATATCTGTTTCTTTATAGGGTGATCTTCATCTGACTTCTTCTCAACATCAAGAAACTGATATAGAAGTTTCCGAATAGCAGCCCAGCGAGCAAAGTAACCTATATACTCACAAGCAATACAAAAACACAAAGAAACTACTAAGTTGAAGTGCCAGTACTCAAACAAGTCAATTCCTTAAAGAAAGTGAATCCTACCTCGATTAATTATTGGAGATCTCCTAACAGGTCTTCTCACAAACAAATGAATGTAATCATCTTTCATGTATCCCTTTTTCACACATGACCTTCAACCAGTTTATGGAGATTAAAAATTCATCATACAATACTAATCACCAAAAAAAGAATTATTAATTGTATAAAAATGACATTATAATTCATTTAAACTCTGATAAAAGCTGAATAAAAGATGAAATTTTGAAACAAAAAATGAGAAAGAATGAGCTAGCTTTTGGGGTAGAGTTAAGCCCAAACCCACATTTTAAGATGGTATCAGAGCCTATCCTAGATCCATTCAAAGGGTCACCCATCATGTTATCCACGCACCAAGTCCAAGAGTGCTGGGTGTGAGGGGTATTGGAAAAAATCCAAGTCCCACATTGGTTAGAGATGAATCCAAGATAGAGTATATAAGTGAGGGGCAACTCTCACCTTATGAACTAACTTTTGCGGTTGAGTTAGACCCAAACCCATATTCTAAGAAAAAATATCAAGTATCAACATTACTGAACCCCACCGACCCCAATTAACTTGGGCTAAAGGTGCTGTTGATGATGATCAACATTACTGAACCAATATTACATGGACTATCATACGTACATGGTGCATGAATTTTTCCAGTACACAGAACAGAGGGATAGACTGAATCAGATTGCTATCCAGGATTAAAATTCATTTATAATTGAATCAGTATGCATGAAATTCAATCAGAATTATTATTATGAGAACTGGGGTGGAAAAAATTTGGATAGTGATAGTCCCATTTTAGAAACCAAGTGCACCTTGTCTCTTCTATCTGTCAACTTTGCAGTCGGCTGCTATGGGAGGTTTTTCAATTCGTTGAATCATCAACCCACAGTGTAGTATTTACCAATACCATAAAGTATACAAATCACTCACTCCAAGAAATGTAATCATGGTTTTAAATTGCAGTCCGCAACTGCATCAGCTGCATTTTCCCTCAATTGCCTGCAACGCGAAAGTTTTTTTGACTCACTGCAACCGCAATTTAAAACCATGAATGTAATTTATCCAGCCAATGTTTCCTCAAAACCATGTTTTAACTTTCAAGCATGGAATCATGGGATGCCATGAGTAAACAACATTCTCTTTACATTGTTGCATTTCATCAGAAACCAAAAGCATTTTTTTTATTCCGCTAAAGAGCCATTCAGTACTATTGAGACAAGATTCACCTACATTAGTGCTTATGCTAATCCACACTAGAATCCCCAAAAGGAACCATCTAAGTTAACTAACCTTCTACAATATTCATTTTAAATGTGTGAATGCAACCAAAGCAGGTAATATAGAAGTAGAACAAAAGTATACAAAAAGTGTTAAAATTTCCAGAAAGAATAAATGACGGATAATTCACTACTTTTAAAATTTTAAAATAATAGCACAAGAAAAAAAATAGGTGGAAGGATGAAACAACTTAGCAATTACCATAAACTAATCAAATCAAAACAAAATATCTCATTTTATAATTCAATTTTGCAGTGGTCTAAGACAAAAAAAAAAAAAAAAGAGAGGAGATGTTCGAACAATTTGCTGGCGGAGGCGTCATCGTTGGTGGCTTGCACCGCTGCAGTGTTGCTGTGTGAATCTTCCATCAAACGTGATCGATCTCTCGCTTGTTAGGTTTTGGAATGGAGAAAGAGAATCGCAACACCACCAGGTTCTCTGCAATCACATATAAGAAAATTGCATTTTCCAATTGCAAATATTTATATGATGAATATAATATAATTATAATTATATTATAAATAAATACAAAAAGCATTTTTAAATTCACAAATTATGTCAATTTTAAAATATATAATAAGTAAACATTTTAAATATATAAATAATATTTGAAATTTATAATAAATATTTGTTTACTCACAATGATATTTGTAAAAAGTTGTCCGGCCAGAAACATTTATTAATTTTTAGAAGATTTTCCCAATTTAAATTATAATATTTTAGTTATTTTTAAATTAAAATAAATAAACAATTACAGTTACACTGTAATTTATTTTGGACTGGATTTATACTTTGAATTTAATTTTGTTCATGCTGTATTAAAAATGATGTTAATCTCTCTAAATATGTAAAAAATTGATTTTAATTTTTTAAATATGAAACATAAGAATTCACGTAACACTACTACTATTATGATTATTATTATTAATTATAATTTTTTTTTTACAATCTTATTATATAAACAACATCTTTCTTAACAATGATCCTCTAACTCCAACTCCAATGGAAGAACAATAGAATACTTTTGTTTTAAAAATATTAGTTAAGTAACAATACGTAATAATAATTCGTTTAAACACATTCGATTATTTTATGTTTTGTTTTTTTTTTCCTTCATACATTTATGTCCAGTAGGTGTTATCCTGCCTTCATTTGATTTGTTTTTCTTTTCCAGTAGAATGTGGTTGATGTACTGGATGAGTATTTGTAGCAACCATCTGTTACTATGAGATGACATATTCATGGTGAATTATGTGACTTTTGAATTTAATTTCTGTAAGTAGAGTGATTGAAAAATGAGGAGAACCAATAGGTAACCATTTTATTGTTTTGGCTTTTTTAGTTGTTTTTATTTGTTTGCCTATAGTGACTATTGGTTTTAGATTATTATTATTTGATTGTTTAAGAATTTCTGTGTCTTTTCTTTATATAAATAATGTATTGATTTTTTAACTTGTGCTTCTTTCGTTGAGTTTATATTTTTTATTCTTGATATTAATTGGTAGTTTTTTTTCCATTAAAAATCTGCAGGACATTATAGTTTATATATTACAGTTTTTTAACATCGCTGCCATGTTTCTGCACTTGGCTGCAGCACCATCCACCATCAAATATGGTGGATTTTTAGCTCGTTGCCTTGAAATTAATGCTATTCATTATTGACATCACTAGTTTTATATATATAATGCTTCTCGGAGCTATTGTAATATTACGGTTTTATATGTGTACTTAATTTAAAGTATGCATGCTGGAGTAGAAGATTATTTTATTTTCATTTTGTGATTTCTCATAGCCCACTACTATTGTTCTTGCTTGGTGTGCCCTGTAATACAAGAAGCCTTTATACACCTCACATTATTTTCTACTTTGCAGTTTGCAACAATATAATTAGGAAAATTCATACATTTATCTTCGTTTAATTATTTTTGTATTTTGTTTTTGTTTCTTTGTTTCTTTACAACTTTGTACATAAATAAAAAATAAAATAACAGTGTTTATTAAAAGTTTAAGTTGTTTATAGGTAATGATGATTGTTTCCAACAATTATACTTGTCCAGGTCCTCATCCGTTTATATACAAGTTAAAAAATATTTACAAAGTTAATCAAAATCATTTTCATTTCCTTAAAAGTGAAGATAATTAGCCTTATTATTTAAGTTCATAGTTTATGTCTGATTCTTCAAAACGATAATAGATATTGGGAAAGTCGATCACTACACATATATAATGAGATAGATGAACTAATTTCAAATAGGCGAAAAAATATTCATTGTGTAAAACTGAAAGACACATTCGTAGTAATTGTCCATATAAAGAAGTTGACAATTAATATTATTTATACTTTTTTAATTTTATTTACTCTATAATATTCACTTCATTCATTACACTTTTTATGAAAGACATGTTAATTACTATTATTACTTAAATCAAATTGAGTGTTAATATTATAATTATTATTAAAAATTAATTAGTATTACTGTGCCAAATACTTAATTAATATAATGATAATTGTAAAAGTTAATTAATAAAATAAAAAATATATATTATTTCATATATTATAAGTTATTATTAATAACAAAATATTTTCATCTAAAAATAATCTTTTAAAATATAATAAAAATTAATTATAACATAATTTACTAAAATTTTAAATAAAATAATAAAAAAATACTTACAAAATATTAAACCAATTTTCAAAAATTAAAATTAGTTTCATTTTTACATAATTAAATTAAACTAATTTTTATAATTTTTTAAAAAACATACACGAAATTTTTTTAAAAAATTGAAGAAATTTTGAAATAAAAAATTATTACAAAAAAGTCATACTACTTAGAACTCATACGACTAAAAAAGAAAAAGGTATACGACTTTAAAATCATAATCCTTATATTAAAAAAAATTCAACTTTACAATATTTGCATGAATAAAAAAAAATAAAGTAAATTACATCATCTTTAAAGTAGTAAAATTACATTACTGAAATCATAAATTTTTTTTCTAATTCAATTAAAAAAACATAAGTCGAGAAAGGTATGTTATGACTTATTACTATTTTGATAATTTTTTATAAAATTAGTCTCAAATAGTAATTAATTTTAAAATTTACTCCTGTCAAAAAGCCGTCTAAAAACTCTTTAAATTCACTCCGTGAATGAACCAAGTCGTGAATTTAGTAAATGTTGTTCTAGGAAATTTAAATGTCTTTTTAATTTGAATACATTATCACTATAATGTATAATATTATGATATTTCTATGTTAATAAAAAAATGAGGTAAATATTTTTAATTAGTTAGCTACTGTCTTATCAATGAAAACTAAAATGAGGTAAATATAATTTTTATAAAAATATATTTATCTCTTATTTTTCTATCTAACTTTTAAATTTGTTTTTGTAAATACTAATAAAAACATTACTTTTTTTGTTCGGTGCATCGCACGAAATACATACACTAATTTTATTAATAAATATATGCATATTATAATTGTTAAATTTCATAATGGTTACTTTAAAATTTATATTTAACATGATGTTTAATTAGTTGAAAGTATTTTTTTATTATTGTTATAATGAAAGTCTTATTTTATTTCATAACCAAAACATTTTATTTGGTTGTTGAAAGTAGACTGGTCAGTGGTCATAGACTCATAGGTCAAAGTGGATGATCTGCATGCCTATGCCTTACCCCACACGTTGCATGCCGCTATTTTGATAGCCAACAATTAACATTATTACATGTATTTTTTTCTTAATTTTTTTATTCATAAGAGAATATTTTTTATATTAATTTAGAGTTTAATCAAGAGATAAATAAAATTTAGTTAAAAATTAATTTTGTTAAGGATAACACTAGTTTGACTGTACTTTCATATTATGTGAATTTTATATGTCTTATATAATATATTTATTACCTTGTTTAAGTATTGTTCTTGATTAAAAAAAAAGTTCTTGAGTATATCTGGCGATCTGCATATATATCAGCACGAAAACATCAAAGTCATGTAATATAAAGTTACTGTTGGTGGAGATGCTTGTCGATCCAGAACCCACTTCATTATCCAAGGTAGTTGCAATATTATATTTCTTTAATTAATTATGCTTATCGAATAATTTTAACAATTTACGTTGGGGGGAGGGGATGTCGATCTGCAATTTTGACTGATATAATTTTCTTTGAGGAATTTGGATGACCAATTGAAGTGAGATTTTTTTTAAATCATTTTTTTATTCACAAAATTCAAATTATAAATCTTAATATGATATTGAAACTCAATTACATTTGAATCAACCACTTCTTGGATAAAAAAGAGCTAATATATATGTATATGTCTCAAATATGTATATACGAACATTGAAAAATCCTATAATGCTAAAAGGTTTAGAAATTTAAGTGTAATGTATTAATTAGTTAACTTAGTTAAATTGTCATCTAATTAATGGATTGACAATATGATAAAATTATTTATTTTTATAATGATTTTTTAAGTCATATTTAAAATATATTTAATTGATTCACAATATAAAATAATTAAGTTAACAGTTACCAAAATTAAAATTTAAAAAGTTTATATCATGCATACATGATTGTGGATAGTATGGAAAATAGTTTACCTTCCTTTTTTACAAACAAAAAAAATTATGAATTTAGTTTTTATTTTAAAAATATACATTTTCTATATTTGACAATAATCTTTCTTACATTAGTGACCATTATCATCATCATCATTAACATTATTATTATCATTAATATTATTATTATCTTTATCTTTGTTGTTGTCGTTATTGATGTCCCTCACCATCATACAAAAATCCTACTAAATTAATTTAAATAAGATGTAAAATTTTTTAAATGAGTTTATTTTTTAAACTAAAAATTAGAATAAAAAAAACTAAAACTAAAGATCATTTTGTTGTTTTTATCTTTTTTGAAATTTATAACTAAAAACCACTCGAAACAAGGCATTATATTATTTTAGTCATATCAATTATTGATATGTATAATCCTTAACACACATTTGATGATTAAATATCCCAAATGTAAAGTTGAGAAGATAGGACATTGGATGACTAAATAACAACCATACCCTATAGGTCCAATTATAATTACTAATAGAAATCCATACTATCTTAGACTTTTGATTTTGGTCTAATTCAACTTAAAAAAAAAAAAAGCTCAATATTCTATGGATGTGATGAGCAGTTATATTTTGATCATAGTTAATGCGAGATTCCCAAATAATTAACATAATCTTAAGTTTAACCTATATTGTTGTTAGTTAAAAAAAGAAAAGAAAAAAAAATATGTACACATGTACATTTATAAATAATAAACAAATGCATTTATTTTACGAAGAAAAAATAGTGTGTATATTTATAATGTAACTAACATTTAATCAAATTACGTAAATTTATTTGTTTTTTATAATAATATTTTTAAAGTTATCCTTGTATTGATCAATAATAATATATTTAAATTAAAATCTTTTACAAAGGTAATTTCAAATTTTAATATAAAATAATTAAAAGGCACTTTCTTTAGAATGCTTTAAATACTATATTGATAGATGTTTTGTAAGCAATCAGTAGACTGTTAGTTAATTAATTAATCAGGATTACCCCAATCTATTGAACAAGTCATTTAAAAAAAATCATAAATAGGTTAATTTTATAAGTTCATGTTGATTATAATAAATTGGTTAAGGTAATTTATAATTGGGCGGTAGTGTAAAAACTTTTACACAACGTTGATGAAAATCAATTTAACTCAAAAATCAATGAGATCATCACCAAACTATAACAAAAATAAAATACAGCACAATGTTAATATTTATATAGCCGTTAGGAAAGATCTAGAGAACCTGACTATTAATCATACTCGTGAATTACTTCGACGTTGTTTATCAAACTGCAATTCTTCATACGACCGACAATCGTGTATGCATGATATAAACCTTTTGATTTTTAATTTTGATAATTATCAATTTAAGTATTTTTATATTGTGAATCAATAAAAAAAATTTTAAATATGGCTTTAACACAATCATCATAAAAGATGACATTAGTGTTAATGGTGATGATGGTAAGTATGATATTGACAATATTAATGAAAAGAATAATTATTAGGGAGTGTATCATTTTAAAATTAAAAATCAAATTCACAAATTATTTTAATAATTAATTTTTAGAAATGAATGTAAAGATATTTGAAATAAAATTAAAAATTATTTTAGTTGCATTTAAAAATTAAACAAAAAATTCACAATTAATCATCCCAAATGAACACTAAGTAAGCAATAACTCTTACTTTTTTGAGTTAATTTTTGAACTTGAATTAAGTCAAAACTAAGAGTGATTTATTTTTTCATCTTTTTTCATAAAATTATATTAGTCTTATCAATGTATGTCTTTTATTACAAAATCGGGCGAACACTTATACTAATGTCTAACGTAATAATTATTTTGCTAATCGACCGACACAAGAAATTTTTTAACGAAATATACTATCTATAGGTAAAAATTATACCTACACTAAATTGTATATGTTACTATAGATGTGTATCGGTATAAGTAATTTCTTTTGTAGTGAGTGCATAAGCAGGGATTTATTTGTTGATTTTTGGTACCACTGGTAACTTATAATATATTTATTTGCCTTCCAAAAAAACTTATACCAATGTCTTGGTTAAAGTAATAAAGACTTTGATTCCTTTTCAAATGATTTCGGTTTGCATTCTATGGAGAGAGATATGTGCCGTGGGAGCTTTACCACCTTACATAAATGTATTCAATTGGATTACAACTAATTAAAATTCAAATATACTCAGATATATACCAGTTCAAAATAAAAAAAGAAGTACAGTTTCCAAACAAAATGCAATGAATATATATGCCAATTTGTAACTCATTTTTTGTTTACTAAATTAAATACGCATTCGTACAAACAGAACATGTTTTTCCAAAATTTCGCTTCCAGCACAACTCAACAAGTCAACATGAATACATAAAATAATATAATATGGCCTGCAAATTATTAATGACTGAGCATGCATGTGTCAAAAACAACATCACACATATAGTATACTATCTATATATACATTGTCCATGCATGAGTTCCTTAGAACGTTGTAGTAACAACAACAAACTTATCTCCAAATTCAGACACTGTACACCTTCATAGCAATATTAAGAAGATGGATATAATTATTACGATACTGCTACTACTGAATCCCACGACACTTTCGGACCTTATTCAACATAACATGCATGATGATGAAGCCAATGCTTTGAACAATAATGTGGAAGGTGCTAGAGCACACGAGGAAGTTCCGAAATGGACGAGGTACAAAGGAGTGAGGGGTAGGGCACATGGAAAGTTTGCTGCTGAGATAAAAGATCCAAAAAAAAAAAATGATAGGATTTGGCTTGGGACTTATGACACTGAAGAGGAAGCTGCTTTGGCCTATGGCAATGCTGCTTTCAAGATCAGAGGGTCCAAAGCCAAGCTCAATATAATTTCCTCACCTCATTCCACCCAGGCTGCCATTGGATGCGTCAAGTAGCCAGATGAGTGACCCTCCTTCTTCATCATCCACATTTGACGATGGTTTAGAAGGATCCAAGAAAAGGAAGGGACTTGCTGGAAATTAGCCCATGAACAAAATAGAGTTTGAAGGTGTGTTCTTATTTTGATCAAACGAAAGTTATATTAATTGCTACATTTATAATTGATAATATGAAACATTGTGGTATTACAACTTAATGTATGAGAAAATAGGTGATGCACCTATGGTGGGATATAGTTTTATACTATAATCTCATTACAACTTACTATATATTGTAAATTTGATGATTAGTTTTATACTATAGTTTTATACTATGTGATGTTAATATTAATTAAAAATAATTAATTGCTTGATATTGAACCCCAATTGCTACAGGCATACGACTATTAAACTTTTATGAAGATGATAGCCTTGTTATTTCATGCACACTTAGCCTTGTAAAGAAAATTTTCTGTCAGACTAGTTTTGACTCATTTGTGATGCCAATATGACATTTGAAGCAAGTGGGACTGTGGGAGGAACGAGGGTGGCTTACAGTGGAAACTCAAGAACTTGCTTCACGTGTCCTATGATTTGTTACCGATGGTTCAGCACATTGGTGGTAGTATTTTTTGTGTTTGTTGTAGTATGTATCTTGAGAGGGAGAACAAAAAGCCATGTGAGTTTTTTTTAATTGAATTTTAATCCCATCCATTAAAATTGTTTAATTGTGATCTAAAGATTAAAAATAATTATTTTCATTTTCTCATTTGAAATATCCTTTGTTTATATATAATTATTACATAGAAAATTAAGTCTTCTCATTTGAAATATCCTTTGTTTATACATAATTATTACACAGAAAATTAAGTCTCCGGCATTGAAGCTGAGCATATCACTTCCTTTAATTAAAATATTAAGCTAAAAATTAATGTTTCCTAGTAAAAGTGAGTTGTTAAACTAGTAGAGTCAACTTTTTTGTCTTTAAAATGTAACTTCTTTCTCCACACCAGTAATTCCATTCTGAGATCCCATTTTACACTTTCCATTTTTTTCCTTTGAAGATGGGAAGGTGCTAGGATGAGAGAATTAATAATGTCTCCCACTATGGGAATTAATTTTGAGACCTTTGATATATTAATTTCTAAATGGAAGGCTAGCTAGGATATTTTCAATTTACAATAACTAGTTTTGAAACCAAAATTTCATATATATATATATATATATATATATATATATATATCTATTTACAAATAGATTCGTTCTACTTGTTATTATGGATAACACTTTACTAGTATTGATGCAGGTGTTTTTTGTTGTCAATACACATTCTACCCGAGGGTTGTGAATTTTACAATACACAAGGAAAAATTAGTTATTTATTTATTTATTGTAATACATTACACAATATAAACTAGCTAGTTTCCACTGTTACGCGCCTCCCAACCGTAACTTACTACTCAACAAAAACTTATTTTCTTAGGATAATTTGATCTAGATACACAATAAAAACAAGTTTGTATTTTATATTTTCTCTACTTATATAGTGAAAACCTGTTTTCATCAAAGGTACTTTTGTAAGAAACAAAAAAAAACTGGGGTTAGAAGACCAAACACGGGTGCAAAAATCATGGGCTTGTGTGTGTAATTTGGTACATGATTGACCATTGGGCTATTTATTTTATTGAAGGTTATGTTATTTGGGCCGAACGTTTTGGGCTATGCAGACTAAGTTCAGGATATAAATAAACTAGTAACTAACACGTGGGACGCACGGTTGGTCCGCTACGCTCCGTCATTATATTTTTTTTTTGTTTTTTGTGTTGTTTTAGTAGGAAAGTTGTGCACTTATAAAAAAAGGGGTGTAATTAGTAAATTAATATCCAATTATTATTTTGCCCCAATTTTGTAATTTCATAGGCTAAAAAATTATTAAATAGATATAGATAAATAAATAAAAAAAGTTAAGACAAAGCTTACGTTTCAATTAAGGAATGGGTTTGCACAAGTGGGGGTTAATGAGCTGAGTTTTTTTTTTCTTACTGGAAATGGGTTGAGTTTTATTCGAATCAGATTCTGGAAATTAGATAATAGAGTGATTTTCTTTCCTTTAAAAATTTAAAAAATGTTGAGTTTTTCATGTTATAACAAAAAAAATACCACTTTTACTTTAATTCTTTATCAAATTATTTGACCAATGTAATTTTTTTTTGTTTATTTACTTTGCCTTACCATGGGCGTCTTTTTTAATTGTATTATTGATGTCGACTTTTTACAACCGATCTCTCACAAATCAAAAAAGAAAACAAGTAAAAAGAACTGAAAATTATTTTTTTCTTCTAAAAAACAAAGGATCTGGTTATGGAATTGTTAAAATTAAGTCTCATTATATTTTAAATTATATCTAATGATATATGTTTGGTTATAATATGTCTTATACCAAGTTTTTAGTTTATTAATGAGATAATACTCTTGAAAATACATAATGATATTTCTTATGTATTCAAATAAAACTCAGTATAACTAACGCCTGACTTATATGAATAAAATTTGACGGAGTTCTTCCCTTGTTTTTTTTTTCTTGGGTCGTTGAGAGGTTGATGACCATCTTTGTTCTATACATCATCATGTTTTATTTAAAAATAACAAGGATAGAATTTTGTTGTGTTTATAACTATATATATCAGACAAACTTTAGGTAGTTCTACGAAAGTGATTGCCATGTGGGTGGGCTGAAGTCTATCTTGTCAATTGCTTGAAGTTGTTATTCCCTTCATTTTTTTATAATTCATTTATCGATATGATTACGTTTTTTTCATCACATATAAACATTTTTTTAATGTAAATATATTCATATTCTAAATGTATATTCAGTTATGTGCGTGACGTATTGCGCCTGATAATAGCAAAGTTTCATCACTCAAACCCATGCCCGTTTAATATTTTAATAAACTTCTTTTATATACAATAATATTTAGCAACTTAATCCTGCCCATAAAATTTTCATTATATATGAGAGAGAATCTTGCTAAGTGGAATACAGGCTACAGCCTTTTTAACTTTAATAGTTAAAAAAGTTGACATATTTGGTCTTTTTTTAATAAACAAATATCAATTACAGATTTTCTAATTCTAACGGATACATGATAAGGGACCTAAAAATAAAATATTTGGATTAAGAAGTAGTATTTATTACATTAAAAAGACAAAAGTCATATAATGCATACTTTTATTGGTACTTAAAATCATTTAATAGAAGATTAAAATGAATTTTTTTCTCTAGTCAGAATTAAAGAAAAATATTACAAAACTTACAACAATTCATACATTTTACTTAACCAATTAAATTACATTCTCTCAATCTAAAACGAGCCTATGAATACATATTACAAAATTCATATCATGTTTTGCTTCTCAGTTTTTCTAATATAATATATATAGATAAACCGGATGAAATAGAATTGAAGATAATATATTAATTAACAACGAGGCTATGGTGATCAGAGACTAATGATGAAGGACAGCCTTTGAGTTGCTCCAAGGATAAAGGAATAATTAAATGATAAGGGTAACACCGGCTTACATTATGTCAAATTTATCTTATGGTAACTAATAGGTAAATAAATAAATAAAAACAGCATGTAAAAAAGAAACCTCTTTTTTCCCTACCATATTAATTATCGTTGTCGTTGGTTCTCCTAACATTCTCACCTATAAATTCTTAGGCCTTTAGCCAATCATGATCACCACATACACCAGATAGAAAACTCTATAGATAAGTATGGCAACTAATAATAGTGAAGAGTCAAATTAAGTATGCACATTAAATAAAGATCGGGAACCTAAAAGATTCTTGAATAAAGAAAATAAAAAAGAGAGATTATTTTTATATACAATATTCCATCCATATGCTAGGAATATCATGAAGGGAAAAAGACAATTTTTTAAAAATATACTATATAACGAATATATGTGGTAGAATTGTCATATTTTAAAATCAAATCAGCTATCCACTCATTTGATTTGGCAATAGTAGAGGCTAAGCTCACCAGAAAAGAAAAATAAGTAGTAGATCTATCAATCAGTTAATGGACATTGAAATCGAGAAATATTAGCAAACACATGATGCACTAAACTCATACAATTAATAGGTTTATTTTATGTAAATATTCACCTCTAAATTAATGTGACTATAATTAATCATGAGATACAAAAAACACTGGTGTAATATTTGTGCGAAATCTACATTTTTAAAAAAGCGAAATAAATTAGCATGTTGAAGGGCTCTGACTTAAGACAAAATAAAACGATAATGGTTCTAGCCAAGGGTTATATATATTAACAAAAATTAATTTAGTATATAATTATATCAGGTCTTTAAATAAAGCTAAAGACAAATTTCCAAATATTTAAACCGGGAATAGGCTAACTTATAAATAGTTAAGTTAAATACATGATGGGTGTGTGGGTAGTTAGATAAGGTGTGACTCATAATACAATCAAAATAATTCAATATTTAAAGCCATAAACTTATTGTTAAAAGCTTATACAAATAGAGTTTTTGCAATTAGTAATATTTAAAATGAACAAACAGGTGACGACAAATATTGACACTTCAAAATTCAAAGTTCAATAAGCACGATGCCAAAATCCATGGAACTTTCAAAGAAGCAACCATTACAATAATATTATAAACAAAGACCTGCACGTTGTGGCACAGTAGTTGTCAGAAAAATACAATTATTTAAACAAATCTCGATGCTATATATGATACACTCCACCATATAGTTCAAGGCACACACACATTGGTGTTTCCACCAAATACAGTGAGCAAAGTTAGCTGAAAATTAAAACATGGTTTCTGCCACCGTGGATTCCGATTTTGCATTCTTGGAATCTGTTCAACAATACCTACTTGGACATGATTCCATCAATCTCATGTCTGAAACCCACCAAGCTGCATCTCATGATCCATTTTCAGACCCTAATAAATGTGATGGTGATTCAGGGAACATTGTTTTCCGAAGTGAGGATGCAACAGCTGTGGTGGTGAGTGATCACGCGCCACCAACATGGAAGCATTACAGAGGGGTGAGACGTAGACCGTGGGGAAAGTTTGCGGCCGAGATTAGGGATCCAAAGAAGAACGGAGCTAGGGTTTGGCTTGGGACTTATGATACAGAAGAGAAGGCGGCTTTGGCATATGACAAAGCTGCCTTCAAAATACGTGGCCGAAAGGCCAAGCTGAATTTCCCTCATCTTATTGACTCTGACAATTCTGATGTATTGTCGGAGTCGATTATGGTGACAACTTCCAAGCGAAGTTTGTCAGAAATTTCTCTACTGTCATCACCGTCATCCTCATGTTCAGATGATAGCTCAGAATCACAAGGGACAAAGAGGAGGAGGAGCCTGGCTGAACTACTGAATAAATTAGCCAAGAATAGAAGCCAAGTCAAAGTGGAATGTTGAAGTGGCTAGAGGAATATGCATGTTGTACAATTTGATCAATGGTTAATATGAGACTTCAACATTGTAATCTAATCTTGTGTTCATAAAATGTAATTTTGTTCACCATAATATTCTGCAGTTTTCAAGTTTGATGAAATTATTTGCATACTATTGGTGAAGTTAAAGTTGTGATGTTTTACAACATGGATGAAAATCAATCCTGAAACATCAATAAAACCAAGAAAAGGCTGATACATTTTCAAATTTTAACTTACAGTAAGGATTGATTATTAGTTGTAAGAACATGCAATAAAAAAAATTGTACCATAAATATGAAGGAAAAAATTTAAATAAAAAACTCAAAACTAAAACTTATTATTACAAGGAGGCTTTAATTTATTTGGTTAATTGCAACAACCTCATCCAAAAAAACGATGGATATATCATTATGCAATTAATACTATTTTTTTTTTGTTAGCTCCACCCTCCGGTGGTTACAAAGCTATTTTCAGCAAGTGATATTGAAACATAGCCGACAGAGGAGAATGAGTGTAAAAAAAGTAGAGGGGGAAGGTTTGGTAACATATGGTATGTATTGTTGGTGTTTGGAGGCTTAATTTGAGATTGAGTTTAAGTTGAAGAGAAGCAGGGGAAGAGGAAAGGTGATAATTAAATATGAACAATTAAAGAGGGAAAAAGGAAGTGATGGGAAAGAAAAAGGAAGAGAGTGGTGAGAATGAAATTAAAGAGGAATGCCTTTAATTTTTCCTTTTCTTTTTGATTGTATTAGTGTGTAAAATTTCCTAATTTAAACAAATTTATGTGTTTTGATTGGCTTAAATATGCGCTTTTCTTTTTAAACCTAAACCATTTTAATTGGAGCCCAGTCCTATCTCCGGCTCCACAACCCACCTACCTTTGCATTGTCGCCAGCTAACGAGGGGAACCCTTGTCCTTCCTTTGGTACCCACTTTCATTTCTTTAATCATTACTTTTATCAAAATAGATATGTTTACTTAATTATAGTTATTTTACATATGCCTGACTTTGAAGTTATACATTACACCAAAGTAATTTTGATTATTATTATTATACTATTTTTATAATTTCATACATAATATAATTATTTGTATCAAATTTTATTAAAATTGAATAACAACAAAAAAATAATCAAATAATTCATATTTTAGTATATTTTGAAATATTTATATTACGTTAATCTTAATCTATATAAATGAGATAACAAATGATTTTGGATTGATATAAAATTTTGTATATATGATCTATGTGAAAGATTTATAGTTCAATGGTAAATTTTAAGAAAACATTATCCAATTGAAAATTATAAAATAGTGTAATAGTTATTTTTATACCAATGTAATTTGATCACTCCTTATATATACATATGAAGAGATCAAATTACACGGATATAATTTTGATAACTACTATACCATTTTTATAAATTGATATAAAATTTGATTTATATATATATATATATATATATATATATATATATATATTTGTTAATTTGGCTCAGTGTTTTCTTTATATGCATGCAAGGAGCATATTTGAGATATTGAAATAGGTGGTAAACAACAACCAAGTGAGTTGTCAAAGGGGTCTTCATGTATTGGCTTAGCTCGTGTACTGCAAAAGTAATGTCAGGTTGCAAAATGGTCAAGTACATGAGCCTACCAATGAGTCTCCTATGCAGAGAAGGATCAGGGATTGGATCACCATCAGTCAAGGTCAATTTCATATTTGGATCCATAGGTAGTTATGTTGGCTTACTACCAAGGTATCTTGTATCATCTAGCAATGATAGTGTGTACTTTCTCTGAGAAAGTGAAATGCCTTTACTAGATTTGACAAATTCAAGGCCTAAGAAATATTTTAAAGAGCCTAAAACCTTCAACTTAAACATGGATTATAACTTGGTTTGGACCTCAGCAACACATGAATAACTTGGGCCAGCAAGTATAATGTCATCAACATATACAACGAGCACTACTAATGAGGATCTAGAGCCATAAGTGAAAAGAGAATAATCATATTTGGATTAAATGAAACCCTACTGTAATAGGGTAGAAGAAAAGTTGCAAAACATTGTCTTGGGACTTGCCTAAGGCCATACAAGGACTTGTTAAGTTTGTATACAAGACTAGGAGCAGTGGTTTTGTATCCTTAAGGCAAATCCATATAAACTTCCTTAAATAGATCTTCATTGAGGAAAGCATTGTTAACAATTAGTTGTTGTAAACACTCATTCCTAGTTGTTGTTACTGCTAGAAGTACTTTTACTGAGGTACGCTTAGCAACAGGTGAAAAAGTGTATGAAGAATCTATTCCAGCTTGTTGCATGTAGCTTTCAGCTACTAACTGAGTTTTGTATCTATCCATTGTTCCATCAGGTTTATATTTGAGCTTGTAGACCCATCTGCAGCCAATACAGTGCTTGTCAACAGGTAAAGAGACTAGAGACCAAGTGTTATTTGCTTCTAATGCTTGAATTTCTTTATTCATAGCCTATCTCCACTCAGGGTATGGAACTGCTTGATGATAAAAACTGTGGTTCATAAGTAATGGAGATTTGATTGATGAAGTTGTGAAAAGATGAGCTAAGTTGAGCCATGAAACTATAATGTTGTATTGGATATGGTTGAGAAGATGTAGAGTAGATGAAATAAAAAAAGTATGCATATTTTTTATGCTCTCTAGATGACCTTCTAAGAAGTTGATGTGGTGGCATAGACTTAGAAATTGTAGTATAAGAAGTGGTAGGAAGAGGGACATCATTTGATTGACCCTCTGTTGACTGAGTAGTTGTTCCAAGGCTGATTACAGAATGATCAATTGTTGGATGAGCATCTTCAAAGTGAGAAATTAAAGGAGAGTGCTCAGAAATAGGTAATGGAATAACAAAATCATTACAAAATTCTAGTAGTTCTTGATCGACAGCATTGGAATGAAATGGGAAAATGGTCTAATGAAAAATAACATCTCTTGAGATATAGAATTGCTTAATTTCCATATTTTACAACTTGTATTCTTTATATCTTATTGGATAACCAACAAACACAGAAGGAACAACTCTTGGTGAAAATTTATTCCTTGTAAAAGGCAAAGTAGCAGCAAAAGCTAAGCAACCAAAAGTCCTTACGGAATCATAATCAGGTCTAGAACCAAATAGTACTTGGTATGGAGACTTGTGGTTAGGTAAAGGAGAAGGAACCCTATTAATCAAGTAAGTAGTAGAGGCAACACACTCACCCCAAAACTAGATGAGAACCTTGGATTGAAAATACAAGGCCCAAGCCATGTTAAGCAAGTGCTAATGTTTTCTTTCTGTTCCACACAAGAAAACTGATAAAGAGTGCCTTCTGTAGCTAGGAAATCTAAGTGCCAACTCTTTTGCATTGTTAGATCTAATACACTTAATTGATGAACCAAACTGTGTTTTCATCATCTTAAAAAATTGCTTAATTGCATTTGTAGCTTCAAACTTGTGTTTCAACATAAAGTTCCAATTGAAGCGACTATGATCATCAACTAATGTGAGAAAAAATATTTTTCCACTATATGTACTTTTGGCATAAGGACCCCATATATCACAATGCAAAAGATCAAACAGATCCTAAGAAATATGATTAGAAAAAGTAAAAGACAATCTACGAAATTTAGCAAGAGTACATATATGACAGGCGAAAGTAGAAAAATCATTGTACATATAAAACGAAATTTCATTACTCAAAGAGGAGTTATTACATTCATGAATGGAAAAAAAAATTACAAATATTTGTACTAGCTTCTAAATCAAAAACACTTGGAGAAGCTAAGACATAAAGACCTTCAATGAGATCACCTTCCCAATCCTCCTGGAGTGAGACATCTCCTGAATGAAAAATTGATTTTTTAGGAACGTGACAGAAAAATTGTTGTGCAAAAGAAAAGCACTAACAAATAACAAGTTGAAATTGAATTGATGAACATATAATACATTGTGAAGTAACAATGTAGGTGAAATGTGAACAACGCCAACAACAACAACAACAACAACAACAACAACAACAACAACAGGAACAATAGTGTGATTTGGCAATGTGATTATCTTGTTGGAAACTATTTAATAAGACTCAAAAAAATTTAAAGAATAGGCTACATGAATGCTAGCACCTAAATCTATAAGCCAAGCATGTTTAAGGAGATTAAAGGAAGGAGTAGCAGACAATATCATACCATTGGAATCATTCCATTTTTTTGGCACTTGAGGATTGACCTGCAAAAGATGGATCAATTGCTGGTATTGTTGTGCAGTAAGTTGAAGTTGTGGTTGTGAGTCATAATTCACAAAACCCATAGACACTTGATTCAGTGAGCCAGAATTGTAGTGATTTGCTGTTGTAGAAACAAACTTGTTCTTCTTGTAATTGGGTGGATAATCATTCAGCTTGTAGCATTGGGCCTTGGTGTGACCTTGAATACCACAATGTGCACAAATGGGACGATCTTTTTGATTGGTTTTGTTCTTTGAATTGGAACCTTAGCTTTACAACAAAAGCATGAGAAGAAGTAGCAGAAGCAATACCAATTTCCTTCTATTTTTCTTCTTGAACAACCAGAGAAAAATCTTGGTAATTGAGGGAAAAGGATCCATAGAGAGGATCTGACCTTGAATCGAAAAGAAGGCTTCATTGAGACCCATCAAGAAATGCATAACATACTCAAGTTGAACATACTCACACCAAGGTTTGATTCCATTGCATGTGCAAGTATATGCAGGCTTTAGTTCTAACAGAGACTCCCAAGTCAATCTCAGTTTTGCATAATAAGAAGATATACTCATGGAACCTTGTTGAAGAGAAACTAAATCACATTTCAACTGGAAAATTAAAGATCCATTTCGTTGCTCAAAACTCTCCTTGAGATCATCCTAAATAGCTTTTGCAGAAAAGCATTGAAGAACACTAACTTGCATCTATTTTGAAAGAGAACTCAAAAGCCAAGAAGCAACAATGTTGTCATTGCGGTGCCAAGCATCATGATTCACATGACTCAAAGCAAGTTCAACAACTGAACCATCAACGAAACCAAATTTGTTCTTGCCAATAAGAGTCATCTTCATTGCCTTCTTCCAAGACCTGTAATTGTCACCCGATAACAGATGAGAAACCAACATCAAACCATGATTATCTGAAGGGTGAATGAATGAAGAAAGGATTGACATCATTCATCGCAGCAGCCATGGGAGAAAACCATAAAAAACTTCAATGAAGAAGAAAAAAGTGCTTCAAAATGATGCTACGAAGAATCAGAGAATATGCAGAAGATGAATCCCTCCAACTGATACCATGAGAAACTGATGGAGTGAATAGAATTAATGGAATTGAATTACAAAGTATGATTTATGATGCTTATATAAGGACCAAACTAAATAACTAAATAATTTCATGCCCAAATTAACTACTTTAATTAACATAACTAGCTACTCAACTAACTTTTACTTTCTCTAATACATAGTGACCAAGGAAATAAAAGCTTTAAACATAAAATTAGAAATAAATGAAGAGGTATAGTAAAATGAAAAGAAAAATCATCAACCTAGAGAAGGTGAAGAAGAAGAGTTTTTTTCTCCAAAAAAATGAAAACCCATTACCCATTAAGTTTAGTCTGACACACTAAGGTTTTGGTGCTCTCTAATTTTGGGTGTTTTTTTTCTAGTACGTACTTCCAGCACTTAGTGTTGCCTTCCTATAATGATTATGCTTGAAATGCACTAAATAGTAGATACACCTCCAAATGGATAAGTGAATGTTAACCATTAAGATGGAAAACTATGACTCGAAGATTTAACTCACCATTACAATTAAGCTGACTTAAATGCAGATAAACAAAAATAATTTTACTGTTTGAACATAAAATATTTAGTAATGTACATATTTGATATTAATGTACGTAATTATTTCTATCTCTCATTTTTTATATTAAATATACACTCTAATATAAAAATATAATAACTTTTTGCTGTCCCAATTTTATGTTCTCCAAATATTTTTCATACAAAAATATTTTAAGCTATATTTTATATTTTTCGTATGCAGTAAAAAAAATTCACACAAAAACCATCCTTGAAACGGATAGGCTAGCATGTTTTTGACCTAGCTACAATACAAACATTATTTATGTTAAGAAATTAAATTAAGTGATTTTAAGTATGGTGTCTCCACTTTTTATTTTGTGATGT
>CM023958.1:36100486-36117355 GCA_013407115.1 Glycine latifolia
TATATATATATATATATATATATATATATATATATATATATATATATATATGAAGAGAATAAAATACAATACAAAGCAATAATATAAAATATAAAAATATTAGTTGGATGTTTAAATAATAGGACTCAACTTAGCTTGCTTGTTCCCCCCAAAATATGAGGGTTATTTTTTTTCTTTTGGCAAGTGGGCCCAATTTCGCACTGAAACATTAAGCAAAGCAGTAAATGTTAAATATATAGAGGATGCTTGCGTTGATGCTAATATATTGTACTTAAACCGTTAGCCCCTTATTTATTACTATCTCGTTTATTTTTTTTCATATGTCATCTAAGGTTGTTTTTATAAATCAAGAAATATAATAATTTTTTAATTCTATTAAAATAATTGTGTGATTTTTATTTTATCTTTTCTCATTTTATAATAAATATGTATGTAAATTAATTAAAGATAAGAGATAATTTTCAAAATCCGAAAATTAAAAACGAACGGAGGAAGTATACTTTAAAGCTTTTTTTTTAAAGGTTGTTGGGAGAATGAATTTATTTGACATTGATGTATAATATATTAAGGGGTCATACTTATCTGGCCGGTTGTGTTGCAGTCATGATCGGCGTCTTCTTTTTTTTTTTTTTGCTTTTTCTTTATACATACATACACATACATACATACATACATACATATATATATATATATATATATATATTATAGTTTTACATGGAAAATGAATTTTACCAATCCAACCATTCAATTATAATTATTGTGTCAAATTTTTAAAAAAATTAAAGTACATTAATAAAAATGTTATCAAATAATTTATATTTTAAAAATATATGTTATGTTGATTTTAACTTATATGGAGTATTAAATAATTTTATGTTAGATATAAAATATTGTAAATATGATCTATAATTTGAAAGAAAGTTTCATTCTAAAATGAGTTTTAAGATAAAATCATGCCATTAAAAGTTATTGAATAATGTAGTGATAAGTTACAATGATATAATTTGCTTTTCGAATAACAAGATTCAAAAAATAGTCAATGATCTTATAAATACAAAAATTTATAATTCTATGAGAAATTTAATTACTCTTATACTCATCAGTATAGGAATATGGTTCAAGCTTTCCTCCTGTCCCAACTTCGAGAAATTAATATAGTAGTAATTATATAAAATTTTATCATATAACTAAGATTGATATTCTTAATTTTATATTTTTTATATTATTATTATTATTATTATATGCCTACATGTTCTGTGTACTTATTTTAAAATCAAAGTAAACTATATCATAAGACCTATTTATGTTATTTTTTAAAATAAAAATGTAAAAATAATAATATAAATAAATATAGTAAAACAATTATACATTTTTATTTTATTATTATTATATTCAAATATTTGAAATTTTATTTTTTAATTTCAGAATTTTGTGTATTTTAAAATTTATAGTTATCTTAAAGATATTAACGACCGAATACACGGTTGAATATTACTTAATCAATATATTTATCGACTGATTACTGGCGGTCACAAAAGCTTAGATATCATTCGCAATTGAAAGTTTCAGCGACAAAGCATTATATATATAATTATTTTAATTTAATAGTTTTTCGTCACTGAAACAGCAACCGATGTTAATTTTACCTTTTTTGCTACTGCAGGAACGGTCGCAAAAGCAGTCTGTATTATGTGAATTTATGTTTCTACTAAAAACGTGAAATTTAAATCGATTGCTATTTGTGACCGATTGTAGGCAGTTGGTCGCAAGATCAAGTTTTTTAAATAACGTGTCAATAAACAATTGACATATAAGAAAGGGTGTGATTTATTCAATAAATTCATATCTCTATATCTATGCAGGCATTTGAATTTTTCAAAACTCCATAAACATGAAAAAGAGAAATGCTAAATGGATCAATTATGCAGCAGTTTCAAGGCATTGCAGGCAAGATTAATAGCATGGATAAAGATTGTTGGGAGGCCATTTGGTGTGCAACTATGGGGCAATATGGATTGGCATAAATTGTTGAATTTATGTAGGTCTTGTACTGGAGATGGTTGAAGTTTCGTAAAGCAGGATTCATTTATTTGTTTATTCAATTGAATTTTTTTAATAAATATTGGTCCTTTTGCTTTGTTAAAAAAACATAATCTATATTTTTGAATTGAAAGTTTATTTTCCATATATTTTATCTACAAAATTTTATAAAATCATTTTTTATATATTTTAAAAATATACATAATTTGAATGTTTTTTAGTTATGATTTAATAAAAATTTAACACAAAAATTAATGTAATATATAATTATATTTCAACAATCAAATCAATATAAAATTTAAATTTTGTATAAAATTATTTATGATATAATAGTTAAAATTATATGACATGCACTTAATATGTGTATGAACTTTAAATCTAGACTATATGATTATATATATATATATATATATATATATATAAATGGTTAAAATTAAAGTTAATTATAATTGAAACATATGACCACTTTTTTTATAAATAAAAAATAAAAAATCTTGACCATTCAAATAATGTGTATATAAGGAGAGAGAAAAAATAGATCGATCCTTAGAGTATTTTTAATGGTAGATCTCAAATTAGGGTCTTAGATCACTTTTTGGTGGACCTTATAGTACCACATAGAATTGAAGATCTCTCAAGATCTTTCTAATTTTTTACTTTTTCTTTAATGATAGATCTCGTTTTGAGATTTTAGTGAGAGAGAAATAGAGAAAAAAATTATTCTTTGTTAAATGATATGCAGATTTTGAAAGTTCTTCTACAAGAACTCATTCTCTATGTTGAAGATCTTTTCACCTTCTTTATTGGGAGATATAGTGAATATCAGATCTTGAGTTCAAGATCTTTACTCAAAATCTATCACTAAATATACTCTTATACCAACTATTATACTTTTAATTTATATGTTGAATGTGATTCTTAATTATTTCATATATTTTAAAAATATATTACATTATTTTTGTGTGTATTAATTAAATATAAATATAAGCTTTTATAGATTTATAATTTCATCTCTTCATTTCATTTTATTTATTGTTAAAAGATAATATACACACCTTCAAAAAATGATTAATGTTATAAATAATTTGTATAATATACTCAACGTACTTGTAGTATTATATTAATAAAAGCTTGTAACTTTATATCAATGTTATTTATATAAGCAGAATATTAAAAAATTTTATATTAATGTAAAATCATGCACATACTTTATAGTTTAATAATCATAAATTAATAATGTACAATAATTTTATATTGTTAATCAATAAAAAATATAGTTGATATGACTTTTTCCGTTAATTATTGTAAAAATTAATAAATTAAACTTACCACACACACATATATATATATATATGATTGAATGATAATATAATTTTATTTTTAATAAATAGCTTATTTTCTTATATTTTTATCATAAGAATTTTTAATACAATAATAAATTTTAAATAAAATTATCTAATATAATTATTTATATTAAATAGTACAATATTTTATTTAACTTATGTAAGTTGATTATAAAATTTAGGAGTCAGGGTTAAGTAAAATATCTTTATACATTCATTGTTTAATATTAAAAGATAGGATAAAATATGTTTGAAGTCAAAATTTGAAAACTATTAATTTAGTCTTTATAAAAAAAATTGTATTTGATTCATGTAAAAATAAAATATATTTTTATTGATCCTCATTGATAATATTGTTAGATAGTTTTTTGGTGTAACTAACAAACTTAATTACTTTTTTCTTTTACCTTCTCAAACATCCTCAAAAGACATAGCATTGGTTGTTACTATATCTTCTTTCCTAATCTCATCAAAAAGTGCAAGAAAATTGTCTATGAAGTGACTAAAAATTACAATTTTTGGAGTGTTTAATAATTGGAAATTATTTAATTCATTTTTTGAAAGATTTTAATTGTCATAAAATATTTTATTCATTTGTAATAAAAGTATACATGTAAATTTGTTATCTACATAGATTTACCTAATTGAGTTACTATTGAGGATGACAAAAATATATTTTATTCTCAAAAGAATCAAATTAATACAAATTTTTTTATGAGAATGAAATGAATAGTTTTCAAATTTGATTAGATTCAAAACATTTTTATCCTTAAAAGATATTATATATTAATTATATGATATTTCTTTCTATAAAAACTTCAATAACGACACATGTCTAAAAAAACTAAAATTATAATTATTTTTGCCAGAAAACAAAAGATTAAAAATTTCACTCATATGAGTCACTTCATAAAAAAAAAGAAGAAATCACAGGCTTTGCTATTCATTTATTTAACAAATTTTACAAATCGCACGTGACCACAACTGGTGTCGCTCCAAAATCCATTGAACTTTCATAGAAACAACCTTTAAACGAATATTTAAGGAAATAACCCCTCATTTCTCATTTACAGTTCCATAAACAGAAATCATTGCCATATATAATTACATCGTAGTACAGTTCAAGGCTCAAGTTGTTTCACAACCAGCAAGCAAACTTCAGCTCAACACCCTCGTCCCCTTTCGGATCCAAAACATGTCATCCACAACCACGGATTCAGATTGTTCATATTTGGAACAAATTCAACAATATCTCCTTCACAATGATTCAACCATTCTAACACCACCTCAAGCTTTTCCAAGCCCTGGCCATGATAGTAGTTCGGGTGAAAGTGTCCACTTTGAGCACCCTTCGGAAGCGCGTGACGTGAACGCGCCACCCAAATGGAGGCGTTACCGGGGTGTGAGGCGTAGACCATGGGGGAAGTTCGCGGCAGAGATAAGAGATCCAAAGAAAAATGGTTCTAGGGTTTGGCTCGGAACTTATGTTACTGAGGAGGAAGCAGCTTTAGCTTACGACAAAGCAGCTTTCAAGATGCGTGGCCGAAAGGCTAAGCTGAATTTTCCTCACCTCATTGGCTCTGATGTGCAGCCGGAGCCAGCATGTGTGGCGGTTTCTAAGAGGAGCTTACCAGAGCCTTCACCCCCAACATCACCAGATGATAGTTGTGAATCAAAAGGATCAAAGAGGAGGAAGAGCCTAGTTGATTTGCTCAATAACTTAGCCAAGAATAAAAGCCAAGCCAAGGTGGTAGGAATGGCCTTGGAGGCAAATGAGGTTGAGCAATGGGTGAATGAATTGAATGATTGCACTCTATTCTGATGCTCCTAGTGTTGTTGTGTTTTTTTTTTTTTTTTTTATAAAAATAAAATAAAAATGTTTATGTAGTTCTAAGTTCTTTGTTTTTTTGCTGTGCCAGTGCAGTTCCTAAATAAGTTTGTGATAATGATTTTTGCACACCACGGAAGAAATTCAAGTGCTGATGTTAATTTGTCAACATTAATTATGAGATAGCTATAATTAAATGAAACTAAGAATGTTGAGATATTTCCAAAGAACAATATCTTTGGATATCTGATGGTATTAGTTGAAAAACATAGTTAGGCATTGTATAATTTAATTGACTTATGATCACTTCAAATTTGGTCGATGAAAATATTATTACAAAATTTTATCCAAAATATAAATATTAACAGTTGCTCAATATATGAAATTAAAAATCATGAGATAAATGAAAATTATGATTTGTTTTCTCCTGGAGCTACATAATTTTCAAGTTGAACAATTTTGATTTCCAAGTAGAAGACCTTCTGAGTTAGTACTACTGTATAGAGTTTTAAATATTTGTTTGAAAGAAATGGAGATTAATCATTAATTTTCTTCCATATATTGAGTTATAAAAAGTGAAGCAACAATTGATGTGTTGGTAAGCTCCTGATTGCTAGCTTGTCCGAATTTTATCTGTTTTGTGTGCTAACTATCATTAAAGTTAGGTTATGATCAAGGATATCCTTGCAAATCCCTTGATTTCGGCGCAGATGACTTTTCTATTAGTTGGAGTATGCATACAGCTGACTTTTTAAATAAATGTTTTAAAATCTGATAAAAAAAATCAATGTTTTAAAAGGTAGACAGTAACAACAGGGTTGTACGTGTTTATATATTAGTCTCTCAATAAAATGATGCATTGTGATTCAAAATTTTATTAAGAGAGAGACTTACTATAAAAGATCCATAAAAAAAATGTAAACTACAAGGATCAACATGAACTGTGATTAAGAGATCCTACAGTTCAAATTTCAAAGGATAAATTTAAATCAGTAATCAGTATTTCAAATCATTTTATGGAATTCATGCGAATAATGTTTGTAATTTGTTCTTTATTATAATCAAACAAAGAGCTGTAAGCTTACAGAAATATCAAGGGTTTGCTTAAAGCATGGTGGTCGAAAACAAGAATATGGTATATGTGTGGTTAAAGTCATATACATTTGAATAGCATTGACTTTGTACATTTCTTTATTAACCTCGTACTCATGCATGTTAAAACGATATTATATCCGAAGTTATTAGCAGGAGGATATATATATATATATATATAGAACTTACACCTAAATTGAAATACATGATACAATTACTTTGATATATTTTTTAGACGTTGAAAATATATTTTGCTTTAAATTTTGTTCATATGGAATTCATTTTGCTACTTAACAATAACCTCGAAATTTTACTTCCATGTGTGTCCGCGTGTAACCATATGCTATTATGTTATATCAGAGTTTTCTGTTTTCAAAACAAGGATCCTTGATGCTTATAAATAATGACTATACATCTGAGAATGCGTGTAAATTAGATGGCTAATAATTAATTTTAATTATAAACAAACTCCTGATTTGAATGGATTCCCCTTCAGAAAAGTATAAAAGGAAAGGTGTATGCGCATGTGCTGTTAGTAAGTATAAAATGCCATTGCTCTATCCCATATATAGATGTCATCAATAATTAGATATTATACTAATAACACGAGAAAATGCCCATTTCATTTTTTTATTAAGTTTGAAGTTCAGTTGACAGACTCGACCGCTATATTCCAATAATGTATGCATGCTTTTGCACATCAGAATCTGCATAACAAGATTTGATTCCTTTTGTTATTGAGGAAATTAGTGCAATGCGTCAATTATTATATTGCTAGAATTAGGTTCTCAGCCAAAAACAAAATTGTTATCTCAGGTCAATTTGATTTTAGCCTTCAACATTTAGCTACACAATAAATTAAACAAACAACGAAGGGAAGAAAAAAATACTAGCAGGATAAAATTTTCCTTTTATATAGGAGGTGAAGGATTTAGGAGAGGGTAATTAAGAATTGTTCTACGTATGATGATTCAGTTTTTTTTTTCTATTTAATAAACTTCACTTATAAAGTTTAATGCTAATTCAGCAAGAGAAACTCTTAAAAATAAAAAATATTTTAATAAATAAAATAAATCAAAATTGGAAAAATTAAATTTGTATATTAAAGCTATTTGGAAGAGTTTTTGCTTTTTAAAGAGAATGGAAAGAAGAAAAAAAAACAGACTAACCACTATCTAATTTCCTTCAAGTTTGAATGAAAGTAAAAAAAATACTACATTCATTTATCTTAATTTTCGTAATTCAATTACATGTTTTGGCTTATTAATCACCGTTAAAATTGCAATCATAACATTTTTTACTTTAACTGATCAATTTTTATAAGGATTTAGTGACAAGAAAACTTTATAATAGTAAATTGAAAAAACGTTAGACTGTATATAAGAAAATAAAGTGTAATTTACCTTCTCTTTATGAAGAGGGCAAAACCGTATTCGACTAAAACAACAATATTATAAATGAGATAAACACTAATTATATCATGAGACAGAAGGTGTGTTTGCATACAATTGGGTAGAGTGTCAATCTAAGTATAATCCCATGTGAAGATTGAGAGTATACTCACAAATAACTAGTTGGCAGCCTGACTTCCCTCACTGATCAGACCGACTGAAATTTTACAGAATTGCAATTAATAATAGGATAAAATTGTGGTTAATGTTTGGTATTATAGTAAACAACAAAATCGTTTTACAACAAAGCCTCTAATAAGATAAATACTTATGATATTTGTAAGGTCATAAAGAAATCTCCATTAAAAACGAGTCACACTAATATATATATATATATATATATATAGATGAGATCCTTTTACACCGGTGTAAAATTTGATAGTTTTACACCATTTAATAATTTTTTACTGGATAAGTATTTTATAAAATCCACCGTTAGATTGAAAGCTTATATCATGTAGATCACATATCTCAAATTTCATATTAATCCGAAATCATTTGAAATCTAATTGATATATATAAAAATTAACGGTATATGTACTTGTAAAATATGTGAAAATTATACTATTTGATTACATTCATATTGATGTTTAAATTTTGTGAAATTTGAGACATATGATCTACATGATATAAGCTTTCAATCTAATGGTGGATTTTGTAAAATACTTATCCAATAAAAAGTTATTAAATGATGTAAAACTATTCATTCTTACACCGGTGTAAAAGGATCACATCTCATATATATATATATATATATAGTCACATAAAATTTGAATATATAATTAATTTGTATGAGATTTCAAATTTAAACTTCATTACTTTAATGTGTTCACAGAACATATGAGAATTTTTTGTCAAAAAAACACACTCATGAGAAATGAAAACAATTAATTAATCTTGAGTATACCTATTTTAAATAGGGAAGGCTGACATTCCTATGTTAACGGAGATCTCACAAGAGTACTGCATGCCTATACTTATTTCATAAATAGGCTGGGTTGGGATGGATTATAATACCATCTCATTCATTCCTGCAAATTAATATATTTTTTGTTATAATATTTGACACATATTTTGTCTTCGTCTTTTTTTTCTTAAATCGGGATAAAAATTTATATTTTATTATTATATTGTGGTGAATAAGCTTATGATTAATGATAAAAAAATATGAAAATAATTATACCATTTAAATAATAATCATTAGTGTGGATAAAATATTACATAATTAATGAAAAATACTGAATCCTTATGCCTACTTTAAATTGAAAAAAAATCTAATTCTAATTTTTATAAATAATTATATAATATCATATTATTTTTAATTCCTTTTTAAAAGTTTAAATAAAAAAATAAAACAGGAGTATGGATTAAAGAATCTGTGACAAAGAAAGAAAGAAAGAAACATGATGTTGCTCCATATTGCTACAATAGCCAACACGTATAGTCCATGTGCCTTGTCAATTTTCTTAGCCAAAAATATTAATAACCCCCTCTCCCTCTCATAGTATTTGCAAGATCAATGCTCTCCATCAATCATTTCAGAAGGTAATATTTTGATTTTGGACACAGCAAGCCTTAAGCGTAAGTAAATCCAAAAGATATACCACGCACTGAAACTTTTCAAATTTTCATATAAAAAATCGAATTTCAAGTAATTTAAGTGAAGTCGACAATAAATAAAAAAAAAGCACTTATTTTATTTATTTACAAATTTTGATCGAGTTTGAGATCTTAGAAAAACCAAGTTCTTTATCCCGGCCTTAAAATACCATGAATTAATCACTATACACACCAAGATTACCAATTATTTATTCATTATTATTTGGAAATACAATTTGAAGATTTCTTAAGGAGAGAAAAAAAAAGACATATTCAAGGTCATTTACTACCTTTAGGCCATTAAGTTGGTTCATCTAAAACTCTCAATTACTTAAGGCTCGCATTAAAAAAAATTGTTATTAATTCAGATGAAAAAATTTATTGTGATAGTTTTTTTTAATATATTTTTTGTCATTTTTAAATAAATTCATCATTAGCATGATAATTATTATCACTTTCCAATCTTATATTAGCTGACTGTTATAATTTTATTTATAGATCTATCTATTAATAATTGTATTATATATTGATTACTTTTTTATTCTAACTATATATTTATCCCATAACTTTGTTATTTATTTAATGTTTTAACTTTTACTTGGTCTATCTCTCTCCTTTTGGAATTTTATTTGAATCTAAAAAATTTAAACTTTGGATGAAGATGAATTGAAAACATATTATTTTAATCTTGAAAAGCCTTCAAGTTTAATTTTGGAGAACTTTGACAATAATGATCGTGATTAATTTTTAACATTGTAGGTATTGAAAGAAGTGCGAACAATACAAATTAATATCCTATTAAAAATATTAAACTATATCAAAAGATTATATTCTTTTATTAAATATTATTTAGAAAAATATTTTTTAAACAAAAAAAACTCTTCCATGAAAGATTTTAATTGTAAATAATTTTATAACAACAAAAATAATTTAAGAGCATTCATAATATCTTTTGATTAAAAGTTTATTAATTGGGAGAGAGTTCTTAAAAAAATCTGATAATTTGTAAAATTCAAGCATGCACTAAAATGATTTGCAAATCATTCTCACTCTCGTGTTGTTTGTTGGAAAGATAAAAAAAAATACTGAAAAATGACATTACTACAAAATATATATTACATCACAAAATTATTGAATTTGCCATTACATTGCAGCACAAGACTGAAATCCTTACTTGTTCAACTTTTCCTTTCACATGTAAACCTGCATCTCCCAAGTACACCTTGATTTTTGTTAATATCTGGGTTTGGATGAACAAAAATTTATATTGGATTCTAACTATTTATCTTAATTTTGACCAAATTAATTTATTGATGGTAAGAATTAATTCGATTATATACTTTCTTATATTACAAATTTATGAATTTAATGGAACATGGTTATAATACAAAACTATAAGTTAATTCAGTTAGATATATTTTCATATCATAAAAGGGAAAAAAATTACTCTAAATTAATTCGTCTTCATAAAGAATCAATAAAAATTCCTTGTTAAAAATTAGTCCATTAGAAAATTATTATGTGCGCTCAAATCCTATAAGTTTTCCCATAATAAAATTTAATTTCCTTCGATATATAATAGTTACTTTTATTTTAATTTAGTTTTCAGTCCCTCAAGTCATTCTGAAATCTAAAACTCTTTCTTGTTTTTTTTTTAATTTCAATTAAATTTTGACAATTGAAAGAAAGTTAAAAAGAATAAAAAGTTTATAAATATAAAAAAGTACAAAATAAATGTAAAACAAATACAAGAAAAAAACATTATATATATATATATATTAGAATTATGTTTTTAATGTTATTATAAATGTGAAATATTTATCAATTTTATCGATAATTAATAATTTAACTACCACTTTTAGTAAGGTCTCCCATTTTAATTATTTTTTTATTTACCAAACTCAAATTAACATAATATTGGTATTTTATAATTACATTTTAGGGTAAAAACTTAATTTTCATTTTTTTTAAAAAAAGTTACATTCTAAGGTAAATTTAAAATCAATTTAAATATACATTTTAATTATATTCAATAATTGAAAGTTAATTCTACCCATGTTGAAACAAAACTACCTCATTACGAAACCCTAGTTAAGTTCAAAATCCTCTCACTATATAAGCCTTTCCCCTTTCTCCTTTGCCACTTCCAAAAGTTTCACCAACTCAAAGAAAGAAACAGTTCAAGAAATGGGTGAAGTAAACGCTCAATCTCAGAAAGAACCTTTCACCGCAAACTCACCACCACCACCACACTCACAAGAACCGATGGAGCCCACAAACTTGTTCTCCATCATGCACGTCACCAATGCCAATGGCTGCAGCCACCGTCAGCCACCTTGCTCCGCCGCCACCACCAACAACTCCATGAAATGCCGATCGCCTCCATCTTCCCCCTCCTCCGACGAGCCCTGCGCCAAGAAGCTCTCTTGCGACCAAGAAGATCTCACCCTCTACGGCTTCTCCGCCGTCTCCATTCCCCTCAACATCAACCCCCTCGTCAACAAGCGCGGCTCTTTCCTCGTCCTCCGCCGCTACATCTCCGACCCCTCCACTCCTTTGACGCCGGCGCCGGAACCGGAGCAATCCATTCCTCCGGAGAGAGGCTCCCGGCTGCCACTCCTGCCGCCGAGATTCCAACGGAGCGTGTTAGATCTCTCTGTTCCTTCGCCAGACAAGGCTATGTCCTATTTGAGCTCTCAAGAAATCGTCGCACAGGATTCGGTGGTATAATGGGTTTTGATCTTCTTTTTTTTTGTGAATAATAAAGATTTGATCTTTTTTGAGTTTGGAAGAATGCTTCTTTTTTTTCTTTTTTCTTGTGGTTGTGATTGCAGAGGCTGAGAAGGATGAACCTGCGTTTGAAAGAGATGAGGCAATGGTGGGATGAAGGTGTGAAAGATGACGAGGAAGATGGTGGAGAAGAAGTGTGTGCAGTTGCTGAAGAGGTCAAGGTCCTAGGTCAGGTATGTGTGTGTATGGCTTTGTCTTCTTGACTTTGGACTCTGATTAAATTGTGTTATCTTTAATGTATTTGGTTCTTTAACTGTGCTAAGAAGATTTATAATAAATTGTAATGAATTGGGGTTCAAGCCGTGTGTTTTTGCAGGATGATTTGGGAGGTGGGGATTATGAAGAAGTTGTTAGTGTTGATTGGGCTGAACGGTGCATAAACCTTGAGTTTAGGTGCCCGTGTGGGAAAGGCTATGAGGTTCTCCTCTCTGAAAATAATTGTTACTACAAGTTGATGTAGATGAATAAGTATTGTGTTTGAATCTTTCAATTTGGGATCACTTATGTTTTTATTCTCTTTTAATTTGGCAAAGTCTTTTTCTATTCTCATGTGTGGCATTTGGTTGTAACTAAAACCAATGTTATATCACTTGCTTTCAATAATGTAAACAAAATGTGTACTATCTCCAAGAAATGGAGGAAAGTATATTTTATTCCATCTACTACTCTATAACAGTTCAAAATATCATACTCCAAAAAAAATGTATGAACAACAGTTCAAAATATCATACTAAAAAAAAAAGTATGAATAACTGTTCAAAATATCATACTAAAAAAAAAGTATGAATAACAGTTCAAAATATCATACTAAAAAAATATGTATGACTTATGAAGAGTGCTAATTCCTCTGTGTATCAATGAGTTCTGATACTGTATCCATACTCTTTTATTCTGAATTTTCATCCATAATGGTGGCAATTTTCTTGTTCTTGTGGGAAAAATGATGCTTGATTGTTTTTAGAGTTTGTGTCTACTACATTCCCAATGATTTGATTTTGTTTTCCCTTTTTGGTTTTTTAAAGTATTGAAGAATGCACATGTTAAAACAATCAAATTGGAAAGATTGGCTTGTGAACCCTACCCTGTATGCCAACCTGTGACTGCATATTTAATGAATTGGATACTTTATAGAAGCGCCAACTGATCATTATATCTCATAATATCGGCCATGGGTGCTTCACCATTCGATTTAGTTTATCACTAATCATTTCAAAGCATGACACAGGAGTCTTGTTTCATCGAAAACAAATAATTTTTTAGGGAATCTAGTCAAGATTGATTGCAAAATGAATCAAGTCCCACAGAAAAAAGTTTTGCTAGTATTTGTGTCGAAGGTAACGATTGCATTACTTTTTTTTAGTCCCACAGAAAAAAAATTTGCTAGTATTTGTATCGAAGGTAACGATTGCATTACTTTTTTTAAAATAAAAAAATTGATGTTATATATAATTATCTTCATGACTTTATTCATTATTGGAGTATGATATTATGAACTGTTACATAGTAGTAGATGGAACAAAATATACTTTCCTCCATTTCTTGGAGAAACTACACAACATTTTATTTACATTATTGAAAACAAGTGATATAACATTGGTTCTAGTTACAATCAAATGCAACTCATGAGAATAGAAAAAATACTTTGTCAAACTAAAAGAGAATAAAAACAGAAGTGATCCTAAAGTGAAAGGAGTGAAATACAATACTTATTCATCTACATCAACTTGTAGTAACAATTATTTTCAGAGAGAAGAACCTCATGGCCTTTCCCACACGAGCACCTAAACGCAAGGCTTATGCACTGTTCAGCCCAATCAACACTAACAACTTCTTCAGAATCTCCACCTCCCAAATCATCCATCCTGCAAAAACACACGGATTGAACCCCAATTCATTACAATTTATTATAAATCTTCTTAGCACAGTTAAAGAACCAAATACATTAAAGATAACACAATTCAATCAGAGTCCAAGGTCAAGAAGACAAAGCCATACACACACATACCTGACCTAGGACCTTGACCTCTTCAGCAACTGCACACACTTCTTCTCTACCATCTTCCACCTCATGTTTCATAACTTCATCCAACCACTGACTCATCTCTTTCAAATGCTCCTTCATCCTTCTCAGCCTCTGCAATCACAACCACAAGAGAGAAAAAAAAAACCATTATTCCAAACTCAAAAAAGATCAAACTTTATTATTCACAAAAAAAGATCAAAAGTTCAAAACCCATTATACCACGAAATCAGGCATGACGGTTTCTTCAGAGCTCAAACAGGACATAGCCTTGACTGTAGGAACAGAGAGATTCGACACTCTCTGTTGGAATCTCGGCAGCAGGGGTGGCAGCCCGAAGCCTCTCTTTGGAGGAATCGATTGCTCCGGTTCCAACGCAGCGACGGAGGACGGGGAAAGAGCCGCGCTTGCTGACGAGGGGGTTTATATTGAGGGGGATGGAGACGATGGAGAAGCCGTAGAGGGTGAGATCCTCTTGGTCACGAAAGAGCTTTTTGGCGTAGGGCTCGCCGGAGGAGGAGGAAGATGGCGGTGATCGGCGCTTCATGGGGTTGTTGATGCTGGCGGCGGAGCAGGTGGCTAACGGTTACTGCAGCAATTGGTGTCGGTCTGGTGCATCATGGACAAGCATGTGGGCTCCTCCGCTTCTTGTGAGGGTGGTGGTGGTGAGTTTGCGGTAACGGGGTGTTTGTGTTTCTGAAATGTTGGTTGTGGAGAGTTTGCGATGAAAGGTTTGTTATGAGATTTAGCTTTTACTTCACCCATTTCTTGAACTGTTTCTTTCTTTGAGTTGATGGATTTTGTATTTTTTTTTCTCTCCTAAAACTTTTGGAGTGGCGAAGGAGAAAGGAGAAAGGAGAAAGGGTTATATAGTGAGAGGATTTTGAACGTAACTGCTACTGGCGGGTTTCGCAACGAGGTAATTTTGTGCTTGCATGTCAGCGTATTGTACCTCACTCACAAGTCACAACACAAATATATAGTGAACGTTCCATATGCAATATAAACTAAATATATATCAAATGTTAAATGGAATCTCACAGCTCCTGGTGATGAAGATCTCTATATTCTTTCTCAAGCTGTTCCATCTCATCATTCTTCCATTCACTATGCTCTCCTGGCCCATCTTCATCATCTGTTACTTCCTCTCCATGTTCTTCCTCTTCATCCTCCTCCTCACCATCATCATCAAAATCATCCTCCACCTACATCAGGAAAACAACCCTTAATCAAAATCCATAAGGAAATCACTAACGTTATACAATTATTGAACAACAAATTAAAAAATCTAAAATTTTGCATCAATGAATACCTCTTCATACTCCATATTAACGTATTTATCTGAATCCCTGACACTTTTTCCTCTTTTTTCTAGATTTCTTGGCAGATAACCCCATTTTCACACCTAAATTTAAAATTGTAAAAAATTAGCACATCAAGTAGAAATTAATTAACTATAATCACAGTTGTCAATGGAGCATAAACAGGTAGTTAACCATGTGAAAAAACCTGATCATGCAGCTAAATTAGCACTAAACCAATACTATACAATCATTACATCAAAAAGAAAAGAAACAAGACATAGCTCAAAAATGGTAAACAGATGCTAAGAACAAGAATGTCTGCAAACGGTACAAAACAGAAAGCCTCAAAGCTAATAAAGTAGTGGAACAGAAACCATATTTAAAGAATAATAAATTTCATAAAAGAATTATTTCTTAGTAATAACGCAAACATAAACTCAGGAGTTGCCATATTTAAACACGGATTCTGAATTAGATTTACAGCAAAATTGTCTCATGAGGAAAAAATATCAAATTCCTCAATAATCAACATCATGTAGAAGACAAATTAGTGTACAATATATGAAAAGGGAAAAACTGTGACCAATATTGCTGTCTGCCAAACATGATTATGAGGCTGCAGCAGATGATCTCTGTGTCTTCAATCCAAACAGATTCTCAAACAACTTCGGAGCCATAGGAGAAATATGGTAAATGAGTTTATGTTTACGTTATTATTTTTAGGGAGATAGCTGAACTATTATTTTTAGGGAGATACTAAACTATTTTGTGGTGTGAGAAAGCAACATAATTAAATTTCAGCCTCTCAAAATTTACAACTGGCTGTTTAGGGGAACCTTCGTGCTTTTTTTTTACTATTCTCACAAGCATGGCAAAAATGGCAACAGTTTTCAAAAGCAGCAAGCTTTATGAATCATTCATATTTTATATATCCCAGGGAAATGCCGCTAGATATCCCCATAGTACAAGTGCAAAACCTAGACCATATAGAAAGTTCAATATCAAAACCATCGTGATGGTGAGTCCAGCTAAACTTAAACTCAGCCATTTGGACCTGTTAAAGACGGTGTGCCTTTTGAAGCCTTTATGCAACTTAAAACTATGACAAATATCACTCCTAAATGCAAGAAAATATTATTATAAAAAAATTAATCAGCCAAATAGAAAAGTGTTTACCAGATGATGAAGGATTAACTGTCTCAAAAAATTGTTTCAATAACTGTTGATAAAATTCAGAGTCATCCAGAAGTTCAGGATCACCATCAGTCCGTGTTTCCTGCAGACCAAGGTAATCAAATTAAGAATTTGCTTAGGATCGTGAAGGGAAGTTAAGATTGTAAATCACAAATTGTAAGATCACCCCCCCCCCCCCCCCCCCCCCCCCCCCCCCCCCCCCCCCCCC
>CM023958.1:36117455-36139783 GCA_013407115.1 Glycine latifolia
CCACATACACAGCCAAGCAACATGTTATAATGAAGCAACTTGCACACAAGTGATAACGAAGCAACACTCAGAAAATAGTACTGTACAAGACTTACCACTTCTTTAGGTTCACCGACAACCATTGGAACCTGGACACATGTGGCAGACAGTGACAAAGGTAAATAAATCAGCTTTTAACTTAACATATTCCTTAAGCCTGTTTCAGCCTAATATGGAATATGCAGCACAATATAAAACAACTGAAGATTAAGAGAATGACTTACAGATACAAATATATTAACAGCTGATCTTCTCACCCGCATCTGTTTGA
Organism: Glycine latifolia; assembly: GCA_013407115.1. Taxonomy (NCBI): domain Eukaryota; kingdom Viridiplantae; phylum Streptophyta; class Magnoliopsida; order Fabales; family Fabaceae; genus Glycine; species Glycine latifolia. The sequence goes on from CM023958.1 coordinate 36,117,766, forward strand.
TTAGTCTACTGGGATCTCTTATATAAGCATCGACTTGATTGCTAATATCCTGTGTGATGGGGTAATATAATTAAGCATTACATACTCATCTATCACATAAAAGAAAAATCCCAAGACCAGTTAAAAAACCTGACCTGATTAAAAGCATGCAATTTGCCCTAATGGCAGCAGCACCAGTAGTCACTTGTGTCATCCGCTGCCATTTGTTGATTGACTTGTCTCTGAAAGATGCTATACTGCAAGATACAATCATGAATAGCATCAAATGCATAATGAGTCACATAACAACATACTTAAGATAGAAATGTAGATTAAGTGCAAAAAATGTATAATTTGAGAACTTTCAGGCATTATTGATGCAAAAAAAAAGGCTCATAAAACAAAACCTATTAGTCTAAAGCTGCAACATCTTGATAGAGAAAATGAATGTGTAGCAGAATAATACTGCATTTAGGAGATTATGAAAATACCTCTGTGAAATCTGTGACCACTCCTGATCAAGATTGTCATCCAAATGCTTATAAACTTCTAAATCTTTTGATGACCCTTCTGAACCTTTATGAAGAGGATGAAAAGGTTCATTACTTTGAAACAATATTCAAGGTTCAAGCAAATTTGCAACCAATATTGAAATTCACATTAGAATATTTACATTAACAACATAAAGCGATGATTTTCCTAAGGTTGTCTCAGAGATGAAAAGTCAAGTATAGAGAATTTTGTAACCAGGTGTGCCAACAGAAAATAGGGAAACATAAGATAGAGAAAGAACTTATCACCGTTTGACCTACAATCAACTATAGTCCTACAGAAAGAATACTTTGCCAGTCCTACATTTCCCAAACATTTATTATACCAACCTCATCTAAAATCAGCATTTAAGGCTTTGATAACATTGTGTCAAGTGTTAGTGTGTCACAACTTTATCAACTCCAGTAATTATATTTTCAATAATTTTAAATATGGACATATATATCTTAAAATGAAAAAAGAATAAGAGGTGGACTCTTCTTGTTTGGTTAGATGTTTCTCTAAATGCTTTCAACCACAGTAAAACAAGATATCAGGGCTAAAAAAGGGGGAAAATACAACAAATGGAAGACTCCACTAGTCCCCTTCCAATATTTGTAAGTACATGGAGAGATAACTCTTGCACCCATATACTTCTTCCCCACCAAAAAAACTTATCAACTTTAGACAGAATCAAGCCCACTTCCAACTTTTCCTTCTCTCAATTCTTCCAACCATTTTCAGCTTGATGACTACTTTTTTATTCACAAATGTGTTCACCTTGATTAACCAAGTTGGTTAAAGATTATAATAGGAACTTGGTGACAAACATCAGTTGAAAGTCTTCCAAATGGGTAAGTTGCTATATGCTTCAAGTACATACAACATAATATATTAAAATGAAAGTGAAGCCCAGTCCATATAACAGGTACATCAAAAAGAGAAAAAAAAAATCCCTTGAATAAAATCCATATTCCTAAAGCAACTAAAATGCTAATTTACAATTTCTTACAAGAAATGTGCTATTACACAACCCTCAATAGCAACTCCAAATATATGCCAACAAGCATCAAAGTAAACAAGGTATCAATCAAGCACAAGATAAATCATGGAAGAAACTAGAAAGAAAAATAAGAACAATAGAGAAACCAGTTTACCAATTGTGGCTTGGGTAATTGATGGATTGTTAGCAAAGAGAGCCTGAAACGAAGAAAAAGATCAGTGAATATGAAATCAGTGGTCAAGTTACTTCAAGTTACAGTAACTTGATCCCTCCTCATACACACACACACACACACACATATATGTATGTATAAAAAATATAAAACTTCATAAACTTCATATAACGAGTTGGTGAAATATAGAAACGAAACATTCAGCACAAACACACCTTGTCCACTAAAACATGGATATGAAACAGACATGAAAAGAAATTCTCATTCTCTTCTTTTTATTTAAGTTTCCAGGCAAAAATCGTACCTCTTGCAGTTCCAATATAGAATCTAAAGTCTCTTTGGACGAAGTCATCAGATCTGAATATGCTACTCTAACAGTCTCATCTGTTTCACAGAACAAAGACTTGATGGATTCCTGCAGACAATTTAGTTTTACCATGTTTAGCCATGACATTCAGATAAGATAAAATAGTAAATCACATTAAAACTGAGGTAGGAAAATACCTGTGGTAACCTATTGGAGCTTGAGAATGGCTTCTGAAGCAAGAATCTAAGCTCAAGAATTTTGTACCAGAGGGCCTTCAGGTGAAACAAATTTTGGTTATGTTATTACTTATTACGAACTCAAAGCAGAAGCCATGGAAATGATACTGAAGAAAAGGTGATAGGTAAAACTGAAAACATCAATGAATGAATTAAGGACTAATAATCATTCATCAACTTACTACAATGAAAAGCAAATGGAGAAACAGAAAATTAAATTAATGGCATAAGAATAACCGAACACAATAGCCTATAACATAATGGGAAGAAAAAACAAAACATTAGCCAGGGTACAAGTCAAACAATAAAACTGCACTTTCTGACTTTTCACAGCTTGACCCTTAAGAAGATCTTCATCCTTATGATGCTTCAAGTTCTTCAAAGTATCTCTGAAGGTAGAAAATTAAATTTGAGATCTCAGAAGTCTGTAACATTCCACATTAACACCACTGGGAAAGCAATATCTTGCAGATATTTTGCAATGCTTATGAACATATGTGAGAACTCTATGTCAAAAAAGACAATCTTATTTGTAAGTAATACAACAAGGCATTGAAGAACAAAACGGTTAATAATAATAAGAAACATCCTAATGGGACAATTGTTATTGATTTGGTAGATAAATACAACCACAGCTGACAATCTCAGTAAAAAATAATTTTATCATGATCCATTATTCCAAGAGCATGATTTATTTGGTTACCTAATAATAGCAGCAAATAAAAAGATTAAAATATGCAGTATACTTTAGACTCTCATTATTATATTTGATAAAACAAAATATATTTGATCTTTGACACACATTGAACTTAGTACCATTACAAATAGCACTAGTAAAACAAGTATAACAACAACAAAGCCTTGTCCCATTATGTGAAGTTGGCTGCATGGATCACACAATGCCATTCGGCATGGTTAAAAACCAACTAGTAAAACAAGTACATTAAACCAAAAACAAAGACTTCACTGAAACTTGTTACTGACATAATTCCAAAATGTTGAATATAGCAATATAGTTGAACGTTCCATATGCAATATAAACTAAATATATATCAAATATTAAATGGAATCTCACAGCTCCTGGTGATGAAGATCTCTATATTCTTTCTCAAGCTGTTCCATCTCATCATTCTTCCATTCACTATGCTCTCCTGGCCCATCTTCATTATCTGTTACTTCCTCTCCATGTTCTTCCTCTTCATCCTCCTTCTCACCATCATCATCAAAATCATCCTCCACCTACATCAGGAAAACAACCCTTAAAAAATCCATAAGGAAATCACTAACGTTATACAATTATTGAACAACAAAGTAAAAAATCTAAAATTTTGCAGCAATGAATACCTCTTAATACTCCATATTATCGTATTCATCTGAATCACTGTCACTTTTTCCTCTTTTTCTAGATTTCTTGGCAGATAACCCCATTTTCACACCTAAATTTAAAATTGTAAAAAAATAGCACATCAAGTAGAAATTAATTAACTATAATCACAGTTGTCAATGGAGAATAAACAGGTAGTTAACCATGTGAAAAAACCTGATCATGCAGCTAAATTAGCACTAAACCAATACTATGCAATCATTACATAAAAAAGAAAAGAAACAAGACATAGCTCAAAAATGGTAATCAGATGCTAAGAACAAGAATGTCTGCAAACGGTACAAAACAGAAAGCCTCAAAGCTAATAAAGTAGTGGAAAAGAAACCTTAAATTGCAAACAGCAGGAAGAATGAAGACCTGAAGAGGTGGCACGAGAAGCGATGGCGCTGGCAGGGGTCGTAAAGTGAGAAGTGAGAATAAAACCCTAGGGAAGCCAGGCGGTTAACTGCTGCCGAGTGACTGAGTGAGGAGTGGACTTACGTACCAGTGGACTACGTTTTTTACTCTTTCTATTTACTCCTCTATTTTCTAAGTACACCCCTTTTTACCTCTCAACTACCCATTATACCCTTTTTGTCAAAGAATTACACCCGTCATATTTTCCATAAATGTATTTTTGGAATAATATGTACCTATTCTAGAAATGTATTTTAGTATTATTTATAAAAACATTTTTCATAATTATTTCATTTTATATAAACGTTTTACTTTTTTTAACATGGTAAACTTACCTCCACCAACATAAAGTGTTTTTCAAATATTTTAAAAATAAAAGTCGTTTATAATAAATTAAATATTTAAACCCTCTTATCGAATATTAAAAACTTAGACTTTCTCTGAAATAAAAACAAAAATTTGCTTATTATAAAATCGCTTAAACTTATAATCTATTCCCACTCATCGAATCATTTGGACGCATATATAAACGAATTTCGATTATTTCTTTTATAAGTTAGTTTAAGTTATATATATATATATATATATATATATATATATATATATATATATATATATAAAATATCCTTTCTTTTCTTAAGAGGACCATATCTTTGTGTTGAAAAAGTAAAAGAAAATCCAAATCATATATTAATATGCCTATAGGTTAAAATTTTATATATTTGTAATGTATGAAATGGTTAAAAGATAATTTTATTTGTAAACTTATTAAAAAAATATTTTTATTTATTAATTGAAAATAAAGTGATATTGTATCAAAAAAATTAAAAGATATACATATATATAATATGAATTTTTATGCATTTATAAATATTTAATTTAATACTCAGTATTCATCTATATTTTAAAAATAAGATGTTACAAATGGAATTTTGTGGTAATTTGGTTTTCAATTATGTAAAATTTTGTATATTTAACCTGCTTAATGAAAATATAAGACCTATTAGAATATCTCATTGGGAGTTATTTATGGGGGGTTTTAATTTAAGATTAAATTTTTATCTAATTTTAGAATTAGAGTAATTGACGTGATAGTTCTTAAATAAAAATTGTTGTGTGTATAAGAAACAATTCTTAATAATTATCAAGAATTGTGTGACAATTTTAAGACCTTTTTGTGTGACTATTTTAGAACCTATTTTTTGTTCTTAAAAATTGCACCGTTAAAGAAGGAAAAAAACATTGAAATTCTACTCTTGAAAATGCTCGTAACTTAATTAAATATCGCATTTGTTAAAAAAATGGAATAAGTATTGTTTTTTCATAAAGAGGTGAATCCCCACCGGTAGAAAAATAATTTAAAAAACTATTTAATTGATATTTTCAAACGCATCAATAATAAGAAAAACATATGCGAATGAAATATCAACCAAAAAATGTTAACTTAAACTTATAAGTGAAATTTTCAATTTTTTTATTTAACCAATAAAATTTAAATAATTAATTTGCTATTTTGAACTTCTACTCTTATAAATGCTAAGATATTTTGTTGCTTCTTTAAACAAGTTTTCATAATCTTATATAAATCATACATTTTAGAGAAATCAAGAATAGTATTTTTCTTTTCTCATTTATATGTTCAAAACCAAAACTATCATGTGGACCTATAAATTATCTTGCTTGACTATCAATAATATGATTCAAAATTTCCATTTAAATTCTAGCTTAAGAGAAAATTTTCTTCTTGTAGAATAAAGTGATTGAGCATAATTGATTAATGTGTTAAAATTAAAGTTGAATCGTTCTAATAGTATCTGAGTTCAATCATTAGTGAAAACAATTCTTAGTCAGACTTCACTTACCTTTTGCTCGAACTTTGGATTAGTCAGTGTCATTTTCCTCTAGTGAACCGGAGGGTTAAGACAAAAAAAAATTCTTATAAAATGTCTTGAATCAACTCTTTTACATCTTCCCAAAACTTTTTACTTAAAAAAAACAATGGAATAAAGTTATGGCAAAATATTTACCAATGGATCATGAGCACAAACCATACAAATGAACTTAGTACTACGTTCAACTCAAAATCTTAAGGCATATTAGGTTTGTGGGTCCTTATCACTTATATGTTTCTCAATTTGTCCATTCGTACTGATGTTGGACTTCATCAATATTCTAGGCGCAGACTACGGTGGTGAAGTAAATTTTTTGTGTGTATGGTGCACAAAAAATAAAGGCCTTTAGATTGATCTCATTCCATGGTATTATGGTACACCTTACCACCACTTCTCTTCTCCCCAATCACACCTTACCATCACTTCATTTTCTTTCTTGCCAACCCTTCTCCCTTCACAATCTCCAACCACCCCTCATTCTTTGGCACCATCCCCATTGTCGCCATCATTTTCAATCTTAGAACGAGTGACAGTTGATGGTGGTAGCTACGCCAATGGTGGAGAATCGACAATGTTTGTTGATTTATAGATCTAGGCTTGAATCGTTGGTTGGTGGTGCATGGTGTTCAATGGTGGCGCGTCAACAAGGATGAGCGGGATGGTGAAGCTAGTATGCTTAGGCGAGATTGCTTTCCATCGAAACCCATCACAGAAGCAATGAATCTACCAAATCTACGGTGCTCCACGCCAACCAACGCCATACACCACCACAAAACCCAAACCAAAGGCACCACCACGAAAGCCAAACATGACTCACCACTAAAAAATCATTGTCTAATGAGATCTTTTAGATACTTTGTTGCTAATAGATGTGAAGTGGTGATGACACAAGGGTAGTTTATGTGGTGGAGTGAATTGACGCAACCCAGATCTGAGAGTTCTATTATTTTCTTAAATCTGGCTTTGATTTTGTTTTTCTCTGTTCATGTTGTAATACTTCTGAAACTTCTATTTGTTTGATTAATATTAATTGTATAACTTCCATTTTTATGGTAAATACTGATTTAATATTGGTTCTAATGATCTTCTGGATTGTTGGTTGTTGTTGATTTGTTGTTTTGGTGAGTTGAGGGATGTTACTATGTTGTGTTACCCTTTTTGTTCGACGGAGGGGGAAAAAGGATGGTGCGGTTGCACCATTGCGATTAGGGATTGTTGGTAGCTGGAGAAAAGAAGGCCGTCGAGAATCATGGTGGTTTGCAGCAGAGAGAAGGAGGGAAAAAAAGGGTAAAGAAAAGAGTTGGTGGTAAAGTATGGAATATGCATATCATACTACTATGGAATAAGATCAATCTAAAGACCTTTATTTTTTGTACACCATACACAAGGATATTTACTTTACCACCGTAGCCTTTGCCAATATTTGAATATATTTACTAAATATATTTGGACTTCATAAAAATTTCAATATTACACTTCAACAATTTCCTTCCAAGTGAGTCTATTCCACATGGTTGCTCCCCCTTAAGTGAAATCATTTTTCATTGATAAGTATTTAATGGCTGCTAGAGCTTAGCATTGGCCACGGATATGCTTTAAATATTTGCACTGTCATTATGCCCTCAGAGCTTATCCATTGCTGGCAACATGCTTTACATACTTGCATGGTTGTTTGCTCACTACCACTTGTTGGGGAATGCAAGAAGGGTTTGAACATCAAACGATATTTACCAATTGATCACAAGTAAACTATACAAGTGAATTTGACACTACACTAAACACATGTCTTAAGTTTGTGGATTTTTTCCCCACTTATATGTTAGTTCAACTTGTTCATTCATACTGAATATGAGATTTCGTATTAAATGATATCTAATATATAACTTTTCTGGTGACTAGAATTTTACATCCAAAAGTATATGACTCAACTTCTTCTCTAACCCATTTAGTCTTTTGTAGGCACATAAAGTTAATCCTTTTGTTAGTTATTAAGGGATACTAGATAATATGCACCTAAAAGGTTTTAGCTCCTCTAATTCTTAATAGTGGTGTTAAACATTATTTTATGATATCCCTCCCTTTATACATCTTACAAAAAATTCCTTAACGACCCAATTCAACATTTTGGTACTGGGAGCTAACTCTTGTGTTTTGTTCAAATTTCACTTGATATCTCTCCTTTTATGCATCCTATAAAAAAATTCATTAATTGTTTAGCTCACATTACACCTAGACCCCCTTCTTCCTAAACACAATTTAATAATCTAACAGAAATTAGACACATGTTGGCCACATAACTTTTAATGAAAATTTATGTCTAAAATACCTTCATCTTCTTATTCTCACCTTGAAAAATATTTTAAGACTCTTGTTTCTTTTTTGTTTTTTCTATAATTGAACATAAACTCAACTTTTTGTTGGACATGAATCCACTTTGTTGGTACGCAGTGTTAATACTCTTCCTCTCATCTTTTGTTCTACTAACATACATATGAACTGAATTTTGATTCTCAATAAACATTTTCAGCACATCATGATCAATTTGGGAAATAATTTTACTACTAGCAATAAAACAAAACGACAAAATAAAAGGGTGATATGGTGACAAGTCTAAATCATTAGCAATGTTGTTCACACAGCCATGTATTCCATGTATTCCAGTTTATCAATTTGTGTTTCTGTGATCCCAAACATCAACATTATTTTAATCAACAATAATAAACAAATGATTTTCAGTTCATCCATTGTGTTTTTTGTTGTCCCAAACATGAACACTATTTTAATCAACAATAATAAACAAATGATTTTAAAAATCATAAGTGGTCCCAAACTGGTCCCTAATTGAAACCCCATTCAGAAATAAACAACAATAAACAATCAAAATTAAATAAGTAATCTTAAAAAGTAACCTATATATAAGATCCAGTGGTCACTTACAAGCATAATTTTAGTGTGAACAGAAATCGTGGAACAGGAAGAGAAATATAGTGCTCGTGAACATCGTGAACTAGAAGATGAACAATGGAGAATTCGCGAACAGTGAAGAAGAATGGAACGTGAACGTTGTGGGAGAAAGAGGAACTCGCATTCCCTGGACACTGAAGAAGAACTCGTCAACAAGAGAAAGATGAACAATACTCGCGAATGGTGAAGATGAATAGAACATGAATCCTAACTTCTGAAACTAATTGGGAGGGAATAATTTGGGTTTTACAATTAAAATGTAAGGACAATTTTGTATGTTCATATATTTTAATTAACGTTAGTTAACTGCGTTAATAAATGTGGTAAAAGTAATGTGCAAAAAGGGAGAGATATCGGGTGAAATTTGAGCAAAACACAGGAAATGCGAATATAATTTACTCAAAAAAAATCAAAGAAAATTATTTGATAAGCACTTATAATTTTAAAATTAATCACCGATAAATTTGAGCTTTCTCATCCACCATGAGAATCCTTTTTTTGTTAGCATTCAAAATTGAACTAAAGATTAAGACTTAAAGAACAATTAGAGATATTCATAGAAACAAGTGAAATTCTTAAATTTATAAAAGACTAACAAACATAAAAATTGGAGATTCGAAGACAGTAGATATGTATTGTTTTTAAGACTCCAATGACACTATATGAGAATTATTATGAATGAAAAAAATAATTGAAAAGAATCCTACTGAATTTCGTCAAATTTTCCAAAACAAAATAATAATCAAGAAGCAATATCATAATTACAAAAGAAAAAATAAATATATTAACTTTGGAAAGATTCAATCTAAATATGCAAACATTCCATGCACCTCGTCAAATGATCAAAAAGTTGCATGCACGTCGAGAATTGCAAGAAAAATAAAATATATTAATACGTGACAGGTTATCGTGCATGAAGAATTGTGACCTAATATGAAAGTTTCTTTCACAATTGTAATGTTGCCAAAATTTGCTATTTTATTACCAAAAACAAAAGCAAAATTTGCTCTTTAATTAATGTGTTTTCTCACATTTAATTTAAAGTTACGAGTTGTAACTTTTGTGTCTTTGATTAATTTAACGTGATTTATTACATTCTCCTTGCATTTCCAAACAATTAAGAGGTGTGGTCTCGTTCGGGTAATTGAGGGAAGCCTCCTTTCCCATCCTATTGGTTAGTCACATTCACAGTAGTTTTAGATGTTATTTAACGCCACATGAATTTGTTTGTTTGAGCAACAACAACAAACACTTGTTAATAACAGCTGTGCGAGTGAAATTCAATGGCCTTTCTTGGACATTATAAATGCTTTTTCTAGAAAAACACATGTTTGGCTACCTCCATATAACGTGTTTAAGCTTAATTATGATGGTGCCGTAGCATCCAATGATCACAAAGTAGTTTGCAATGGACTAATTTGAGACTATCTAGATGCTCCTCTCTAGGTCTTCTCTCATAATATGGCTCATATATACTTTGTGATCATGGTGTAATTATCGGTCATTTTTCTTGGTTTTTAGTTGATTCTCTAAAGGAAATTGCTTAAACTCATGTTTGTCATTCACTTTTGAATTATATATAGTGAATCTTGTTGCTCCAGTCATGGTAGTGAATTACTATGATATATTCCGCGAATCTAATCAAGTTACAGACATATTTGAGAAAAGAGATTTATTCATATATAAACAATACGATTCATATTTTTAAGGAAGCTCAAGTCTGGAGCCAAATCCAATTGCTTGCTGATCATTCTTAACTATCCACTCTTGTTGCGTTTTTTAGTTTGAGTTTTTAGCTTCATTGTATATAAAAAAATTTCATAATTTAGAGAGCGATCATTACTTTCTTAATTAAATATTCTCACTATGATATTTCTTCTCTCTTGATGTGTATTTCATATATTACCCCAGATCAATCACAAAATTTCTCTCTCAATTATCTCAAATTAAATTACATTTGTTTCCCCTTACCTATTATCTCTTTCAATCTACTTTTTTTAATTAACTCTATCTTCAATAATTTTGAAAATAAATTTTATACCATAATTTCAATTATCTATTTAAATTTAAAATAGAACTTAAATATTCAAAAAAAATTATAAATTATAGTTATATAAAAAATATTTATCTACTAAAAATTTATAATGATATATACTTGTATATATATATATAAATTATACTATAATTAAAATTTGAAATAAATTAGTTTGTATAGCATGTAAATTATATTTTAAATTTATGAGATAATTTATATTTTCATAAAAAAATATTGTCCATGACCCACACATATGATTTTGGTACATATACTTAATAATTAATTTAGTAATTAACTTATAATAAAATAATTTAATATTAATTTTTCTTTACTTATAACTTAGAAGGTAGAAGTAACCGTGCAAATCATCTGTGTCTTCGTCTCTGACAATTTCCGAGTCCTTCTATATTCCAATGGCTTCTACAAAGGTGGGTTTGCTTCAATCTCTATGCAATGTTCCATATTTATCTCACTCGTACTAAAGCTTTGTTTTTTTTTTTCTTTGTATTACTGTGTGGGTTTCGTGTACCCTTGCTCTCAGGTCAACAATCGAGGTTCACCTGGACCAAAAAGGTTTCGAAACGACGGTAATATATGATCTTTATGGTGCCTAATACTGCAAGTAGCTTCTTTTTCTTTCTCCGTGTCTTGTTTTATTATCTGGGGTTGCAACAAGGTTCTTTTTTTGAGTGCATGAAGAGGGATTAGCACTTTTCCTTTTGTATTCTGGACCGTGTAAATTCTAGTTTATGAGGTGAAATGTGTTTTTGGTTCGCATACAATGTGGTGTAGTCAAAGGAGAGACTTTTTTGTTTTCTGACAGAGCATACTTCAATTTGTAGAGCAGATTGTGGGTTATGGACATGTTACTTGAATTTTCTTTATCGGCCAAATTATTTGTTTTGTTAGAATCTTAGAGGGAGAGATTCAACCCACGACCTCTCCTTGCCCCCTATCTCGCTTCAACCATCAAGCCAATCTTATAAAACCCTATGTTACTTGAATGTGGAACAGTGGAAGTGTGTAAATTGATTTTAACTTAGAAAAAAGTTTAATTCATCTGATTATTTTCTTCTTCTATGAAACTTACTGAAAAGTTTATACAAATAGGACCATAGACTAGTGTCTCAGAATCAAGTGTGCTTCCTATGATGTTATTCATTTAGAGGTTGAAGCTTGGTTTTGTTGTCAAGGGGGAAACCTGAGAGCCTGTTTTATTGATTGGGAGAAGTTGTTTTATATTTGAAAGTGAACTTTGTTTGCCAAGGGAAGTTTTCTTGATGAGAGAGATCAAAAAAAGGGGAAAGAAAACATTCTCTTCCAAAATCAATGTAAAGGGGAAAACATTTGCACTAAAAGGGCTTGCAATTTGATAGGCAATTTGATTTGACAGTGATTAAAGAGTGCGATGGCAATGACAATTGTAAACTACTTTGCTTGATTTGTTTTTGGTTTTAACCATGAAATCAATATTCGTTTGCATTTCTCTGTGTGCTAGTTAAATTGTTGCCATGGAGCGGAGAGTAAGAGCGACCTTCTTTTTAGTTTATCTGAAAAGCATTAATACTGCCCCTTTTGATGACCCTTATTTTCTGTTGGAGATGACCTCATGCATAGACCTAGTGCAAGTCTACATATTTACGTTAATGCAATGCTCCTGGCATATGAATTTTTCAAATGTTTATAATGCTGATAGATTGTTCTTTTTTTTCTTTATTGGAATCAGCTTCACGTAAAGATGGAGATTGGACCTGTCCTAATTGTGGGAACTTAAACTTTTCTTTTAGAACTGTTTGCAACCAGGGACGCTGTGGTGCCCCAAGACCACCCCTAACTCCAGTATGTGCATGCTTGTTTTAGATTGTCATTTGAGGTTCTCGCATCTTGGTGAATGTTTAATTTTATCTGAAAAGGCATGCAATGGGCAAACTCCTGAACTGGGTATGTACAAATAGATGACCTATATGACCAAAATAATAGAAGAGAACACACTTTGAAGGAAACTTAAGTGGACTCTATTTCATATTATGTTTCTTTTTTTCTTCTCAGTTTTTGAATTTTGTTTGTAGAAGTAAATATATTTATCTTCTTTTTCTTGTAACTTGATTACTTGAATAGTGAAAGATCCAAATCTCCTGTAAATCTGTGATACTTCATGTTATAGTTTCTTGGTGAAAAATTAAAGGGATGGGTATATATGTATAAATTAATTTATCCAAGTATACGATGTTATTATGAACATAGATTTTCCTTAGTGTATAATTCTTGATTAAGATTAGCCCAAAGTGACAACAATGAATTAAAAATTAGTATAATTCTTGTTTTATGCTTGGTAACTTTTTATTTTTGATGGTGTTTGATTGATTGGGATCTGCAGCCTGCCCCAATTATAAGCCCGTATAGAAACAGTCATCCCTTCTACTATGGTGGTGTTGGCATTCCTCCTCCATCATATGGAATGCCAAGTCAGTTTGGATCCCCAATACCTCATCCTGGCATACAGTATGATTATGGTCTGTATGCTAGGGCTCGTGCTCCATACAGTCCATTGCCCATGTTCCCACCTGCAAGCTTTGGAGGTACTCTCCTAGTAATTGTATCAGCAATTTCGTGCCCATGCTAGCTAGAATTGTTTAAAGCATTATGATCATATTCAAGATTGTTATTGTATTCTTTGATATTTGTAAATGCCAATACTTTATTTATTAATTAACTATAGGAAAATTGAAGTAGGAATGAGGTAACCAGGGTTCTAGAGTCTTATACAAATCTTTGAACACAACAAGAAAAAATGAAAATCAGGTGAAAAATTTGTAATTATTTGTGAAAACAGGAAATGAAAATAGGAAATGTCTTCTCAAATCAAACAGGCCCTTAATGTTAATGTTTTTAGGTAATTATTTATAGTTATTGGCTAGGATATTGTATTTGAACAACATTTGACTGAGATTTGGACTACTTATGCTATAAATGCCTCTTTGTTGCCTATGTTATTTGGCTTTGATATTGATTGTTAAGACTATTGAGTTTTGAATCTAGCTGATTGTGTTTTTGTTCTTGTTCAAATCACAAAAATATCTAATTCATGTTGGTTCTTGGTTCATTCTGCATCGGTGTTTCTTTAGTTGTGCACCTATAATTATTTAAGTTACCATCGAATCAGGTATTAATTATGGTCCAAGGCCTAGAATTGATGGCTATGGCTATGGTTTTCAAAGTCCTCCTCCTCCATGGGTTGAAGGGTTAGTAGCTGATAATTTTGCATCTCGAAAACGCAGAGGAGGTATTTTCAGGATCTATTACTTTTTGATTTATCTGTATATCATGATATCTTTGTGTGTTGTTTCAAGAATTTTCTTGCTCTTTGATTGGTTGTCCTTGGCAAAAGGTTAGCTCAATAGTCTTTTAAAATATTGAACTTGGCTTGGTAAGGTTTTTGGGGAGCTTATAGGCTCCTTTGATTAGCTTATATGCTACTTTGACCAAAATAGCTTGTGAAAAAACAACTTATACATAAGTGTTGTTTGTTGAAGAACTTTAGTTTAAGAAGCAAATTTTGTTCCACAGAGGAAAGAAGAAGTTTCGATGTAAATGCTAACTTTTCACCATATTATATAAAGATATATTGAATATATGGATTATAAACAAAAAAGGGTTTAGAAATCTATTGGAGTGTGAAATTTACTAATTACCTATTGTCTCAGCTACTATCTGCTAGTCTTTGTAGTTCATACCTGATTGTCTATGGTCCATAATAAACTTTCAAAACCGAGGCTCTAATGTCTGTCATTGAAATACGTTCAGCACCACGTGACACAGCCAGATAACAGACAAAATCAAAGTATGTTACATTTTGCATTTATATGAAGCTTTGCAGTAGAATTATTAACATGATATCTTAATTGTCTTAATACATTAAGCAAGAAAAAAAGAAATATGAAAGAAATGAACCATGTTGCATTGTCTATGCAGGACCAGATGGCTTATCTGAAGGGGACTGGGTTTGTCCAAAGTGTGACAATGTTAACTTTGCCTTTAGAACCACTTGTAACATCAAACACTGTAGAGTTGCCAAACCTGTAAGTGTTTTCATCTTTGTTGCATTGCTCAAATGATCGCCTTGCTACATGAATCATGAATGAATTGTGCACCTAAAGAGATTTGCCCTTACATTCAAGATAAAGTTTATTTCTTCACTGCATTTATAAGCTTCAAATATAAACGCCCAACAATAGAACTGTTAAATATTAAAACATGATTCTGATATCAATGCTTTTTCCCCCTTATTCTATGTGTCAAATAATAATCCCTGTTCTATAAGCCTAAGGCAATGACAAATTTAGGGGGCAACCAGGGGTCCCAGTGCCCCACCCCCTTCTCCCCTCTCCCCTCCGCCTCCCTCCCTCAAGATGGTTTGTTTATTGTTTAGTATAAAAAAATTATAGTATAATCGTGTAACTGTATAACTTCATATGGTCTATCTCAGCAAAAGAAAAAAAAACATATGGTCTTACGGTGTTTAAAATTACATTGCCTTATGGCACTTGTAAAGTTTTTGTATCTCAATCAACTGCCTACTATGATATTAATTATAAATGATTGTATACAATTTGAATGTTGCTTTTTTTTAAGGTAAAAATATGAAATATTCTCAACTAATTAGACTTAGCTCAATGTCATACCCTTCAAGTTTTACCTGTTAGTCTGGATGATTTTTCTACTTCGCAACTTAATGTTTTATCATGTTATAGTGTGTACTTTTGTTACTTTTATCCCTTCTTTTAATAGATTATTTTCTTTCCTTGTTTCCAATGTAACGTTATTTACTTATTTTTACTTTTCCATGTTTTATTGAAGAGCTCAAACAAACCAAATGCAGCAGTTGTTCCTGAAGGTAGTTGGACTTGTGAAAAATGCGGTAACCTCAACTATCCCTTTCGAAATGTATGCAACCGCAAAGACTGTAGAACTGAGAAAACAGTTTCTGCCTAGTGACATCTCTATATTGTAAATTGAGGCTTCAGTGCATTTGTCTCCTTTTGTAAAAGAAAATTACTCTTTAATGAACTTGAATTAGATAGCTGGAACTTTTAAGGGATAGGTTTCCCCTACAGATAATTTTGCCATGATTATTGATGACAATTCTTTTTTGGTTAATTTAATATGGCAATTTATATTGAACTGATACCAAAAGTGGTAGCATATGATATTTTGAGGCATGTACTTGTTCATATTAAATGGTAAATAATATCTCTGGATATTTAGTTTTTAATCAAGTTAAATGGCATTGTGTAGTCGATTTTATCTGGTGGAATAAAGTTCTTCTTGTCCTGGTCCTTGTTATATTAAAAAGACAACGAATGCATATACGCCTTGTGTCACTTGCACAATTGCATGCTAGTTAGAAACTTAAATATATATACATATCTTTTTTTATAAAAAATTATACAAATTTCTTAAATATCGTTTAAACGTAATAAGTCATTTACATTGATAATTTTGATTAAAAAAAGGCTTAAAAATATTTTTTATCCACATAAATATGAAAATATTTGAGATTCATAATTACAAAAAACATTTATTTATTTTTTGTATTTGAAAAACTTAAATTTGTTATTTTATATCCAAAGTTAAGTTTAGATATATTCAAACTTACATGTTGTATTTTCAATTTTTTTACATAACTTTTTTTATTCTTTTTTAATCAAAATTGTAAATGTACATAATTGTTAAATATTTAGAAACTTATGTGTTTATCATATAATAATTTGCTATTGTGTTGAAAATTTCTTATATCACTTTCTAAAGTCAGGTTAAGGTTTTTTTAATAAGTTCTGTTAAAATAGAAAATTATTACCAGCTAATTGTTAAATTAATCGTGATAACATGTACGGGGAAAATTAAAAAAACGCTTTACACAAATTAACGTGGGTTGATCCTACGTGTCTATATTCATGGATAAGAAGTGTTCAAAGAAATACAAAGAGAAATTAAAAATTAAAAAGGTCAAGTATAGTATAACTAGTAGATGTATGTTTTCTTTAAATATGTTTATAGGAGTTTTATTTCTAAGGTGTATATGAAAAAAAAATTGTTGAAAGGGATAAAATTTATTTTGATGATTTTCACGCTTTGAATATTAATCTCGTAGCTTTTGACTATAACCATACCTTACTTTTAGTTATATATATAACGTGAGTGTATAAATTAAAACGACAAAATATCATATTAAAATGACTGAAAAATAACATACGATTACTACTTAGTTGCATTCAACCCTCGTCTCGTAGGATCTGTAAATCCACCATATATAAAAGCGTAAGTCTCCAATTACAAAAATCTAATCCCTTGAAATATTTTCTATTTTAAGTTTTTTAACTCTTTCCTTATATTTTCCTACAACAATGGTAAATTACAATCCTCGTTTTCGAAATATAAAAAACTTTAACTCATTTAATGTCGCTCCTAACTAATTTTGAGTATCTCATTATTGATTTTAAGAATTTAGAAAGGTGAGATGAAATTTTAAATATCTCTATTATTCATTTCGGACTTCTACCCAAAATTTTGGCTTTCATAAATAAAACATTATTTTGAAAATTATAGTAATATTACATTGAAAATCACAGTAAGGTGTCTTAGTAAGTTATTTTTGTTTTATTTAACTCATCAACCTAAAATATAATATTAATTGCATAATGCTTAGGGGCGACTTTTTCACGAACTCTTGATTATTATGATAACATAAGAACAAACAATAAAAATATTTGAATTAAGATAAAATAATAAATTGTTTTGATATTAAAATCTAATTATAAATATCTTTTATAATTCACCAATTTTGTTGTTAGTATTGTGACCCTATCACCGTCCTTTGTCATTATCGTTACCACATGAGGATGACAGTCGTGGTAATGTGATGATATTGACACTGAACAATACTATTATTGTAATTTTAATCTAAGACTAATTATTCTTTATTTTCATATTTTCACATATCACACACACACACACATATATATATATATATATATATATATATATATATATATATATATAGAATGCCGATAGATTAATATAAGCTGCATTGTTCAAACAAGTTATATTCTACTTTTAAGTATAGTCGCGAGCTATTCCACGCCAAGAATCAGATAAATAATAAATAGTTAAACAATGGATATTATATTAGTATTTGAAGTGTATAGAGAAAGTCATCCTTTTCTTTAACGGCAAAGTTAAAGATACCATTAACCCACTTCCGTATCACCTCCTACCTTGTGTTGAGTTCTAAATCTTTGTTGAACTATACAGCTTTTGTGTTTTAAGCTTTGACAACAACAAAAAGAATTATTGCGATGAGCTTCATGGGAGGAAAAGGTCATTCATTAATATTCTCTTTCCCTTCGATCATAATAATATTGGTCATATACTAATGCCACATTTTGATTTTGCACCTTCAGGACTATCAACAACCCACTTGTTGAACTTGGTAGTGAATACATTGTATAATCAATTTGTTGGGAAGGATATTAAGGAATTTGACGGATTCAATGATGGCATTCTTGATACCTTCAAGTAAGCATGTAATTCAATTCCATTGAAAATGTTATCTTGTCTACCATTACTGCCTTGGAATGATAAGTAATTAAATGAAGACAATGAAAATGAAAGTTTCATAGAATGGTAATGATTAAGACTGTTATGATTTGGATTTGGACTTCCATCGTGGAAATATTTTTGTGGTTTAATCACGATTATAATCTCTACTGATCTCTATATAACACATAGTTATATTTTTTAATTAATGGAAAAAAGTCATATAATAGTTTCTTCTCCTCATTGCTCATACACATGACATCATTTGTTAACATTGTTGTCCAAACTCAAACTTAAAGGTGGTTTATATTTGTCTCTCATACTTGCTAATAAATTTAATGCAGCACTATCAACATGGCCTTACCCGGCAAGCATTATGTTGCACCATCATATAAGGATGTAAAGGTTAGTTATCCTCTTGGATAATGTGTACTTCCTTTACATGAATCGTATTTATATTAAGTTAATTAAGGCTATAGTTTAATTTTAATTCATTAACATAATAGTATTAAATATTATGACAAAGACAAAATTCAATATAGTAAATTATACTTGCATTTTCTATACTTTTCTCAAATTATACATAATATGTATATCTTTTTATACATTACTTTTACCCCCTTCTATTAACGTCAATTGAAATATTTAAGCAGATAAAATTGTCCGTTAGAGTAAATTACACTCTCACCTCTTTTATTTTTTCTCAATTGTACCCGATACTCTTCCCTTGAATTTGACTCTAACGGACGCGCTAAGACTGTTGATGTCACTGGCCTCGACGACACTAGTGTCTAGGAAACCAGATGCAGTGGTGATGGTGGTCGAAACTACGACAAGGGACGAGGAGGTGGAAGGGATGGATATGGCGATGGCGACGGCGGCTACGGTGGTGGCGATGACTACAGTAGAAGCGATGGCTACAATGGAGCCAATGACTACGATGGTGGTGGTTGCTCTGACGGGAGCGAGTGCGCTCGGATGCCATGTTGGTGGACAAGAATGACTATGAGGAGGAAGAGATGATGTTATCGTGGGAGAGGGGGAAGGAGGAGCAGGAGGTGGTGGTGGTAAGTGAAGAGAGGTTGTTGAAGAAAAGGAGGGTTTGTAAAACCTAAAATGTGATTTTGAGGAAGAATGTGAGAGTATTTTAGACATAAATTTTCATTAAAAGTAATGTGACCAACATGTGTCTACTTTTAGTTAAATTATTAAACGACGTTTAATAGGGAAGAAGTCTGGATGCAATGTGAGCTAAACAATTAATAAAGTTTTTGTAGGGTGCAAAAAATGAGAAATATTAGGTGTTTGAAAAAAATACATGAGGTGCGATTATAATTTACTCAATCCAATTACTACCATTATGAACTTTGAAGGGTTTGATATTAATGTGGTCAATGTTTAAAACTTCACCTTAGTTTCTAAAATATAAAAAAGATACATGACATTCATTCTTCTACCACACGTTATAACATCACATGTTTATGGATAGATTGTTCATCTTCCATCTCTAAACCAAGCTTCTAATTAGTTCTCTTCATCGAGAGACACCAATACACATCTCTCTTATAAAACTAAATACAAATCATGTTATCTTCTATTACAAACTTATCACTATTATGAGTTGTTTGGGTAAGCTTATCTAGAAGTACTTATAAAAAAAAATAAGAAGAAAAAAATGAAATTAACTTTTCCATAAGCAAAAATAAGCTCTCCATTAACTAATTTTTAGAAGCTCACTAATATAGCTTCTCTGAAAGATGATATGACATTTACAAATTAGTTAATAAAAACCTTCTTTTAGCTTATGGAGAAGCTCATTTTATTTTTTTTCTTCTAAAAATGCTTCTAGAAAAGTTTACACCCAATCAGGCTTTATATCTCATATAAACTGTATTCTTGCTTCTCACCTCCACATAGAGTAGTTATTGACACTTCACGCTTATAACATACTAAACAAAATTCATGAATTAGAACGTACACCTCTTGAAAACATGATTCTTGACTTAAATTTGAGTGTCTTGATCTGTCTTGCAAACATCTAATATTAATCTCTAATTAATACACACGTGACACATGTATATTGGAAAATAACATCTTCCCTTCTCAAGATTTGATTGTAATTAAACTATTGTCAAAAGGTTTATATTATAATCATGTATCCTAAAAACACAGTTACTGAAAAAGTGAAGAGGAAACCACCATTTCATGATATACGCTAAAAGGGTTTATATCATACTCATTTACGAATTTACAAAGAGTTATAATATATATTTTCATCTATCATGAATGTAATATAAATAAAGGTTACACTATTCAAGTACACTTTTACATATGATATCAAATATCCACCCATCACAAAAGAGCGTGATGCGGTAAAGATGCAATTAAGGGTCCAAAGTGCATACCTTAGTTGTTGTGCGAGAATGTCATTTATAGACGCAACTTAAGTGGGAACCTGGTCCAAGATGGATATCTAGTGCATATTTAGTTTGCAGTTGAAAATGATATGATGCGTGTTTCAATACAAATCTAATTGTTAAAAGCAAAATGAATGTAAAAGTAAAAATCTTAATCCATTGATAATATTATTTTTGCCTCAAACATAATTTTGCAATGAATTCCTAAACATGTTTTTAT
This sequence comes from Glycine latifolia, assembly GCA_013407115.1. NCBI lineage: Eukaryota > Viridiplantae > Streptophyta > Magnoliopsida > Fabales > Fabaceae > Glycine > Glycine latifolia. The sequence goes on from CM023958.1 coordinate 36,138,898, forward strand.
TTGGGTTGAACAAGGCCATATATATATATATAGAGAGAGAGAGAGAGAGAGAGAGAATTTGAGGAGTGGTTGAATGATTGTGGCTTTTGAGTGAGATCAATGACCGGAGAATGTCTCATGTCCTTTGTTGTCCATAAGATGTGATGTGAATAATAGGATTCATTGCAAAATCTTTTTAAAAAAAAAACAAGAAAAAGTAGAAGAACTTCATTGTGTTCAACTTAAAAAAGGAACAAGAGGGGATCCTAATTTCCTAGGGGGGAAAACTTCATACCAGATCATGCTTTTCATTCAAACTTTTGCATTAAGCTACAAGATTTTCAGCTTTACTCAAACTTTCATTGTCCAGGACTTGTTCGAAAAATGGAAAGAAACCAACAAGGAAGACCAAAAGAAGATGTTCACTAAATTCATCAATGAGAATGTGAATCTCAACAAAGCAGATGAATCTATGCTAATCACTGCAATAGTGGCACCACCAGCAGCCATGATGGCTAAGAAAGCAGGACAAGTAGTGCCTCAACTTACACTTATGAATGCCATACCTGATGTTGTGTTTGTGCCCTCTGCTACACTTTTGGCTCTTATGGCTATTAAGATCATAAAATTAACCTTTGGAAATACATCATCCAAGGATACAAAGTCACATGTGCAACCTACACCTAAACAAAAACTTCCAACTACAACTGAATTTGAAAAAGAACCTCAAATTGCAACTGAACCTACAACTGAACAAGAACCTCAGCCTACAACTGCAATTGCAGCAGAACCTCAAATTGCAACAAAACAAGAACCTCAGCCTACAACTCCAATTGAAGAACCTCCAATTGCAACTGAACAAGAACCTCAGACAACAACTGCACCTACAGCTGCTATTGAAGAACCT
>CM023958.1:36141030-36161935 GCA_013407115.1 Glycine latifolia
GGGGGAAAATACAACAAATGGAAGACTCCACTAGTCCCCTTCCAATATTTGTAAGTACATGGAGAGATAACTCTTGCACCCATATACTTCTTCCCCACCAAAAAACTTATCAACTTTAGACAGAATCAAGCCCACTTCCAACTTTTCCTTCTCTCAATTCTTCCAACCATTTTCAGCTTGATGACTACTTTTTTATTCACAAATGTGTTCACCTTGATTAACCAAGTTGGTTAAAGATTATAATAGGAACTTGGTGACAAACATCAGTTGAAAGTCTTCCAAATGGGTAAGTTGCTATATGCTTCAAGTACATACAACATAATATATTAAAATGAAAGTGAAGCCCAGTCCATATAACAGGTACATCAAAAAGAGAAAAAAAAATCCCTTGAATAAAATCCATATTCCTAAAGAAACTAAAATGCTAATTTACAATTTCTTACAAGAAATGTGCTATTACACAACCCTCAATAGCAACTCCAAATATATGCCAACAAGCATCAAAGTAAACAAGGTATCAATCAAGCACAAGATAAATCATGGAAGAAACTAGAAAGAAAAATAAGAACAATAGAGAAACCAGTTTACCAATTGTGGCTTGGGTAATTGATGGATTGTTAGCAAAGAGAGCCTGAAACGAAGAAAAAGATCAGTGAATATGAAATCAGTGGTCAAGTTACTTCAAGTTACAGTAACTTGATCCCTCCTCATACACACACACACACACACACATATATGTATGTATAAAAAATATAAAACTTCATAAACTTCATATAACGAGTTGGTGAAATATAGAAACGAAACATTCAGCACAAACACACCTTGTCCACTAAAACATGGATATGAAACAGACATGAAAAGAAATTCTCATTCTCTTCTTTTTATTTAAGTTTCCAGGCAAAAATCGTACCTCTTGCAGTTCCAATATAGAATCTAAAGTCTCTTTGGACGAAGTCATCAGATCTGAATATGCTACTCTAACAGTCTCATCTGTTTCACAGAACAAAGACTTGATGGATTCCTGCAGACAATTTAGTTTTACCATGTTTAGCCATGACATTCAGATAAGATAAAATAGTAAATCACATTAAAACTGAGGTAGGAAAATACCTGTGGTAACCTATTGGAGCTTGAGAATGGCTTCTGAAGCAAGAATCTAAGCTCAAGAATTTTGTACCAGAGGGCCTTCAGGTGAAACAAATTTTGGTTATGTTATTACTTATTACGAACTCAAAGCAGAAGCCATGGAAATGATACTGAAGAAAAGGTGATAGGTAAAACTGAAAACATCAATGAATGAATTAAGGACTAATAATCATTCATCAACTTACTACAATGAAAAGCAAATGGAGAAACAGAAAATTAAATTAATGGCATAAGAATAACCGAACACAATAGCCTATAACATAATGGGAAGAAAAAACAAAACATTAGCCAGGGTACAAGTCAAACAATAAAACTGCACTTTCTGACTTTTCACAGCTTGACCCTTAAGAAGATCTTCATCCTTATGATGCTTCAAGTTCTTCAAAGTATCTCTGAAGGTAGAAAATTAAATTTGAGATCTCAGAAGTCTGTAACATTCCACATTAACACCACTGGGAAAGCAATATCTTGCAGATATTTTGCAATGCTTATGAACATATGTGAGAACTCTATGTCAAAAAAGACAATCTTATTTGTAAGTAATACAACAAGGCATTGAAGAACAAAACGGTTAATAATAATAAGAAACATCCTAATGGGACAATTGTTATTGATTTGGTAGATAAATACAACCACAGCTGACAATCTCAGTAAAAAATAATTTTATCATGATCCATTATTCCAAGAGCATGATTTATTTGGTTACCTAATAATAGCAGCAAATAAAAAGATTAAAATATGCAGTATACTTTAGACTCTCATTATTATATTTGATAAAACAAAATATATTTGATCTTTGACACACATTGAACTTAGTACCATTACAAATAGCACTAGTAAAACAAGTATAACAACAACAAAGCCTTGTCCCATTATGTGAAGTTGGCTGCATGGATCACACAATGCCATTCGGCATGGTTAAAAACCAACTAGTAAAACAAGTACATTAAACCAAAAACAAAGACTTCACTGAAACTTGTTAGTGACATAATTCCAAAAATGTTGAATATAGCAATATAGTTGAACGTTCCATATGCAATATGAACTAAATATATATCAAATGTTAAATGGAATCTCACAGCTCCTGGTGATGAAGATCTCTATATTCTTTCTCAAGCTGTTCCATCTCATCATTCTTCCATTCACTATGCTCTCCTGGCCCATCTTCATTATCTGTTACTTCCTCTCCATGTTCTTCCTCTTCATCCTCCTTCTCACCATCATCATCAAAATCATCCTCCACCTACATCAGGAAAACAACCCTTAAAAAATCCATAAGGAAATCACTAACGTTATACAATTATTGAACAACAAAGTAAAAAATCTAAAATTTTGCAGCAATGAATACCTCTTAATACTCCATATTATCGTATTCATCTGAATCACTGTCACTTTTTCCTCTTTTTCTAGATTTCTTGGCAGATAACCCCATTTTCACACCTAAATTTAAAATTGTAAAAAAATAGCACATCAAGTAGAAATTAATTAACTATAATCACAGTTGTCAATGGAGAATAAACAGGTAGTTAACCATGTGAAAAAACCTGATCATGCAGCTAAATTAGCACTAAACCAATACTATGCAATCATTACATAAAAAAGAAAAGAAACAAGACATAGCTCAAAAATGGTAATCAGATGCTAAGAACAAGAATGTCTGCAAACGGTACAAAACAGAAAGCCTCAAAGCTAATAAAGTAGTGGAAAAGAAACCTTAAATTGCAAACAGCAGGAAGAATGAAGACCTGAAGAGGTGGCACGAGAAGCGATGGCGCTGGCAGGGGTCGTAAAGTGAGAAGTGAGAATAAAACCCTAGGGAAGCCAGGCGGTTAACTGCTGCCGAGTGACTGAGTGAGGAGTGGACTTACGTACCAGTGGACTACGTTTTTTACTCTTTCTATTTACTCCTCTATTTTCTAAGTACACCCCTTTTTACCTCTCAACTACCCATTATACCCTTTTTGTCAAAGAATTACACCCGTCATATTTTCCATAAATGTATTTTTGGAATAATATGTACCTATTCTAGAAATGTATTTTAGTATTATTTATAAAAACATTTTTCATAATTATTTCATTTTATATAAACGTTTTACTTTTTTTAACATGGTAAACTTACCTCCACCAACATAAAGTGTTTTTCAAATATTTTAAAAATAAAAGTCGTTTATAATAAATTAAATATTTAAACCCTCTTATCGAATATTAAAAACTTAGACTTTCTCTGAAATAAAAACAAAAATTTGCTTATTATAAAATCGCTTAAACTTATAATCTATTCCCACTCATCGAATCATTTGGACGCATATATAAACGAATTTCGATTATTTTTTTTATAAGTTAGTTTAAGTTATATATATATATATATATATATATATATATATATATATATATATATATATAAAATATCCTTTCTTTTCTTAAGAGGACCATATCTTTGTGTTGAAAAAGTAAAAGAAAATCCAAATCATATATTAATATGCCTATAGGTTAAAATTTTATATATTTGTAATGTATGAAATGGTTAAAAGATAATTTTATTTGTAAACTTATTAAAAAAATATTTTTATTTATTAATTGAAAATAAAGTGATATTGTATCAAAAAAATTAAAAGATATACATATATATAATATGAATTTTTATGCATTTATAAATATTTAATTTAATACTCAGTATTCATCTATATTTTAAAAATAAGATGTTACAAATGGAATTTTGTGGTAATTTGGTTTTCAATTATGTAAAATTTTGTATATTTAACCTGCTTAATGAAAATATAAGACCTATTAGAATATCTCATTGGGAGTTATTTATGGGGGGTTTTAATTTAAGATTAAATTTTTATCTAATTTTAGAATTAGAGTAATTGACGTGATAGTTCTTAAATAAAAATTGTTGTGTGTATAAGAAACAATTCTTAATAATTATCAAGAATTGTGTGACAATTTTAAGACCTTTTTGTGTGACTATTTTAGAACCTATTTTTTGTTCTTAAAAATTGCACCGTTAAAGAAGGAAAAAAACATTGAAATTCTACTCTTGAAAATGCTCGTAACTTAATTAAATATCGCATTTGTTAAAAAAATGGAATAAGTATTGTTTTTTCATAAAGAGGTGAATCCCCACCGGTAGAAAAATAATTTAAAAAACTATTTAATTGATATTTTCAAACGCATCAATAATAAGAAAAACATATGCGAATGAAATATCAACCAAAAAATGTTAACTTAAACTTATAAGTGAAATTTTCAATTTTTTTATTTAACCAATAAAATTTAAATAATTAATTTGCTATTTTGAACTTCTACTCTTATAAATGCTAAGATATTTTGTTGCTTCTTTAAACAAGTTTTCATAATCTTATATAAATCATACATTTTAGAGAAATCAAGAATAGTATTTTTCTTTTCTCATTTATATGTTCAAAACCAAAACTATCATGTGGACCTATAAATTATCTTGCTTGACTATCAATAATATGATTCAAAATTTCCATTTAAATTCTAGCTTAAGAGAAAATTTTCTTCTTGTAGAATAAAGTGATTGAGCATAATTGATTAATGTGTTAAAATTAAAGTTGAATCGTTCTAATAGTATCTGAGTTCAATCATTAGTGAAAACAATTCTTAGTCAGACTTCACTTACCTTTTGCTCGAACTTTGGATTAGTCAGTGTCATTTTCCTCTAGTGAACCGGAGGGTTAAGACAAAAAAAAATTCTTATAAAATGTCTTGAATCAACTCTTTTACATCTTCCCAAAACTTTTTACTTAAAAAAAACAATGGAATAAAGTTATGGCAAAATATTTACCAATGGATCATGAGCACAAACCATACAAATGAACTTAGTACTACGTTCAACTCAAAATCTTAAGGCATATTAGGTTTGTGGGTCCTTATCACTTATATGTTTCTCAATTTGTCCATTCGTACTGATGTTGGACTTCATCAATATTCTAGGCGCAGACTACGGTGGTGAAGTAAATTTTTTGTGTGTATGGTGCACAAAAAATAAAGGCCTTTAGATTGATCTCATTCCATGGTATTATGGTACACCTTACCACCACTTCTCTTCTCCCCAATCACACCTTACCATCACTTCATTTTCTTTCTTGCCAACCCTTCTCCCTTCACAATCTCCAACCACCCCTCATTCTTTGGCACCATCCCCATTGTCGCCATCATTTTCAATCTTAGAACGAGTGACAGTTGATGGTGGTAGCTACGCCAATGGTGGAGAATCGACAATGTTTGTTGATTTATAGATCTAGGCTTGAATCGTTGGTTGGTGGTGCATGGTGTTCAATGGTGGCGCGTCAACAAGGATGAGCGGGATGGTGAAGCTAGTATGCTTAGGCGAGATTGCTTTCCATCGAAACCCATCACAGAAGCAATGAATCTACCAAATCTACGGTGCTCCACGCCAACCAACGCCATACACCACCACAAAACCCAAACCAAAGGCACCACCACGAAAGCCAAACATGACTCACCACTAAAAAATCATTGTCTAATGAGATCTTTTAGATACTTTGTTGCTAATAGATGTGAAGTGGTGATGACACAAGGGTAGTTTATGTGGTGGAGTGAATTGACGCAACCCAGATCTGAGAGTTCTATTATTTTCTTAAATCTGGCTTTGATTTTGTTTTTCTCTGTTCATGTTGTAATACTTCTGAAACTTCTATTTGTTTGATTAATATTAATTGTATAACTTCCATTTTTATGGTAAATACTGATTTAATATTGGTTCTAATGATCTTCTGGATTGTTGGTTGTTGTTGATTTGTTGTTTTGGTGAGTTGAGGGATGTTACTATGTTGTGTTACCCTTTTTGTTCGACGGAGGGGGAAAAAGGATGGTGCGGTTGCACCATTGCGATTAGGGATTGTTGGTAGCTGGAGAAAAGAAGGCCGTCGAGAATCATGGTGGTTTGCAGCAGAGAGAAGGAGGGAAAAAAAGGGTAAAGAAAAGAGTTGGTGGTAAAGTATGGAATATGCATATCATACTACTATGGAATAAGATCAATCTAAAGACCTTTATTTTTTGTACACCATACACAAGGATATTTACTTTACCACCGTAGCCTTTGCCAATATTTGAATATATTTACTAAATATATTTGGACTTCATAAAAATTTCAATATTACACTTCAACAATTTCCTTCCAAGTGAGTCTATTCCACATGGTTGCTCCCCCTTAAGTGAAATCATTTTTCATTGATAAGTATTTAATGGCTGCTAGAGCTTAGCATTGGCCACGGATATGCTTTAAATATTTGCACTGTCATTATGCCCTCAGAGCTTATCCATTGCTGGCAACATGCTTTACATACTTGCATGGTTGTTTGCTCACTACCACTTGTTGGGGAATGCAAGAAGGGTTTGAACATCAAACGATATTTACCAATTGATCACAAGTAAACTATACAAGTGAATTTGACACTACACTAAACACATGTCTTAAGTTTGTGGATTTTTTCCCCACTTATATGTTAGTTCAACTTGTTCATTCATACTGAATATGAGATTTCGTATTAAATGATATCTAATATATAACTTTTCTGGTGACTAGAATTTTACATCCAAAAGTATATGACTCAACTTCTTCTCTAACCCATTTAGTCTTTTGTAGGCACATAAAGTTAATCCTTTTGTTAGTTATTAAGGGATACTAGATAATATGCACCTAAAAGGTTTTAGCTCCTCTAATTCTTAATAGTGGTGTTAAACATTATTTTATGATATCCCTCCCTTTATACATCTTACAAAAAATTCCTTAACGACCCAATTCAACATTTTGGTACTGGGAGCTAACTCTTGTGTTTTGTTCAAATTTCACTTGATATCTCTCCTTTTATGCATCCTATAAAAAAATTCATTAATTGTTTAGCTCACATTACACCTAGACCCCCTTCTTCCTAAACACAATTTAATAATCTAACAGAAATTAGACACATGTTGGCCACATAACTTTTAATGAAAATTTATGTCTAAAATACCTTCATCTTCTTATTCTCACCTTGAAAAATATTTTAAGACTCTTGTTTCTTTTTTGTTTTTTCTATAATTGAACATAAACTCAACTTTTTGTTGGACATGAATCCACTTTGTTGGTACGCAGTGTTAATACTCTTCCTCTCATCTTTTGTTCTACTAACATACATATGAACTGAATTTTGATTCTCAATAAACATTTTCAGCACATCATGATCAATTTGGGAAATAATTTTACTACTAGCAATAAAACAAAACGACAAAATAAAAGGGTGATATGGTGACAAGTCTAAATCATTAGCAATGTTGTTCACACAGCCATGTATTCCATGTATTCCAGTTTATCAATTTGTGTTTCTGTGATCCCAAACATCAACATTATTTTAATCAACAATAATAAACAAATGATTTTCAGTTCATCCATTGTGTTTTTTGTTGTCCCAAACATGAACACTATTTTAATCAACAATAATAAACAAATGATTTTAAAAATCATAAGTGGTCCCAAACTGGTCCCTAATTGAAACCCCATTCAGAAATAAACAACAATAAACAATCAAAATTAAATAAGTAATCTTAAAAAGTAACCTATATATAAGATCCAGTGGTCACTTACAAGCATAATTTTAGTGTGAACAGAAATCGTGGAACAGGAAGAGAAATATAGTGCTCGTGAACATCGTGAACTAGAAGATGAACAATGGAGAATTCGCGAACAGTGAAGAAGAATGGAACGTGAACGTTGTGGGAGAAAGAGGAACTCGCATTCCCTGGACACTGAAGAAGAACTCGTCAACAAGAGAAAGATGAACAATACTCGCGAATGGTGAAGATGAATAGAACATGAATCCTAACTTCTGAAACTAATTGGGAGGGAATAATTTGGGTTTTACAATTAAAATGTAAGGACAATTTTGTATGTTCATATATTTTAATTAACGTTAGTTAACTGCGTTAATAAATGTGGTAAAAGTAATGTGCAAAAAGGGAGAGATATCGGGTGAAATTTGAGCAAAACACAGGAAATGCGAATATAATTTACTCAAAAAAAATCAAAGAAAATTATTTGATAAGCACTTATAATTTTAAAATTAATCACCGATAAATTTGAGCTTTCTCATCCACCATGAGAATCCTTTTTTTGTTAGCATTCAAAATTGAACTAAAGATTAAGACTTAAAGAACAATTAGAGATATTCATAGAAACAAGTGAAATTCTTAAATTTATAAAAGACTAACAAACATAAAAATTGGAGATTCGAAGACAGTAGATATGTATTGTTTTTAAGACTCCAATGACACTATATGAGAATTATTATGAATGAAAAAAATAATTGAAAAGAATCCTACTGAATTTCGTCAAATTTTCCAAAACAAAATAATAATCAAGAAGCAATATCATAATTACAAAAGAAAAAATAAATATATTAACTTTGGAAAGATTCAATCTAAATATGCAAACATTCCATGCACCTCGTCAAATGATCAAAAAGTTGCATGCACGTCGAGAATTGCAAGAAAAATAAAATATATTAATACGTGACAGGTTATCGTGCATGAAGAATTGTGACCTAATATGAAAGTTTCTTTCACAATTGTAATGTTGCCAAAATTTGCTATTTTATTACCAAAAACAAAAGCAAAATTTGCTCTTTAATTAATGTGTTTTCTCACATTTAATTTAAAGTTACGAGTTGTAACTTTTGTGTCTTTGATTAATTTAACGTGATTTATTACATTCTCCTTGCATTTCCAAACAATTAAGAGGTGTGGTCTCGTTCGGGTAATTGAGGGAAGCCTCCTTTCCCATCCTATTGGTTAGTCACATTCACAGTAGTTTTAGATGTTATTTAACGCCACATGAATTTGTTTGTTTGAGCAACAACAACAAACACTTGTTAATAACAGCTGTGCGAGTGAAATTCAATGGCCTTTCTTGGACATTATAAATGCTTTTTCTAGAAAAACACATGTTTGGCTACCTCCATATAACGTGTTTAAGCTTAATTATGATGGTGCCGTAGCATCCAATGATCACAAAGTAGTTTGCAATGGACTAATTTGAGACTATCTAGATGCTCCTCTCTAGGTCTTCTCTCATAATATGGCTCATATATACTTTGTGATCATGGTGTAATTATCGGTCATTTTTCTTGGTTTTTAGTTGATTCTCTAAAGGAAATTGCTTAAACTCATGTTTGTCATTCACTTTTGAATTATATATAGTGAATCTTGTTGCTCCAGTCATGGTAGTGAATTACTATGATATATTCCGCGAATCTAATCAAGTTACAGACATATTTGAGAAAAGAGATTTATTCATATATAAACAATACGATTCATATTTTTAAGGAAGCTCAAGTCTGGAGCCAAATCCAATTGCTTGCTGATCATTCTTAACTATCCACTCTTGTTGCGTTTTTTAGTTTGAGTTTTTAGCTTCATTGTATATAAAAAAATTTCATAATTTAGAGAGCGATCATTACTTTCTTAATTAAATATTCTCACTATGATATTTCTTCTCTCTTGATGTGTATTTCATATATTACCCCAGATCAATCACAAAATTTCTCTCTCAATTATCTCAAATTAAATTACATTTGTTTCCCCTTACCTATTATCTCTTTCAATCTACTTTTTTTAATTAACTCTATCTTCAATAATTTTGAAAATAAATTTTATACCATAATTTCAATTATCTATTTAAATTTAAAATAGAACTTAAATATTCAAAAAAAATTATAAATTATAGTTATATAAAAAATATTTATCTACTAAAAATTTATAATGATATATACTTGTATATATATATATAAATTATACTATAATTAAAATTTGAAATAAATTAGTTTGTATAGCATGTAAATTATATTTTAAATTTATGAGATAATTTATATTTTCATAAAAAAATATTGTCCATGACCCACACATATGATTTTGGTACATATACTTAATAATTAATTTAGTAATTAACTTATAATAAAATAATTTAATATTAATTTTTCTTTACTTATAACTTAGAAGGTAGAAGTAACCGTGCAAATCATCTGTGTCTTCGTCTCTGACAATTTCCGAGTCCTTCTATATTCCAATGGCTTCTACAAAGGTGGGTTTGCTTCAATCTCTATGCAATGTTCCATATTTATCTCACTCGTACTAAAGCTTTGTTTTTTTTTTTCTTTGTATTACTGTGTGGGTTTCGTGTACCCTTGCTCTCAGGTCAACAATCGAGGTTCACCTGGACCAAAAAGGTTTCGAAACGACGGTAATATATGATCTTTATGGTGCCTAATACTGCAAGTAGCTTCTTTTTCTTTCTCCGTGTCTTGTTTTATTATCTGGGGTTGCAACAAGGTTCTTTTTTTTGAGTGCATGAAGAGGGATTAGCACTTTTCCTTTTGTATTCTGGACCGTGTAAATTCTAGTTTATGAGGTGAAATGTGTTTTTGGTTCGCATACAATGTGGTGTAGTCAAAGGAGAGACTTTTTTGTTTTCTGACAGAGCATACTTCAATTTGTAGAGCAGATTGTGGGTTATGGACATGTTACTTGAATTTTCTTTATCGGCCAAATTATTTGTTTTGTTAGAATCTTAGAGGGAGAGATTCAACCCACGACCTCTCCTTGCCCCCTATCTCGCTTCAACCATCAAGCCAATCTTATAAAACCCTATGTTACTTGAATGTGGAACAGTGGAAGTGTGTAAATTGATTTTAACTTAGAAAAAAGTTTAATTCATCTGATTATTTTCTTCTTCTATGAAACTTACTGAAAAGTTTATACAAATAGGACCATAGACTAGTGTCTCAGAATCAAGTGTGCTTCCTATGATGTTATTCATTTAGAGGTTGAAGCTTGGTTTTGTTGTCAAGGGGGAAACCTGAGAGCCTGTTTTATTGATTGGGAGAAGTTGTTTTATATTTGAAAGTGAACTTTGTTTGCCAAGGGAAGTTTTCTTGATGAGAGAGATCAAAAAAAGGGGAAAGAAAACATTCTCTTCCAAAATCAATGTAAAGGGGAAAACATTTGCACTAAAAGGGCTTGCAATTTGATAGGCAATTTGATTTGACAGTGATTAAAGAGTGCGATGGCAATGACAATTGTAAACTACTTTGCTTGATTTGTTTTTGGTTTTAACCATGAAATCAATATTCGTTTGCATTTCTCTGTGTGCTAGTTAAATTGTTGCCATGGAGCGGAGAGTAAGAGCGACCTTCTTTTTAGTTTATCTGAAAAGCATTAATACTGCCCCTTTTGATGACCCTTATTTTCTGTTGGAGATGACCTCATGCATAGACCTAGTGCAAGTCTACATATTTACGTTAATGCAATGCTCCTGGCATATGAATTTTTCAAATGTTTATAATGCTGATAGATTGTTCTTTTTTTCTTTATTGGAATCAGCTTCACGTAAAGATGGAGATTGGACCTGTCCTAATTGTGGGAACTTAAACTTTTCTTTTAGAACTGTTTGCAACCAGGGACGCTGTGGTGCCCCAAGACCACCCCTAACTCCAGTATGTGCATGCTTGTTTTAGATTGTCATTTGAGGTTCTCGCATCTTGGTGAATGTTTAATTTTATCTGAAAAGGCATGCAATGGGCAAACTCCTGAACTGGGTATGTACAAATAGATGACCTATATGACCAAAATAATAGAAGAGAACACACTTTGAAGGAAACTTAAGTGGACTCTATTTCATATTATGTTTCTTTTTTTCTTCTCAGTTTTTGAATTTTGTTTGTAGAAGTAAATATATTTATCTTCTTTTTCTTGTAACTTGATTACTTGAATAGTGAAAGATCCAAATCTCCTGTAAATCTGTGATACTTCATGTTATAGTTTCTTGGTGAAAAATTAAAGGGATGGGTATATATGTATAAATTAATTTATCCAAGTATACGATGTTATTATGAACATAGATTTTCCTTAGTGTATAATTCTTGATTAAGATTAGCCCAAAGTGACAACAATGAATTAAAAATTAGTATAATTCTTGTTTTATGCTTGGTAACTTTTTATTTTTGATGGTGTTTGATTGATTGGGATCTGCAGCCTGCCCCAATTATAAGCCCGTATAGAAACAGTCATCCCTTCTACTATGGTGGTGTTGGCATTCCTCCTCCATCATATGGAATGCCAAGTCAGTTTGGATCCCCAATACCTCATCCTGGCATACAGTATGATTATGGTCTGTATGCTAGGGCTCGTGCTCCATACAGTCCATTGCCCATGTTCCCACCTGCAAGCTTTGGAGGTACTCTCCTAGTAATTGTATCAGCAATTTCGTGCCCATGCTAGCTAGAATTGTTTAAAGCATTATGATCATATTCAAGATTGTTATTGTATTCTTTGATATTTGTAAATGCCAATACTTTATTTATTAATTAACTATAGGAAAATTGAAGTAGGAATGAGGTAACCAGGGTTCTAGAGTCTTATACAAATCTTTGAACACAACAAGAAAAAATGAAAATCAGGTGAAAAATTTGTAATTATTTGTGAAAACAGGAAATGAAAATAGGAAATGTCTTCTCAAATCAAACAGGCCCTTAATGTTAATGTTTTTAGGTAATTATTTATAGTTATTGGCTAGGATATTGTATTTGAACAACATTTGACTGAGATTTGGACTACTTATGCTATAAATGCCTCTTTGTTGCCTATGTTATTTGGCTTTGATATTGATTGTTAAGACTATTGAGTTTTGAATCTAGCTGATTGTGTTTTTGTTCTTGTTCAAATCACAAAAATATCTAATTCATGTTGGTTCTTGGTTCATTCTGCATCGGTGTTTCTTTAGTTGTGCACCTATAATTATTTAAGTTACCATCGAATCAGGTATTAATTATGGTCCAAGGCCTAGAATTGATGGCTATGGCTATGGTTTTCAAAGTCCTCCTCCTCCATGGGTTGAAGGGTTAGTAGCTGATAATTTTGCATCTCGAAAACGCAGAGGAGGTATTTTCAGGATCTATTACTTTTTGATTTATCTGTATATCATGATATCTTTGTGTGTTGTTTCAAGAATTTTCTTGCTCTTTGATTGGTTGTCCTTGGCAAAAGGTTAGCTCAATAGTCTTTTAAAATATTGAACTTGGCTTGGTAAGGTTTTTGGGGAGCTTATAGGCTCCTTTGATTAGCTTATATGCTACTTTGACCAAAATAGCTTGTGAAAAAACAACTTATACATAAGTGTTGTTTGTTGAAGAACTTTAGTTTAAGAAGCAAATTTTGTTCCACAGAGGAAAGAAGAAGTTTCGATGTAAATGCTAACTTTTCACCATATTATATAAAGATATATTGAATATATGGATTATAAACAAAAAAGGGTTTAGAAATCTATTGGAGTGTGAAATTTACTAATTACCTATTGTCTCAGCTACTATCTGCTAGTCTTTGTAGTTCATACCTGATTGTCTATGGTCCATAATAAACTTTCAAAACCGAGGCTCTAATGTCTGTCATTGAAATACGTTCAGCACCACGTGACACAGCCAGATAACAGACAAAATCAAAGTATGTTACATTTTGCATTTATATGAAGCTTTGCAGTAGAATTATTAACATGATATCTTAATTGTCTTAATACATTAAGCAAGAAAAAAGAAATATGAAAGAAATGAACCATGTTGCATTGTCTATGCAGGACCAGATGGCTTATCTGAAGGGGACTGGGTTTGTCCAAAGTGTGACAATGTTAACTTTGCCTTTAGAACCACTTGTAACATCAAACACTGTAGAGTTGCCAAACCTGTAAGTGTTTTCATCTTTGTTGCATTGCTCAAATGATCGCCTTGCTACATGAATCATGAATGAATTGTGCACCTAAAGAGATTTGCCCTTACATTCAAGATAAAGTTTATTTCTTCACTGCATTTATAAGCTTCAAATATAAACGCCCAACAATAGAACTGTTAAATATTAAAACATGATTCTGATATCAATGCTTTTTCCCCCTTATTCTATGTGTCAAATAATAATCCCTGTTCTATAAGCCTAAGGCAATGACAAATTTAGGGGGCAACCAGGGGTCCCAGTGCCCCACCCCCTTCTCCCCTCTCCCCTCCGCCTCCCTCCCTCAAGATGGTTTGTTTATTGTTTAGTATAAAAAAATTATAGTATAATCGTGTAACTGTATAACTTCATATGGTCTATCTCAGCAAAAGAAAAAAAAAACATATGGTCTTACGGTGTTTAAAATTACATTGCCTTATGGCACTTGTAAAGTTTTTGTATCTCAATCAACTGCCTACTATGATATTAATTATAAATGATTGTATACAATTTGAATGTTGCTTTTTTTTAAGGTAAAAATATGAAATATTCTCAACTAATTAGACTTAGCTCAATGTCATACCCTTCAAGTTTTACCTGTTAGTCTGGATGATTTTTCTACTTCGCAACTTAATGTTTTATCATGTTATAGTGTGTACTTTTGTTACTTTTATCCCTTCTTTTAATAGATTATTTTCTTTCCTTGTTTCCAATGTAACGTTATTTACTTATTTTTACTTTTCCATGTTTTATTGAAGAGCTCAAACAAACCAAATGCAGCAGTTGTTCCTGAAGGTAGTTGGACTTGTGAAAAATGCGGTAACCTCAACTATCCCTTTCGAAATGTATGCAACCGCAAAGACTGTAGAACTGAGAAAACAGTTTCTGCCTAGTGACATCTCTATATTGTAAATTGAGGCTTCAGTGCATTTGTCTCCTTTTGTAAAAGAAAATTACTCTTTAATGAACTTGAATTAGATAGCTGGAACTTTTAAGGGATAGGTTTCCCCTACAGATAATTTTGCCATGATTATTGATGACAATTCTTTTTTGGTTAATTTAATATGGCAATTTATATTGAACTGATACCAAAAGTGGTAGCATATGATATTTTGAGGCATGTACTTGTTCATATTAAATGGTAAATAATATCTCTGGATATTTAGTTTTTAATCAAGTTAAATGGCATTGTGTAGTCGATTTTATCTGGTGGAATAAAGTTCTTCTTGTCCTGGTCCTTGTTATATTAAAAAGACAACGAATGCATATACGCCTTGTGTCACTTGCACAATTGCATGCTAGTTAGAAACTTAAATATATATACATATCTTTTTTTATAAAAAATTATACAAATTTCTTAAATATCGTTTAAACGTAATAAGTCATTTACATTGATAATTTTGATTAAAAAAAGGCTTAAAAATATTTTTTATCCACATAAATATGAAAATATTTGAGATTCATAATTACAAAAAACATTTATTTATTTTTTGTATTTGAAAAACTTAAATTTGTTATTTTATATCCAAAGTTAAGTTTAGATATATTCAAACTTACATGTTGTATTTTCAATTTTTTTACATAACTTTTTTTATTCTTTTTTAATCAAAATTGTAAATGTACATAATTGTTAAATATTTAGAAACTTATGTGTTTATCATATAATAATTTGCTATTGTGTTGAAAATTTCTTATATCACTTTCTAAAGTCAGGTTAAGGTTTTTTTAATAAGTTCTGTTAAAATAGAAAATTATTACCAGCTAATTGTTAAATTAATCGTGATAACATGTACGGGGAAAATTAAAAAAACGCTTTACACAAATTAACGTGGGTTGATCCTACGTGTCTATATTCATGGATAAGAAGTGTTCAAAGAAATACAAAGAGAAATTAAAAATTAAAAAGGTCAAGTATAGTATAACTAGTAGATGTATGTTTTCTTTAAATATGTTTATAGGAGTTTTATTTCTAAGGTGTATATGAAAAAAAAATTGTTGAAAGGGATAAAATTTATTTTGATGATTTTCACGCTTTGAATATTAATCTCGTAGCTTTTGACTATAACCATACCTTACTTTTAGTTATATATATAACGTGAGTGTATAAATTAAAACGACAAAATATCATATTAAAATGACTGAAAAATAACATACGATTACTACTTAGTTGCATTCAACCCTCGTCTCGTAGGATCTGTAAATCCACCATATATAAAAGCGTAAGTCTCCAATTACAAAAATCTAATCCCTTGAAATATTTTCTATTTTAAGTTTTTAACTCTTTCCTTATATTTTCCTACAACAATGGTAAATTACAATCCTCGTTTTCGAAATATAAAAAACTTTAACTCATTTAATGTCGCTCCTAACTAATTTTGAGTATCTCATTATTGATTTTAAGAATTTAGAAAGGTGAGATGAAATTTTAAATATCTCTATTATTCATTTCGGACTTCTACCCAAAATTTTGGCTTTCATAAATAAAACATTATTTTGAAAATTATAGTAATATTACATTGAAAATCACAGTAAGGTGTCTTAGTAAGTTATTTTTGTTTTATTTAACTCATCAACCTAAAATATAATATTAATTGCATAATGCTTAGGGGCGACTTTTTCACGAACTCTTGATTATTATGATAACATAAGAACAAACAATAAAAATATTTGAATTAAGATAAAATAATAAATTGTTTTGATATTAAAATCTAATTATAAATATCTTTTATAATTCACCAATTTTGTTGTTAGTATTGTGACCCTATCACCGTCCTTTGTCATTATCGTTACCACATGAGGATGACAGTCGTGGTAATGTGATGATATTGACACTGAACAATACTATTATTGTAATTTTAATCTAAGACTAATTATTCTTTATTTTCATATTTTCACATATCACACACACACACACATATATATATATATATATATATATATATATATATATATATATATAGAATGCCGATAGATTAATATAAGCTGCATTGTTCAAACAAGTTATATTCTACTTTTAAGTATAGTCGCGAGCTATTCCACGCCAAGAATCAGATAAATAATAAATAGTTAAACAATGGATATTATATTAGTATTTGAAGTGTATAGAGAAAGTCATCCTTTTCTTTAACGGCAAAGTTAAAGATACCATTAACCCACTTCCGTATCACCTCCTACCTTGTGTTGAGTTCTAAATCTTTGTTGAACTATACAGCTTTTGTGTTTTAAGCTTTGACAACAACAAAAAGAATTATTGCGATGAGCTTCATGGGAGGAAAAGGTCATTCATTAATATTCTCTTTCCCTTCGATCATAATAATATTGGTCATATACTAATGCCACATTTTGATTTTGCACCTTCAGGACTATCAACAACCCACTTGTTGAACTTGGTAGTGAATACATTGTATAATCAATTTGTTGGGAAGGATATTAAGGAATTTGACGGATTCAATGATGGCATTCTTGATACCTTCAAGTAAGCATGTAATTCAATTCCATTGAAAATGTTATCTTGTCTACCATTACTGCCTTGGAATGATAAGTAATTAAATGAAGACAATGAAAATGAAAGTTTCATAGAATGGTAATGATTAAGACTGTTATGATTTGGATTTGGACTTCCATCGTGGAAATATTTTTGTGGTTTAATCACGATTATAATCTCTACTGATCTCTATATAACACATAGTTATATTTTTTAATTAATGGAAAAAAGTCATATAATAGTTTCTTCTCCTCATTGCTCATACACATGACATCATTTGTTAACATTGTTGTCCAAACTCAAACTTAAAGGTGGTTTATATTTGTCTCTCATACTTGCTAATAAATTTAATGCAGCACTATCAACATGGCCTTACCCGGCAAGCATTATGTTGCACCATCATATAAGGATGTAAAGGTTAGTTATCCTCTTGGATAATGTGTACTTCCTTTACATGAATCGTATTTATATTAAGTTAATTAAGGCTATAGTTTAATTTTAATTCATTAACATAATAGTATTAAATATTATGACAAAGACAAAATTCAATATAGTAAATTATACTTGCATTTTCTATACTTTTCTCAAATTATACATAATATGTATATCTTTTTATACATTACTTTTACCCCCTTCTATTAACGTCAATTGAAATATTTAAGCAGATAAAATTGTCCGTTAGAGTAAATTACACTCTCACCTCTTTTATTTTTTCTCAATTGTACCCGATACTCTTCCCTTGAATTTGACTCTAACGGACGCGCTAAGACTGTTGATGTCACTGGCCTCGACGACACTAGTGTCTAGGAAACCAGATGCAGTGGTGATGGTGGTCGAAACTACGACAAGGGACGAGGAGGTGGAAGGGATGGATATGGCGATGGCGACGGCGGCTACGGTGGTGGCGATGACTACAGTAGAAGCGATGGCTACAATGGAGCCAATGACTACGATGGTGGTGGTTGCTCTGACGGGAGCGAGTGCGCTCGGATGCCATGTTGGTGGACAAGAATGACTATGAGGAGGAAGAGATGATGTTATCGTGGGAGAGGGGGAAGGAGGAGCAGGAGGTGGTGGTGGTAAGTGAAGAGAGGTTGTTGAAGAAAAGGAGGGTTTGTAAAACCTAAAATGTGATTTTGAGGAAGAATGTGAGAGTATTTTAGACATAAATTTTCATTAAAAGTAATGTGACCAACATGTGTCTACTTTTAGTTAAATTATTAAACGACGTTTAATAGGGAAGAAGTCTGGATGCAATGTGAGCTAAACAATTAATAAAGTTTTTGTAGGGTGCAAAAAATGAGAAATATTAGGTGTTTGAAAAAAATACATGAGGTGCGATTATAATTTACTCAATCCAATTACTACCATTATGAACTTTGAAGGGTTTGATATTAATGTGGTCAATGTTTAAAACTTCACCTTAGTTTCTAAAATATAAAAAAGATACATGACATTCATTCTTCTACCACACGTTATAACATCACATGTTTATGGATAGATTGTTCATCTTCCATCTCTAAACCAAGCTTCTAATTAGTTCTCTTCATCGAGAGACACCAATACACATCTCTCTTATAAAACTAAATACAAATCATGTTATCTTCTATTACAAACTTATCACTATTATGAGTTGTTTGGGTAAGCTTATCTAGAAGTACTTATAAAAAAAAATAAGAAGAAAAAAATGAAATTAACTTTTCCATAAGCAAAAATAAGCTCTCCATTAACTAATTTTTAGAAGCTCACTAATATAGCTTCTCTGAAAGATGATATGACATTTACAAATTAGTTAATAAAAACCTTCTTTTAGCTTATGGAGAAGCTCATTTTATTTTTTTTCTTCTAAAAATGCTTCTAGAAAAGTTTACACCCAATCAGGCTTTATATCTCATATAAACTGTATTCTTGCTTCTCACCTCCACATAGAGTAGTTATTGACACTTCACGCTTATAACATACTAAACAAAATTCATGAATTAGAACGTACACCTCTTGAAAACATGATTCTTGACTTAAATTTGAGTGTCTTGATCTGTCTTGCAAACATCTAATATTAATCTCTAATTAATACACACGTGACACATGTATATTGGAAAATAACATCTTCCCTTCTCAAGATTTGATTGTAATTAAACTATTGTCAAAAGGTTTATATTATAATCATGTATCCTAAAAACACAGTTACTGAAAAAGTGAAGAGGAAACCACCATTTCATGATATACGCTAAAAGGGTTTATATCATACTCATTTACGAATTTACAAAGAGTTATAATATATATTTTCATCTATCATGAATGTAATATAAATAAAGGTTACACTATTCAAGTACACTTTTACATATGATATCAAATATCCACCCATCACAAAAGAGCGTGATGCGGTAAAGATGCAATTAAGGGTCCAAAGTGCATACCTTAGTTGTTGTGCGAGAATGTCATTTATAGACGCAACTTAAGTGGGAACCTGGTCCAAGATGGATATCTAGTGCATATTTAGTTTGCAGTTGAAAATGATATGATGCGTGTTTCAATACAAATCTAATTGTTAAAAGCAAAATGAATGTAAAAGTAAAAATCTTAATCCATTGATAATATTATTTTTGCCTCAAACATAATTTTGCAATGAATTCCTAAACATGTTTTTATTTGGGTTGAACAAGGCCATATATATATATATAGAGAGAGAGAGAGAGAGAGAGAGAATTTGAGGAGTGGTTGAATGATTGTGGCTTTTGAGTGAGATCAATGACCGGAGAATGTCTCATGTCCTTTGTTGTCCATAAGATGTGATGTGAATAATAGGATTCATTGCAAAATCTTTTTAAAAAAAAACAAGAAAAAGTAGAAGAACTTCATTGTGTTCAACTTAAAAAAGGAACAAGAGGGGATCCTAATTTCCTAGGGGGGAAAACTTCATACCAGATCATGCTTTTCATTCAAACTTTTGCATTAAGCTACAAGATTTTCAGCTTTACTCAAACTTTCATTGTCCAGGACTTGTTCGAAAAATGGAAAGAAACCAACAAGGAAGACCAAAAGAAGATGTTCACTAAATTCATCAATGAGAATGTGAATCTCAACAAAGCAGATGAATCTATGCTAATCACTGCAATAGTGGCACCACCAGCAGCCATGATGGCTAAGAAAGCAGGACAAGTAGTGCCTCAACTTACACTTATGAATGCCATACCTGATGTTGTGTTTGTGCCCTCTGCTACACTTTTGGCTCTTATGGCTATTAAGATCATAAAATTAACCTTTGGAAATACATCATCCAAGGATACAAAGTCACATGTGCAACCTACACCTAAACAAAAACTTCCAACTACAACTGAATTTGAAAAAGAACCTCAAATTGCAACTGAACCTACAACTGAACAAGAACCTCAGCCTACAACTGCAATTGCAGCAGAACCTCAAATTGCAACAAAACAAGAACCTCAGCCTACAACTCCAATTGAAGAACCTCCAATTGCAACTGAACAAGAACCTCAGACA
>CM023958.1:36161945-36173969 GCA_013407115.1 Glycine latifolia
ACAACTGCACCTACAGCTGCTATTGAAGAACCTCAAATTGCAACTGAACAAGAACCTCAGACTACAACTGCACCTACAGCTGCTATTGAAGAACCTCAAATTGCAACTGAACAAGAACCTCAGACTACAACTGCACCTACAGCTGCTATTGAAGAACCTCAGACAACAACTGCACCTACAGCTGCTATTGAAGAACCTCAAATTGCAACTGAACAAGAACCTCAGACTACAACTGCACCTGCTATTGAAGAAGAACCTCAAACTACAGCTTTACCTGCAGCTCCTGTTGAAGAAGAACCTCAAACTACAACTGCACCTTTATATATACCTCGACATGTTCACAAGGACAACATCTTATGCCCCTTATGTAAGAAATACCACTGAGTAACTAACATTCAAATACCTTTACCTCAATATTAAGTATATATATTATGAGTTTAATTCAAATGTGTGAATATGTTGTTTCTTTACATTTTTCAGTCTCTTATAGTTCTTCTGATAGAATTCTCGATCATTAAATTACCAATTTGTGAACTGATTGTGTGTTTTGGTTGTTTAGGTGAAGAGCTAATTGCTAAGGCTAAGAAGGAAGCAAAAAGGTCTGATGCTGTAGCATTGAAGACTTAATGCCAAGCAGTAAAAATGAAGTTGGAAGCCTCCTCTAGATACCTAACGTCATGGTGCTTGAAACTAGCCAAAAATTTGTTCCCTGTACACATAGTGCTTGAGCATAGGAATTGCAATAGCATGGCATTAGGCTTGGAAAAGCAAAAAGAGTATGGATACGCATACTCGGGAATTTTACACTTTGTCAGCTACCAATACATGTGATTAATTTGGATATATCATATTAAGATTACAATAAAATTTGTAAGATTAATTAAAAGATATAATAATCTTAAAATTTAATTTATGTAAAACAGAAAGCTATCTTTAAATCATTGCCATAAATAAAATAAAAAAAGAATTTGACAGTGGTAAAAGCTATAAATAAAAAATATTTATATCTAACAACACGTTATTTATGAACAAAATCAGAAATGATATCCAATTTAACCTAAACATGCTTAACTTTAAACATATACATGATATTTGTGTTACACAAATATCTCGTTTATTTATAATTTTAAGTCTTTTATCTCTTAAATATTATCATTGCTTATTTACATTTTTTGTTTTCCCTATAAGTAAAGGTGTATAGTGGTTCAATTGTCCTTGTATGGTCCTATCTAAATCGAAATTGTCTCCATGAAAGATGCTTATGGTTAGATAAAATAATGGTTCAATTGTTCACTTACCCGTTGAAAAGCCTCATGAGGAGTTGATTGAAGATATTCTGTTAAGATTGCCAGTGAGATGTCTATTGCGTCGTAAATGTGCATGTAAGTCTTGGCTTTCTCTAATTTCCGATCACCAGAAATGGTTTAGTAAACCGTGCTTGCAGCAACAATATTTATGTGGCATTGGTTATGAATCATGAACGGAGGACTACGTGGTAGTGGTAGTAACGCTAATATTTCCATTCCAAGGAGGCTAGAGTTCCGTATTTGGAACTTACAAATTATGGGAAAAAATTTCAACATGAGTTATTCTTGAATGATGCTATTAATTGGTTGGTTTTCTCTTTTGATGATATCCGTTTCAAAATTATTGCATTTAATGTGATGGAAAAGAGGTTATCAAAGATTCCACTGCCATATATAATTTAGTGATATCCCTAAATACATTTATAGTTTCAGCACAACTTACTAATATTTCCAATCTTATTTTAACTTCCTGTCTTGATTTTATTTATCTGCATAGTTTATGATCATGGGACAGTAAAATTGTGGGCTAGAGTAATCAAGAGCAGATTAAGACAAGAATCATGCATATCAGCAAACCAACTTAAATGAAAGATCCAATTTCTCCGAAAGTTCATAATGTTGCTATTAATTATACTCCATTGACAATAACAAACAGAAGCTTTTGTTTCCATCTCACCACAGTTCTTCGAATGTGTAGATAGATTCCATTTAATTGTGGACATATATAGTTTCTATTTTTATATTATGCACACAAGATTTGTACATCACTACAATATCCAAGTAGAAACTCCACTTGCATGAGAATTTCCAACTACTAACTTCAATCTACAGAATTGAACTTCAGAGTTCAGGTCACTCTAACTCTTGTTAACCATCTTGAAATCCCTCTGTGCATGGCCATACAAAGCTACATACGCTGAAATTCTTAGATCCACAAGGAGGTTGATGGCCAGAACTGGTAAAAATATGACCCCAGAACATTCTAAGAAGGAGAAAAAAAACTCCTTTGTAAATAATACCAATGTCAGTTTTTGTGTTTTATTTTCAAGAAAAGGAACATTAAATACCAGGATCGATTTGAACTTAACCATAATTTTTGGTTCACTTATTATAAACTTAAAGCAGAAGATATAGATTTTCAGGAAAAAAAATATAGAAAATCTACAAATTACAGATGACATTATTAAACAAGACAATTATAAAATGTTTCAGAAGTAAGGAACGTACAAAGCTTCTGAAGTAAGCAATTGAAATGAGACTGCAAGATAAAATTTAGCATAAGCAATTAAATTGTTAACAGATAGAGAAATGTTTCTGCGGGAATGACAACAGGTTAACTTATTTCATTAATGTAGAATGTCAAGATCAGATAAGCTAGAAGTCTACATGAGTCTTGCAGGTCAAATTTTTAAAGTGACTAAACAAAATTCAAAAAAATATGCAGGTTCAACTGTTTAATTGTAAGAAATTAGGAATTAGGAACTAAGAGATTCTAAAAGTACAAAAGGCGTAAATAAAAATTATTTTCTTATATTTGAGATCGGATGAAATAGCGTCATGGAAATAACGTACTTGTTAAATATTAGAATAAAAAAAAGTACTAGTCAAATAAGCTGACAAATTGATACCGGAGATCACACAATATTTTTTAAGCAGATTTGCACTAGATGAAGGTAGAAATGATGAATTTTGAGATTAAATTCATGATTAACGATATCATATTTATGCTACAAATTTAAACGAGATAAGGATCTTGGCCATCAGCGTTGGAACAATCACTAAAAGAGTGTTAGTAAGAAAAAAAGGGTTGATGAACTCCAAGCAAATATTTCCTTAAAACACTTCAATGACATAGACATCAGATTTTTAACGGCGACCAATAGTTCTTAGAGTGTGTCTGTATAATTCAAATCATTTTCCTTTTGTTTCTTTTGGAGTGATCTATAACAAATCATTTGTAAATAACGTGTTCAAGCTAAGAATGTTTCTTGCTTCTTGTCATGCCATTACTTGATATCGGCATCTACCATTTGTCTTGAATCCTGGATATGGTTCATATCCAACACAAGATTGGAGGACCTGCGAAATGCAACAACATCAAATCCACCTTGTTTCAATTGTTAAAGAGACCAAGTCCAATTACACTTCACAAAAAATTACCTCAAGCAACACAAAGAAAGGAGACATCAGAAAAGCTTTTGCACGCTTTTAGCAGAGGCAAATAAAGGTTAAAACATAATCGTAATAATGAACCAACTCATTGGGTACCTGAGGTGAATGTGCTTAAAGTTGAATCGTTTTGATATTATCTGAATTTAATTCTTGATAAAAATAATTTTTGTCAAATTTTATTTATTTCTAACCCCAATTTAATTTAATCTGTATCATTTTTTCTTGATAAACCAGAGAATTAAAATAAAAGAAAAAATAATCAACATAATATACAACATGTGCACCATGCATATTAGTAATGGAAATAAATCCATTACCTCAAGCACACCATGATTAATAAACTGAGGTAGTGTCTAATAAATTTTTTTGTTCCTAATAAAATTTGGATAAGTAATTATTTTAGTCCTAAAAAGTGTAAAGTAGTGATAGATTTATTTCTGAAAAATGATTAATTGGTTCCATAGTCAAATTTGTGTTTGATCACTAAATTATAATGTTTAAGGATCAATAAGTTATATTTTTATGATTAATTTGATATTAAATTAAAATTTTAAATATTAATTTGTCATTTATATTTACAAGATTAATTTGATATATTTTTTGTGCATAGATTAAATTTAAATTTTCATTGACACATTTTCATCCACCCGAATTACTATTTATCCATAATATTTTTAAAACTTTTTTGTCCTTAATAATATTTTTAATTTCTTTTTAGTCCCTTCCTTAAAATGTTTTTTTTTATCAAAACCCTCAATTTTTCTTACGAAAACGAAGACATGGAGAAGTTGATGAAGAGGACGAAGTAACACTGATGGGAGAGGAGTCCCAACCACAACGAACCCTATGGAGCAACGCAGAGAGAATGTGCTTACACCTTCTCCAATGCAGAACAAAGAACATGCCCACGCTTCTCCAAATCCACGCCTTTATCCTCCGACACTCTCTCCACAACAACCTCAACCTCCTCACCGCTTTCATCACAACCTGCGCCTCCCTCGCCGCCTCCGCCTCCGCCAAGCGCCCTCTCGCAATCATTAACCACGCAAGCAGCTTCTTCAATGCTACCCACACCCGTGACACCTTCCTCTGCAACTCCATGATCGCCGCCCACTTCGCCGCTCGCCAGTTTTCGCAACCCTTCACCCTCTTCCGAGACCTTCGCCGCAAAGCATCACCTTTTACGCCCGATGGGTACACCTTCACCGCGCTCGTGAAGGGTTGCGCGACGTGTGTGGCCACTGGTGAAGGCCCGCAGCTTCATGGGATGGTTTTGAAAAATGGGGTTTGCATTGATTTGTACGTGGCTACTGCGTTGGTTGATATGTATGTGAAGTTTGGGGTTTTAGGTAGTGCGAGGAATGTATTTGATGAAATGTCTGTGAGAAGCAGGGTTTCGTGGACTGCTGTTATCGTGGGGTATGCGAGGTGTGGGGATATGACTGAGGCTAGGAGGCTTTTTGATGAGATGGAGGATCGGGATGTTGTGGCTTTTAACGCAATGATTGATGGGTATGTGAAGATGGGGTCTGTGGGTTTGGCGAGGGAGTTGTTTGATGAGATGAGGGAGAGGAATGTGGTTTCTTGGACTAGTATGGTTTCTGGGTATTGCGGGAATGGTGATGTTGAGAATGCTAGGTTGATGTTTGATCTTATGCCGGAGAAGAATGTGTTTACTTGGAATGCCATGATTGGGGGCTATTGCCAGAATAGAAGGTCTCATGAGGCGTTGGAGTTGTTTCGTGAGATGCAGACAGCATTGGTGGAGCCGAATGAGGTGACTGTTGTGTGTGTTCTTCCTGCTGTGGCTGATTTGGGTGCTTTGGATTTGGGGAGATGGATTCACAGGTTTGCCCAAAGGAAGAAGCTTGATAGGTCTGCTCGCGTTGGGACTGCTTTGATCGATATGTATGCGAAATGTGGTGAAATCACAAAAGCAAAATTGGCTTTCGAGGGGATGACTGAGAGGGAAACGGCTTCATGGAATGCTTTGATAAATGGTTTTGCAGTTAATGGCAGTGCGAAGGAAGCATTGGAGGTCTTTGCGAGGATGATTGAGGAAGGGTTTGGACCAAATGAGGTGACCATGATTGGTGTGTTATCTGCTTGCAACCATTGTGGTCTGGTGGAGGAAGGAAGAAGATGGTTCAATGCAATGGAGAGATTTGGAATTGTGCCTCAGGTTGAGCATTATGGTTGTATGGTTGACCTTCTTGGAAGGGCTGGATGCTTGGATGAGGCTGAAAAATTGATTCAGACCATGCCTTATGATGCTAATGGGATAATATTGAGTTCTTTTCTGTTTGCTTGTGGTTACTTTAATGATGTTTTGCGGGCTGAGAGAGTGCTGAAAGAGGTGGTGAAAATGGATGAAGACGTTGCGGGAAACTATGTGATGTTGAGAAACCTGTATGCAACCAGGCAAAGGTGGACAGATGTGGAGGATGTTAAACAAATGATGAAGAAAAGAGGAACAAGTAAAGAAGTTGCTTGCAGTGTTATTGAGGTTGGTGGAAGCTTTATAGAGTTTGCGGCTGGTGATTACTTGCATTCACATCTGGAGGCAATTCAGTTAACCTTGGGGCAGTTAAGTAAGCACATGAAAGTTGAAATAATCTAATAATCTATTGACAATGGAAACACGAGAAAGCTGAAAGGAGAGATCAAAAGTAAGTGAATGAAAATTGGATAAGCCGCAGGCTCACAGCACGTGTATTTCAGTGCCCTAATGCCCCTTCCAAAATTTGAAGTTCATTCAGAATCAGGCTCCTAACTCCAGTAAACGATAGGGAGATTGGAACACAACTTTATTAGAAGGCAACTTTAAAACGTAAAACAGTTAACTAGAATTGGCGCCCAAATTTATGCGTAAATTGTGGGACTTCTATCCTAGAATTATGGCTCTTCCCTAAGGTTTTAAACAATGATTTGCAACTGCAATGTCAAGATTTGTGGAGTTTCTATGACTGCATCGTGGCCACATCAATCGCATTTGTTTGTACTTTTGCAATATCAAGGATTGCAACCAAGTTGCAACTACGACAATTTAAAACCGTCCTCTTCGCTCTATGCAATGTTGCATCTGTACCTCACCAGGGAGAAGCCTTTCTACATATATGTTAAAGTTCTCGCATTCTAGTTCCCATGATTACTCCACTCAGCATTTTGGCTCTGCGAGGAAATTTTGCCGAGAAATAACATGACATATCAATTGTGGGATGCTATTAATTTGTTAATTGTGATCAGTGACCAGATATGACCTTTCACAAGGTTTATTTGTGAGGGATGAATGGTTTGATTAATTATATTCTGCAGGGAATTCTTCGGCTGAATTTCTGTTGTAGATGTTTTTTATTCTACGCTAGAAGATACTAGAGAAATGTATTCTAAAGGGAGGAAAACTAGGTACATGTACAGATCAGGAATTCAACCAGATCACAATAGGTCGATTATCATATTTGATCTTAAGAAGTTTTCTACAAAAAATTTTTGTCCCTTTTAAATTTTCTTTCCTCCGTCGTTTCTCCAATCCAACACTGTTACTACATGCTAAGATTAGACATTATTCTATTATTCTATTATTTATGTTTAGTTAGTAATTAGTGATTTAATCCTTATTACTCATTATTAAATTGATCCTACGTAATTGATATTGATCATATTTTCTCATTATAAATAAAGATTAAGTGTGATTATCCAAGATACATAACATAACAATAAAACATTGTTATATGGTATCAGGGTCCAAGTTATCCTTAACAAAGGAATAACGAAAAATTGTTCTCTCAGGGATAGTAGGTTCTCGGTGGATCTCTCTGCTTGTAATCCTACTTCTAGCGACCTGTTTCCACATTTCGATGGACCTTTATACTTGTCTCTCATCTTCCAATGACCTGTTTTCATATTCCAATGGACTTTTCTACTCTTTGTCCCTCATTCACAATGCATTTTTCAGCGATCGCTGTCGTCTGCCATCGAACCTTTGGCGACCTTTCCATCCAGTGACCCCATCACCAGCATCGTTGTCCACCAATCTACATGATGGTGGTGACAATGACCTCATCGAAGCTTTGATACTCTCTCATACGCCCTTCCTTTGCGCGCCAAACAACATTTGAGTGCCCCACTTTTCTAGTGTCTCTTACCATATTCCCAGCCTTTGTTTCTAATTCAAGGCTCCCTAAATTGAGGCGAACAAAGCCCAATTAGTTTTGGGCCATTTTGGGACTATTTTGTTTGTTGGACCTTATTTTTCACACTTTGTTTTAATCACATTTTTGTGTTTATGTTTTCATTAATCATTGATTCTCTACCCTCTTTTGCTAGACTTCCTAACACATTTTTGTTCGAGTTCACCTTTGACCACTATCGCATATGACTAAAGACTGTCATGTCGTCTATGTGTGCAACCAACTCAAACTATCGTCGCACGTGACCCCATGCAAGATCCTGACACGTGAAGTTCATGCACAAGATGCATGATGCATCTCTGGCTAGCATCACACTAATCTTCTCTCCCTCTACCTCAAGGCATCCCCGATGGACCTTTTTGCTTTTTTCACGGGTGAACAGTACCCATCCCCATCGTTGAAGACTGCCACGTCATCCATGTGCATAGCCAACTCAAAACACTGTCGCATGCAAACCCACATAAGGCCTTAACACATGAAGTTCACACACACGACGTGTAACCCATTTCCAACAAACCGCCTTTAGTTTCTATTGGATTGACCGCCATTGTTACAAATTCAATTCATATGACATATATGCTCGAACTTGAGAGAGAATGTTAAGATTACATATTATTTTGTCATTTAAGATTGAATAGTAATTAATGATTTAGCCCTTATTACTCATTATTAAATTGATCTTATGCAATCAATATTGATTTTACTAGCTCATTATAAATAAAAGTTTAATATGTTCATCCGAGACAAAATACAACAGCAAAACAGTATTATACTACACATCCTCTTCTTCCTTTTCAATACTCCCAACAGTACAAGAGAGAAGCTAAGAGACAGTGGCAGTCAACACCATGAACAACAATTGATTTTAAAACAGAAGTCTAAAAGCAATAACAATGCAGCATGTTTTATCTTTCAATATGCTTGCATAATTAACGTGTTCGGAATCAACACTTAAGAGAAACAGATATGGCAAAATAAATAAGTAACAAGAAAAATAGAAAGAACACAATCACCTCTGTCAAAAAGCATCACAGGATATGTAGTTAATATATTAGGCAACGAGAGAAAAGACTCATTAATTCCAGACACAATAATCCCGAAGCAAATCAAGAAACAGAATTGCTTTAAATAAGAATTCTCCAATAACTAGAAGCAAAAGCTTCTTCTAAAGATAGAGGTGGGCATGCTATCCTTATTCACGTCATATACAAATGAACTATTTCTCGATGTAAGAAAAAGTATGCACAACAACATAACGACAATTTACACATTACGATTGATATATTATCAGCTCCTGCAGTTGTCAAAAGAAACAACAATCATTGCATCCAGATTCAGCTTTAACGATTATCTGCGTTTCCATCTCTTTGAGCCAGGCTTCTTCCTTCTATTTGTTATCCTACGAAAATTTGAGTTCGATGTAGAACCAGCTTTCAAAGTAGGAACAGCATTCTCAGTGTCCATGACAGATTCTGAGACTTGAGCAGTGGAAATGGGCTTCTGCTCTTCAACTGATTTCTTGGTTTTCTCCACAAACTGATTTCTAACACTCTCAAAATCATGCAACTCTTCCTTAGCTGTCTGATTTTGTATAAGAATTTCATCCTTGGTCTGCATGCAAGGAAAGGATATTAAAAATTTACAATGTCTGTAACAATCCTAAAACATACAGAGAGAATGGAACAAAGTTTGCCCTTCTAACATATAACCTTAGTAGATGGGTTGTTGGGTCCATGACTATCAAAATTTGTGTTATGACTGGTATCAGATCAAAATTTCAAATAATAATACCCATCAAAGAACACAGCATTAACTGAACAAAGTACTTGCAAGAAGCACTTATAAATAAGGGATGATATACACATATGTCATGGAAGCTAGGGCTAGGAGGAGGAGAATATGTCAAACTTTAAAAACCTTGAATATTAGACAGAAGGTCAAGAGTAATTACATACATATATTTTACTATACACATGCATAAGAAAAATTTAAAATCAAGTCGCAAGGACATTCATCTGAAAAATAAAATAAAAGTATGTACATCTCAATTTTCTGCTGTAAACTGGATGGCAAGAAATGGGAACAATCATAAACTGAAATATTGCAGTTCTATGGCATCTCAATTCTTGTGAACAACTTTATTTATGGATTGACAGTGTAACGGAAATTAACCACAGCATGGTGTAAGCATTGGAAAACTCCCTTGTCACAACAATAGCCAATACCCAATATCAAGCACAACTACAAATTTATGCAAACAAAATTGAAAACATGATAACATACAAGTTGAAATTCCTGTGTAAAAAAAAAAAAAAAAAAACTTACATTTTTCTGGAGAAACTCAAGCTGGGGCTTAATAGTGGTTTCGATAAAGGAAGTTATCCTGTCCCGGGATGGTAATGGATTTTCAGTCAAAAGTAGATCTTCTGTGTTTAACTCAGATTTATGCTGTGATGAAGCACGAACAAAACTAACCGGAAATGTGTTGTCATTACCAACAAAAGAAGTAGAATTATGGCCAGAATGATTAAATCCATCGGATGATCCAATCATGCTCAATTGAGTTACAGAACAAAACTTTCCTGGATTTTCACTAACCACATTATCAATCCGAGTTTTCAGTTTCCCAACTTGTGACTGTAGTTCTTCAATCCTCTGAATGATGTCTTTGATGGCTTTATCATTATCTTCAAGATCAACAGAAGACAGCATATCATTAAACTTTAACTCCTCAATATCAATATCTGCATTACCTCCTGATATCAATGAAACAAAACATGGAATAAATTTTAGAACCTCATGGAAAGTGGAAGCAAATAACAATTGATTAAAACCTGTTTCACAAAAATGGTCATACTCATACCAATGAACACATGAAAACAAAGATGAAAACCTGTGTATATAATAATTCTTTCACCTTCTATGATTCACAATTTAATGACAAGATGGATTTTAGTAGTCAAATAAATAACAAAAACAGTATTATGTACACTACTGTCACTCACTCAAGGTATCACCACGAAAGTCTTCAATACAAGCACCACGGTTTTTGTTCTCTGGAATGGAACAGAAAAAGAGAAAAGATTAGAGAGGAGCATTACGAGGGCCAAAAATACTACAACCAAGCAAGAAATGTCATACCATAGTAAGAGAATATACTATGGTTAGACACATATGATGATAAATCACTTTCTTCAGCTTTTTTCCGTTTCTTTCTCTTCATAACTTTATTTGTGTGAATGCCATCATATATAGGTACTGACTTGACATTAAGATCATCTATTGAGACCTTTGAAAACTCAAGCTGCTTTCTATGATCGTATGCTGCGAGCTCTTTATGATATTTCAGTGCTACAGAGTTAAGTTTCTTCACTTGCAATTCTAGCCACTTACAGCGCCACCTAACAGGTTGAATGAACCTCCTCCAATGTGATGTTGTCGTCTTGTTCTTTCTGAATGGGTAATAGTGTAAATTGTGAGCACATGCAATTGATATTCTAATCAAACACATAGCAGCCAAGACAAAGTAACATGGGAATGAAAACATGACATGTCCCAACTTTTGTCATGACAATAAAGAAGGAATCTGCATTACAGTTATCATTCAATCTTTTTGGCTATCAATTTCTGTCCCTTTGCCCCTAATAAAAGGCTTTTTTAAGGGTTACTTTCTAGGTAGATATCACAGAAGAATCATTTGCTTTATTCCCTTTATTTTGAATTTGATATATAAGTATTATATGATATAGGTTTCTTTTGCCTTCTTTTTGTGTGTTCAGTTATGTTTTATTGCCTTCTACAGGCATGCACGACAAGAAGAATTGAAACTGAGTCGGAAACATACCTACATAGAGAAGTCTTACTTTGATCACCATCACACATAGGCCATTCCACTTCGGTATTGGTGAACGCCGAGCCCGTGGCATCCTCTAAGCCAGAATCTGTACCACCAAAAGAACTGGAACTGCAAGGAGTGGCATCAGAGACATCCTCACAAGCATCTTCCACTGCCTTGCCACCAGAAATTATGGACCCACTCCCAGTTATATTAACTAGCACATCCTCTTCATTTCCCCCAGACAAAGGAATCTGCTCAATTCCCTTGCAGTTAGTTCCAGCCTTCTGCTCTTTCGGTTCTGAAATTTCAGGGACAAGAACACCTACATTCTCCTTTTCTAGGGCTTCTTCTTCTGGCTTCACATTGCCAGAACTCATTTTTCCAAATCATTCAACCTTCCCTATTCAGATATCCCAGCCAAAACCAGACCACAATGTCATGATTAGAATTGGAAGCATGTGAAAACCCCCTAACTTGCCCCATAAACCCTTATGGAGAAATTGCAAGCTACAAGCTG
>CM023958.1:36173979-36298569 GCA_013407115.1 Glycine latifolia
TAAAATTATTAACAATTTCGAAAGAAAACAGAAATAACACAAATAAAACTAGCAAAATCCAATCTTTATAAAATTATTAACAATTTCGAAAGAAAACAGAAATAACACAAATAAAACTAGCAAAATCCAATCTTTATAGAACTAGGTTACTACAAGAACGTCTGTTATCTTAAAAAGGGATTGTTATGATTAACACACAAAAAACTAACACAAACCCGAGGAATCAATAATCTCAGGAGAAAAGAGTGACAGAGAGGAACTTACTAGGGAAGAGAGAAGAACTTCCTTTACTTTGTGGAGTGAAAATTGGGATTGTTGTTGAAAGCTTATTTATTTGGTGGTGCAGAACAGAACGCACAAGCAAGCATTAACAATCCGAATATATTCTGTGATTCTGTGACAGTTGTCCAGTTTTCGCTACGTTTCTCGGCTAAAATATTAAAATCCATTTCTCGGCCAAATTATTAAAATCCTTGTGATTATTTATTTTCAAGAACAGCATTGATTGATTGACATTATTAGACATATTTGACTCTATTAGCCATGGTTGACTGCTATAAACTTAATATTATTAATTTCACGTATCATATAAATATATACTATTTTTTTATATAAGAAATAAACAACTACTTATTAATATCAATAAAAATAGATAATTTCAATTAATAATATTTTTTGTTTTTTAATGTTTATAAATTAAATATTTTAAGTAATTTTTATATTTAATAACACTACTTATGTTTCACAAGAGATAATTTTTGCCACCAAAGAATATGACTTATATTGTTAATAAGGTAATAAATATATCTACTTGAGAATAGGTTAGTGTCTTATTGATAAATTTTATAATAAATTAAGAGTATAAAAAATTACTAATCAATGCACTTAAAAAATAGGTCTAATAATAACAATACCTTCTTTATTTCTTTTTAAGTGTCAGATTTTTAACCAAAAATTGTTCATATTTGTTTGTCTTTTTTAAAATTCAAGATAACATTCGTTTTTTTTCCAACTGTATATACCTTTATTCCCATTAATTATTTTACATTTTTAATAAATAATTAAAAACTTCAAAAAATAAATGAAACAGCTATTGGTAAAAAATGAAGTGCAGGAGATATGCTTACAACAGGTTCCTGCCTTCTCGTCTAATCCAAAAAATAAAAAATGGATGCTTTGTTTCAAGGAAATAGAGAAATCAATGTAATGATCAACTCATATAGGAAAAACACCATAATTACAAAGGCAGGGAGAGATAAATACAATAAATTTTAAAAAATCATTCTCAAAGTAAGTTGATCCTTTCTCATTGGTTATTGAAATTAACATGTAGATATCCAAAAAAATATTCCATATTAATTTTCATTTTACAAAATTAATGAAGCATTAAATTTTTTATGGAATATCTTTAGTAATAAATGATAAAATATCTAGTTAATTAAAAAATAGAGGATACTTCCTATCGACTCATATATAGTAAGTAAAAATAATTAATTTAACACTAATTAAAAAAATTAGTTGACACTTGACACCATATAATTTTACTAATCACGGGTAAAAAAATAAATTTATTCTTAAAATATCATTTATTAAAACTTATTATCATGAATAAAAAAATCATAGAAAAAAGAGTTACAATAAAACAAATTGTGCATTTTAGGAATGATATAATTAAATAGGAGAAAAATAGTTAGATTTACTTATATTTAAATCCAAAATACAAGTTAATTTTTTACTTGTATATGAGTAAAAAAGGAGTATATTAGAATCAAATTTTATAAAATTCAAAATATTAAACATTTCAATAACCTTGTGATATTACTCTCTTTGCTCTACTTTAATATGACATTTTGACTAAAAAAAAGTTTCAAATTAGTTGTTGTTTAACAAAACTAATGAAAGATTAAATACTTTTCGTTTTCATGGAGTAATTAACTCAATAACTCTATTGATCACAATTATTAATTAATAATTAGATAGATGAACCAAAATCACTAATTTATAAAATTAGGAGATCAAATGTTACAATTAAAAAATATATGGAGGAACAAAATTGTAATTTAGCATAATGATACTAATAATAATACATCTTTAATATTCATAATACTTAAATAAATAGGTATTATGAATTTAGGGCAATAGTGTGAGATTCTATTATGTTCACATGTGGAAGAAATATCTATTTAATAGAAGAATTTGTGTTCAATTTTTTTTATATCAAAATTTTCATAAAATAACAACAATCATATATAACATGATATATTAGTTTCGGACTCATAATTTTTGATTTAGAAAAAAATATTGATAATAATTGAATAAGACTTCATAGCTTTTTATTAGCATTTAAACAAGTATTCATTACATTTATTAGTATTTATTGCATATTCATATCCTTAATATTAAATATTACATTAAATTTAATAAATATAATATATGTTTATTAAATACTCGACTTTAAGACTTTTCACATCAATAATTACAAATATTTAGATTAAAAATATATTATTAATTATTTGAATAAAGAGTAGTGCGTGGTTTAGGGATTATTTGAATGACATTTAATAAACCATAAATTTATCATTTATTATTTTTATACAATAAACTAAGAAATAAACTATTGTATATATATATATATATATTTGTGGACATTCTTTTATTTTATTTTTAATTTATTTTCTCTAAAATGTTTTATAAACAGTATTAGTAATAATTTAAATTAAGAATTATATATATTTTAGTGAAATTTATAATAATAAATTATTGATTCAAATGAAACTAGCCAATTCCCTTAATCATTTTGTGTCTCTGTGGGCATAAAAAAGAAAAAACCACATCCACATCCCAAGGATAAAACTTGAGCGGGACTAACTCGGATCCTCTGCCGAACGTTTTCATACACTAAATATGAAGCTGTGATCTAAACCGATGAGTGAATTATTACACAGTAATCAAAGAGGAAAGCGAATAAAATCAACGGTCAAAAAGTTAGATACAAAGAAGTTTTACCTAACGGACAAAAGACGATTCTAGCTTACCTAACCAGCGAAGCAAATGAAAATATCCCTTATTTTCAGGGAAGAGAAGTTTCGAGAACGAGGAAAGTGTGGGCCCGGAGTTATAATATTATGGTGCTATAAATAATCGAACGTTATCACACATCCACACACCATAGTCCATATATTTTTATCTACTATGTAGTAATCTTTTTCTGCTTAATTTGCTCAATATTTTGCTTATTTGATTTTGGGAAATTAGTTGCATTTGGTGTATTCTATTGCTCTTCAAATTCTGAGAAAAATGATGTCATGGTTTATTTATCCTTTGGAAAGAAGATGAGTGATCTAGGTCAGGCTTACAACTTCATGAGACTTTCTCAGGTAAGTAAATACTATGCAATAGTATTTTTTTATATATATTTTAGACATTTTTCTTGCCGCCGCTGTTGCGATAGTGTTTATTTGCCCTTTCATTTTATGTGACCAATAAATATTTCCATATGCTTTATCACGGAATTTTGAAAGCTTGCAAAGATGTAATATTTACAGGTTAAATACACAGATATATGTATATATTTAGGTTTTATATATGTAGAAATTGCACTGATGTGATGTTTGTGTATTAATTCTTATTCTAAATTGAATTTCAATATAAATATTCTTGATCTTAATTTCTTCTCCTGTATGTTTTTCTTTTGTTTTATAACTTTGATGTTTCAAATTTTTACTTAGTTATTCCTCTATTAACAGCATATTAATTAGTTCCTTTGATTATCAGGGAAAGTTTCTTAGTAGAGGAGAGTTGTGGAATTTTGTGATGAATCCACCTCCAGTAAGAACTAACTTATGTTCTATGATATTGCATTTTTATTACTTCTATACTTAGAAGAAATCCTGAATTACATTTTGTGTTTCATCACAGAGGAGGTTGTTGTTGTACGAAGGAATTGATCCAAAGTTTGTTTGGATCAACGTTGGGAGAGTCCAATTTTTTCTTCTTCTTCATTAGGTGTGTCTGGATCCGTCATTGTGCATTGGAATTCGCAAAAAATACATCAAAGTGCATATTTGCTTTGCACTTGGTCTGAAAATGCAACAATGCGCATTTTAATGTAGATCCAATGGATTAACGGAGAAGTGATGAAGGGTGGAAATCAGTTAATGGTCAACCTACGTTTGCTGTCCAACCAACGGATTCCCCAACTTACCTAAACATAGCCTTGGTTTAACTGAATTAGGGCTAGATTAAGGCATAAGATACATTATCTGTTATATACTATTATACGGCTTTTATAGCTGGACTTTGAAGGCATTATTATGCTTCCTTTATCAATATGAATCATGTGATTATGAATAGATTATAATGTTTCAGCTTTAAAAAAAAATTATAATTTATACTTCAGTTCTAATTTAACTCAATAAAATTAATTTGTATGATGAGTCGTCCAAATTTTATAAACTATTTAACTCATGCATATTTTTAATCAATATAAAACTAAATATCACTTTTTCACTTCAATTAAAGCAGTTTTGTGAGAGACTGCAACCAAGGCGAGACTGGCGAGTTAAGAAGAATTGTCAATAAGATAATTAACTTTTCAATGAGTAATTTTTGAAAACAATCTCTTTCCTTGAATTGTAGCTCTTATATATTTGGTTAAATTAATTTATAGGTTTTCAAACTATTTGATAATTAAAAATTAAGTCCGTGAACTGTGTTTTTCAATTGAATTAAAAAATAAATATAAATTATTATAGATGAACTACATACACCAAATGTTGGAGTTTTATATAGAAATGTTGATACAAATGAAACACTCTTTCGGCAAAATGTTTTATTAATAAGTGTAATAAATAAAGTTGCCTAACCAGACATATAAGTAGCAACTTTCAAATTATTCTATTTGTCCTAGATATTGCTATTAGTAAGGAAATTACATGTCTAGACTTTATCTTAACAATTATGCATGCAACGACAGAGAATGGGAGGATATACTTGTTTTCAATGTCCTTTGGAAGAAGGATAAAATCAAGTCGTACTTTTGTGAACAACAAAAAGAGTGAGGTTTGACCGTTTGAGTTTGAGCATGTGGCTCTGATCCTGCATATTTTTGTTGAACTGCATTTAATTGGTTGAATCATCAATAGTTTGGTTATTGCCATGCCTGCTTTATACACCTAGCCTTGAAAGCTAGTTTCCCATAGTCACGCATTGGTTCCTTATAAGTGCATGGAACAGTAGTGCATGCCACACCCCTCACTGTCTTTCTTTAGTTAGGTACAAAATGATCTTTGATTAATAATGGAAAACTGAAAATCAGAGCATTGTTTACTAGTAACATACAACATTCACTGGAATCTCTTTCCCTATTCTAATATTAAGGTGATATCCATAGCAGAAGGAGATTCGTAACTAATTATCTAGCTTATGTAGTATGAAACTAATTATATTTATATAGATCTAAAGTATTTTTTTCATATTAGTTGGTGCAATGGGAGAGTATTAGTATAGCGAATACTAGTAAATTCTTATAAAATTTTAAATTTAAATTAAGATTTCAGAAAAGAAAAAATTGGAAACGCTATTAATAGAAATTAATTATTAGTTTTTTTACGCAAATTAATTATTGAAGTTGATGCTGTAAAATTTATATATTCAAATAACTTTTTATTTAAAAAATTAAGTTCGTTTTAATTTAGTTAAGTTTGAGCATAATTATTGTTTGTCAATGCAGGTTAGGGTAAAGTGGTTAAAGGATTCACAGTTAATTATCATCTTCCAACATGAGTTTGATTTCTCTTGACACTACTTCTAGTGTGAAAGGTCTGCCATAGAAAGAAAATACAATCATTGGCAGCGTCAGATTTAGGGGCCAAGTAGGGATCTTACTACTCCTCTTCAAGACCTTTCCGTATATATATGAAAATAAATATATATAACTTTTTGTGTTAATATATACTTAATTTTCTTCTATTAGTGAATTTGTTATCTATAATTTTACACATAAAATTATTAATAAACATTTTTGTTAAATATATTATTTATTAGAAATTAAATATTTTAATAATTGTCTTGAAATTTTTTTAATCCTCTTTTGATATAATATTTCTGAATTCATCCTGAAAGTTGAATATATTAATTTTTAATCAAGGATAAAAGCAAATCATTTTTTTTTCTTTTTCCCTGATTTTACCCAAATTCCCCTCCTCCCCCTGAATCCCCAATCTCATTTTTTTAAAGAACTATCGTAATTCGTAAACACGATTTTTTTAAAAACCGTATTTGAAATGTTGAAAATATTTATAAAATTGTCACCACTGTTTACATGATGACGTTTTTTGATAAATATTTTTGTATACGCGTAGTAAAAAAGCTAATTTATAGTAATGACAAAACACTTTATACATTGAGTCTTATAAGAAAAAAAAATAATACTTCAAATTTAAATCTTATAAATAAAGACAAAAGTAGTATCTAAATAAGACTTTATAGTATTTTATTACATTAGTATTTAAATAAGTATTTATTACATTTATTACATATTGATACCCTTAATAATAATATTAAATATCATATTTATTAAATTTAATTAATAAATATAATATATTTTTATTAAATACATGACTTTGAGCCTAACTTGGATCCTCTGCCGCATATTTTCATACAGTAAATATCTATCTGTGATCTGAGTCGTTGAAGGAATTATTACACAGTAATCAAAGAGGAAAGAGAATAAAATTAACGGCCAAAAAGTTAGATGCAGAGAAGTTTTACGTAACGGAGAAGAGA
The DNA here is from genome assembly GCA_013407115.1 of Glycine latifolia. Taxonomy (NCBI): domain Eukaryota; kingdom Viridiplantae; phylum Streptophyta; class Magnoliopsida; order Fabales; family Fabaceae; genus Glycine; species Glycine latifolia. Next base: position 36,180,766 of record CM023958.1, read on the forward strand.
GGATTTTAGCTTACCTTTGCCAGCAAAGCAAAAAAAAATATCCCTTATTTTCGGGGAACTGAAATTTGGGAGCGAGGACAGTGTGGACCCGGATATATTATATGATTGTTTTATAAATAAACGCCATCGACCGTTTATCACACACCATAGTCCATAGAGTTTTATCTGCTTGCTATGTTGTAACTTTTTTCTGCTTTCCTTAGCATTTTGCTTCTAGTGTTCATGCATGTGGATCAGGTTATTTGGTTATGGGAAATTAGTTGCATTTGTTGTCATGGTTTATTTATTCTTTGGAAAGAACATGAGTGATCTAGGTCAAGGGTTACTACATCCCGAGATTTTCTCGGGTAAGTTTAGTACTATGCAATAGTAATTTACTTATTTATTTATTTTGACAATTTTTCTTACAATTGGTGTTTTTTTATTGACAAGTTGTTCTTTTTGCTAGTTTTTATTAGTGGTAGGATTCAAATTTGTAACCTATCTCTCTCTTTCTTGTGATTGGTGTAATGATTACGTTAATGTGTTCTTTAATGTTTCTCTAAACAATCAATCCCATATACTATTACGAGTAACATTTACATGTTAAATACTCATATCTATGTATATATTTAGGTTTTATATATGTAAAAATTGCACTGATGCTTGCCTATTAATTTAATTTATTATAAATTTGGATTTCAATATATATAAATATTCCTTATCTAAATTTGAATGTTTTTCTCCTGTTTTATAACTTTGATATTTCAGTTTTTTACTTAGTTTTCCTATATTAATAGCATATTAATTATTTCCTTTTGCTATGAGGGAAACTTTATTGGTAGAGGAATTTTGGATTTTTGTGATGAAACCACGTCCTGTAAGAACCAACTTTATGATCTATGATATTGCATTTTTATATAATTACTTCTAAAGTCAGAAGAAATCCTGATGGAATTGCATTGTGTTTGATTCTCTTAGATGTGGGATGGGTTGATAGAAATGGAGGATGGCGACGAAACATTAGCCATTAAGCCATGCATACTTCATCAATCAGGAGGTGCTGATGTCTGAAGGATGTGAATCCGATCTTTGTCCCAGCTTTACAAGTTGAGTTAGTGTTTGTTTGGATTAAAGTTAGAAAAGTTGTAAGGTCTTTTTGATGTAAGTTTTTTCAAAATTATTTCTAAATTTTTTTTAAAAAAAAGTAAGATGAAAAATATGAAATGAATTTTTTTATAAATTAAAATGAGTTTTTTATTAGTTCATTTATAAATGTCATTTTAGTTTTTAGAGAAATTATATTGGTGGGTTTCTAAAAATTAGTTAATGGAGAATTTATTTTCATTTATGGAAAAATTTATATCATTTTTTTCTTTTTATTTTTTTCTTTTAAAAATGCTTCTAATTTCTTTTTATCGAAATAGACCCTGAATATTTTTCTTCTTCATTTGATGCGTCGTTAAGGTAGGACTAGGCTAATATACTATTATACAAATTGAAGGTTAGGCCAAGGCATAAGACACATTATCTGTTATATACTATTATTATGCAACTTTTATCGCTGGACTTTGAAGGCATTATGCTTCCTTTTATCAATGTGATTATGAATGAATTGTTATATTTCAGCCTAAAACAAAAATCTTAGAATTTAGACTTTAGTTCTAATTTAATCCAATAAAACTAGTTTGTTCGGTGAAGATGATCTAAATTTTATAACTTTTATTTAGTCTTTAGGATTATGTTGCAATGTATGGAATTTGCCTCTTACATTAGAAGAAATATGAGATTCTAGTGTGTGAAGTTTATAAGATTTAATTTAGACTCTCCATATCATTATCTAGTTTTTTCTGGTATGATTCTCCAAATTTTTTATCAATTGGAAATAGAATCTTTTATCTCTCGGCTACAAATGAATGATGTGGGTTGTGATACGTACTAGCATTGCAATATTTGCTTGAGACTAGTCAAAGGAATAGTTGCTAAATTATCCTCGTGAATATGATAACTGCCACTTGTTTCTTATTACTTGTAAGGCCCGTACACTACTTGTTGTATTCCTAACCGTGAGTAACAATTTATTATGATTTAGTATATTTTTAGCATATAATGTCTCTAAACTTTTAAGCACGCGCGGTGGAAATATAATATAATTCTCTCTATTTTTGAAAGAGGGTAATCTTTCATTCGATCTCTTTTGAGTATGAACTTGATTGTTGGATGAATCCATCAACCCTTCACATGTACAAATCTCCTTATTTATAGTAGAATAATGTGACTTCTTCCTAGAGTGATTAATAGATACTAATTATATATTGCTTACTTTAAGCACCTTTGAAACTTCAAATTTCTAAATCGAATATCAAAGTCTGAGATGAAAAAAAATTCAAGACTTTTGATTGTTCTCTATTTTTCCATGCATTAAAATGATTAAAATTACTTAAATATAGTGATCATTTAGTTATAGAAGGAATTTTAACGCTACCAACAAAATGGATGGATGTCTCAATTTTATCAATGCAAATGTTTTAATTAAATTAGTGAAAATTATGAAAGACTTTTATGATGATTCAAGGGTTATTGTTAATGAATTAATGAAAGTAAATTACCTCATACCCATAAATTGCAACAAGATCAACCATGCTTTAATGCTTATATAAAATCTCTCCCTTAATGAAATATGATCTACTTAATGATAACTTAGGATAAAATTAGAGATAAACATTAATATACAATAGACTTAATTTGTAATGCTCATAATGAGGACACTTTTAATATATAAAATCATTGAAACTTATTATATTTATTATTTATGAAATTGTATGCAGATGTAAACTATTTGTTCATATTAGTTGGCCCCCCAAACGGGAGAGTATATATAAGTATAATAGATACTAGTAAATTCATGTAAAATTTAATAGGATTGAAAAAAAGAAAAAATGGAAATGTCATTAAGAAGAATGAATTTTAATACAAATTAATTATTAAGGGAGTTGATACTGTAAAAATTTATATATTCAAATAATTTTTTATGTAAAAAATTAAGTTGTTAACATTAATTATAATTTTGTTTGTCAAAGTGGTTAAAGGAGTCTTAGTTAATTATCATTTGAATATTTAATTTAATCCTCAAATATTTTATTGAAGTTTTGTTGAATTTTTGTATTTTAAAAATTTTTAATTACCTCAAATCTTAAAAATTTAATTAACATTTTTTTTAGACTTAAATATAATTTTGTTTCCTGTTTTTTACTTAATCCACAATTTTGATTCATTTATTTAAAATTGAGACATTTGGTCCTTTTTTTTAAAATCTACAATTTTAGTCCCCATATTTTAAAAAATTTGTAATTTTGATTTAATATTTAATTTTTCTTATGTTTTATTTCTTATTTTATAATTAATTAATTTTTTTATGATATCTTAAATGAATATGTTAGATTTAAAATTCAATTGGACCAAAAAGAAAGAAATAAAATATAAATAAAATTGAGAATTTGACGAAAATTATGAATTTTCTGAAATAGAAGAATTAAAAATAAAATTTTTAAAAAAATAAAATGATTAAATATTTATATTTTAAAATAAAAAGAATAAAATCATCAATTTTTTAATATAGGAAGATAAAATGTCTCAATTTTAAAATAAATAAATTAAAATTAAAAAAGAGAAATTCTAATTACATTTAAACTTCTTTTTATCGTAGATTTATCGTCATAGGATGCTGATTATCATCTACTTATAGGTTTATAGTTTCCAACGAAGCACACTGAATATCCCTTTTTTATTTTGAGGGAGCGATAGTTTCCAAAACGAAGGAAACGAGTGCAGAGTCCAGCGTGGTAAAGGACAGGTAAAAAAGAATGACAAATTGGCAATGACAAGTTTCCATTTTATTAATGAAAGGAGTATTTTTTTTCTTCTTATTATTACTATTTAGGGTGAATAAATTTATTTTATTTACAAGAGATAAATCGTAATAGATGTTACATTTTTGAGTTAGAAATTGTAATATTAGTTATGATTTATATATTTTTTAATTATATAAACTATAATCACAAAAGAGTTTGCAATTTCTTCAAAATATATATATATATATATATATATATATATATATATATATATATTAAGCTTATAACCATTTTTTTTACTTTCATAACTGAAATTATAATATTTTTTACTATTTTAATTACATTTTTTCAATTTTAAAAAAAATTCAACATCATAATTTTTTTATGATTTTGAACTCGTATTACTATTTTGAATTCGTAAAGTCTTTTACAATTTCAAAGTTATTTTTTTAAAATTGATAAAATTTATTTTATTTTATTATTTAATAAATGAATATAAAAAATAAAATAATATATTAAAAATTATAGATATTATTGTTTTACTAAATATATTTTTTAAATTTTTATATGGTTTTATTTAATATTTTTTTATTTTATACAATTATTTATTTAATAATTAAAAAATATAATTTTTAAAAAAAATTGAAAATAAATAATTTTATCAAATTTTTTAATTAAAAAAAAAAGTTACCATTGGTTTTTTTTTCTTAAAAGACATGGAAAAATTTATCGTAAAAATATTATGAGTTACAAAAGAAAAAATTGATTACAACTTTAAAATTATATATTTTACAAAAACAGTATAAGAAGTCATAAATTCTTTTATGCGTTCGGTTTAAAAAATTAAAAAGTATATATATTATAACTAATATTACAACTTTTAACTCAAAAATCAAAACATCTACTACAATTAATCTCGTTTTAAATAAAAATTTAAAATTCATCCCAATTAATAATAAATAAAAAATATCCTCTTTCGGTAATAAAACCGGCAAGTTCCACGTTGGTGGGCCCGAACTTGTGCTGCTATAAATAAATAATAAATAAATAAACGCCATCGAACAAATCGATTCCATCACACTCGCAAACCATAGACTCAATCTACATTCTACATTCTACAGTGCTTGCGGTGCGCTCTCGCTCGCTCGCTGCTACCGTTGTTGAGTTCTACGTTTGAAATGGCTAACGTGATAGTACTGTTCGCGCTTGCGCTATTCTTCGCCGGAGCACAATCTGTTCCATTCATCGTTTTGCATGGTAGCTACTTTTTGTACCTGTTAATTTATTTTCTTTCGCAATTCGCACACTCCTCATGATTCCTCATTTGTTTAATTTTGCTCAATGCTCGATACTTCTTTACCTCTTGTGTTAGTTATTGTTCGATATATGTAAGTATGCTCGTATCAGTTTTGTTTAATGTAAAAAAAAAAAATAGAAACAACTTATTTAGTTTTTGTGGTTGATTGCTGCTTATTTATGTTTTATGTTAATTTCTTACTTTTTTTTATTTTGCTGCTTGAGTTATTTATCTTGAATCAGTGATTGTTGAATTCGGTCAACTCGATCCATGCTTTGTTTAATATATTTTTTTTTATCGTGCTTCATTGTTGATTGTTCATGTTGGAAGATGTTGTAATGAGTTGATGGTGTGATGGAATATTAGGCTAAGAACTGTAGTTGAAATTGGAAATAACATAATTGAAGGAAAATCCTAGTTAAAGGAGAGATCATAACTAAGAGGAAACAGCAAGCTTTGTTTTTTCCTTACCCTTTATTTCTGATCTTCAGGAAACAAAAAATTTGTCTACATTTGTCAAAATTTGGGTCTAGAGCCCTCCTCTCTGATTGAGGAAAGTGGTAGAGGATGAAATCATGGACTTAAATTACTAACTGTAAATCAGTAAATGCCTGATTGATACTAAATACTAATGCTAATGAAAAATGGAGCGCATTGATCCATTTACTAGATTCTGTTTACTCACTAATGAGATATGGAGAAGTGGATAGATATTTTTTCAAACCCTATTTGGCTACAATTCTTTGCAATAAGAATATTATATCGCCTTGCCATTTTCTTTTAGCCAGCCTATCCTTAAATTTAATTTTTAGTCTTCTTGGATTTTTTGGAAATCACATTAGGTCTTCAGAATTATTGGCTTGGCATTACTGTGTGTTAGTGTAATACCTTTCTGTAGACACTAGATTGGAGCCTATTATCTCCTGCATTTCTCCATGTGTTCCTTTCTTCAGAATCACAAAATGATAGAATAATTCTTTAATGCAGACAATAGATAGTAAGTAAGAAGCCCGTCTTCTACCAATCTATATATCAGAAATGGTGGGCAATTGCATTCTTCTTTAATTGTCATATAACTCTGTCCATATGTTGGTTAATCTTTTTATGTTTAAGAACGTGAGCAAGAAATGCATTCAGGAAATTATGCTGTAGAATTGTCATTATTATTAGTTGTCACTTATTTCATTCCTTATGAAATAATCTGTCACATGCTTTCTAATTTGATCATTTTGTTATCATACTGCAATGGGCATTCAGTTACTGATGTCCAATGGATCAATGTAACTTTTTCTTCTTTCCTGAAAATTTTGCTTCTAGTCTAGTCATGTTCATGCATATCAGATTATTTGGATTTGGAAAATTAGTTGTATTTCATGTATTCTACTTCTTTTCAAATTCAGAAAAAAGATGTCATGGTTTATCCTTTTGAAAATGAAGTCTAAGAAAAAACTATGATTCATGTTGATGAATTAACAGTGGGAGAGAATATGGATGTGAAATTTTCTTTTGGAGAAGGTTCTTTGTTCAGGTTTGATTCTTGGGAGGGGAAGACACAGGGTGAACATATTTGTTAATGAAGGAATGGAGGAAACAAACATAGGAAAGAGTAATTAATAAATAATGATTTTTTTTTTGTATAAGAGAGAGAAATGCTTATTTTATGAGTTACAAAAAAGTAAATTATCTTTCGTTATTGTGACGCTAAAGATCCAAGATTGGTGTCAAATGCCAATGCTTCTTTTTTGTACATTTTAAAGCTTAGTATAGCAAAAACAAATCTATCTACACAAAATTGTCGGATGCTTAGCCATAGGATACTAATGTTGTGGTTAAACTTTGCGTCAGGTATTGGAGATGCGTGCAAACATTCAGGCATTAGAAACTTTATTAAGGAACTAAGCAAGTGGTCTTGTTCACCAGGATACTGCTTGTACGTTTTTGCTAAATTTCTTGATATTTTTTACATTTGTTTGAGCAGTATTTACCATTTGGTTGTAAGTCCTTATCCTAAATCATAATAAGGGCCTAGTAAATAGTAATCTTGGTACCTATCTGTTATGGGTAGAGGAAGTTGTGCAAAATATTTTGGAATATATCTGAAAATAATTATAAACTACGTACCCCATTGTCCGGAGGTTTCACGCTATGCGCAAGTAAAGGGAAGGGATATTGTACATAGCCTTACCCTTGCATATGCAAAAAGGCTGTTTCCGGATTTGAACCTATGACCAACAAATCACCAAGATACAACTTTACTGCTGTGTCAGGGCTCGCTCTCATATCTGACAATAATTATATATATATAAATTTAACAAATGTTATCACCTTTGTTCTTTAATAAACTGAAAAGTAGATATTTTACTTGAGGACTTCTTTTACCCTGAAAGAATATTTCATTAAAGGTAATAATAAATTCTTAATGTTATATGTACTTTATCTATCTGTAGAGAAATTGGAAATGGATCCTGGGATTCTTGGACTAAGCCTCTATTAAAACAGGTGATTCTTGAATGTTGTGTTTCCATGTTGCTGATGTTTGGTGTTTGACAATGTAGTAACCATTTATTTACTCTGTCCATGCAGACATCTATTGCCTGTGAGAAGGTGGTGAACTTGTTTGGTAATTTTCTGTTCCAGTAGTTTAATCATAATTTGCTTTTGCATAAGTTTTTGTATCCATCTTACTCTATAGGTAAAGAAGATGAGTGATCTAGGTCAGGGTTACAACATTGTGGGACTTTCTCAGGTAAGTAAATACTATGCAATATTAATTTTATTTTATTTTAGACATTTTTCTTGCAATTGGTGTTGTGATTGTGATGATGTTGATTTGCCCTTTGATGTTTCTGTAACCAATGCCAGTTTTTCTGTGAACTTTGTAAAATACAACGATGCTATATTACACATACTTTTTTCGGGGAACAGTGAAAGCTTGCAAGAATCTAATATTTACAGGGGTTAAATAGACAGATCTATGTATATATTTATGTTTCTATATGTAGAAATTCCAGATTCTTTCGGGTATTTGTTTTTATACATAATTACTATTTTGAAATATATGGCAAAGATGGAAAGGAAGATGACCCATGAAAACCTGTTTCGATCTAACCTTAGGCAGTGAAGAACTTCCATTAGGAAAGGTGTGATGACCATGCCTTTCATTTTATGTGTGCAAAATTGGCTATGTTCAAATAAAATAAGGAATGTTTATTTGATACATAAAGAAAAGAGATACAAATAAATTATAGATAAAAAATATTTCTTGTCCTTTATTTTTTTAACTAAAACTTGTTTTGGTCCTTTATCTTTTAAAATATTTATTTTGGTCCTTTAAATGTCAAATTTGAGTTAATGTTGTCTTTCCGAAAAATGGTCATTTTTTATTTTTGGCACAATTTTTAACCCTTTTTTTTATTGATTTTGACGTGAAACTTGTCCTATTAGATTCACCTAGTACCTACATGAAAACTATGGAACATAATCAAAAAGGTCATACACATGGAGAAAATCACATGAAAAGTGAGTCTCCCGAGTAATTAGAAAATAATTTTATATTAGATTTTTCAGTTTTTCTGCTGCTCATGTTACTCATTTTTCACACAATTTTCACCATGTGTTGTAGCCCTTTTTGGCTCAAACATTAGTTGGGTGTTTTCATATAGAAGAATCAAATGGAACAAGTTTAATGTCTTGAATAAGTAAAAGAAAGGGTTCAAAGTTGTGCTCCAAAACAAAAATGGTCACTGTTTCATAAGGACAACATTAAGTGAAATTTGAGACTTAAAGGACCAAAATGAATTTTTAAAAAGAGAAGACCAAGAATATATTTTAGCCCAAATTATAAAAGAGTACATTTGTGTTCTTGGCTTTTGATACGGGTCAATGCTTATGGCATTTTTTGTGTTAACTTCCACAAACACATCTAATTGATTGCTTCTGAATATTAATGACATTTTTCTTTGACCCATGTAGCTTGATCTTTCCACCACATGTATTCATTAAAACTTTCTGTTATTAATGTGGACATATGTGGGCCTTACAAACAGAAACAAATTTTCAAAATTATTGCACTGATGTTAGCCTATTAATTCTTATTCTAAAATTTGGGATTTTAAATATAAATATTTCTGGTTTTTTTCCGATAAGGAAATATGTCTGATCTTAATTTCTCCACCTGTATGTTTTTGCTTCTGTTTTATAACTTTTAATACTGTGTTAGTGAACTTTCAGTTTTTGACTCAGTTTTTCCTATATTAACAGCATATTGGTTCTTTTGGTTATCAGGGAAACTTGATTGGTAGAGGAATAATTGAATTTTGTGATGGAGCACCTCCTGTAAGAACTAACTTTATGATCATATGATGTTGCATTTTTATCACTTTTAAAGTCAGAAGAAATCCTGACATTGCATTTTAGTATGGTTCTTTAATGGAGAACTCTTTTTCCTTGAATACATTTTTTATGTTTTTTAGCTCTTATTTATTATTCTATTTGTACCATATTTAATTCTATGTAGTGTATTATACTTCTATTCTTTGTTTGTGATACAGGTTAAGAATTTTATATCACTGGGAGGTCCACATGCTGGTACCGCTTCTATTCCATTATGTGGAGTATGTGCTTGTTCTACTACTGCACTTAGAAAGTCTCTGCAATTCCTCCATATTCTATTTGTCTTTTGTTAAGGTTAAGTTGGGTAAACATTGTAGATGAACTTCATTCAGCAGATGTTGGCTTTTTATATAGAAATGCCGATACTAATGAAGCATTCTTTCAGCAATATGTTTAATTAATAAGTGTAATAGATAAAGTTGCCTGACCAGATAAATAAGCAGCAGTTTACAAATTATTCTAGACATTGCTATCAATCAGGAAATTGCATGTTTAGAATGGATCTCAACGAATATGTAAATCAATAACAAAGAATGGGAGGATATACTTGTTTTTAATGTCCTTTGGAAGGATAAAATGAAATAATACTTTGTGAACAACAAAAAGAGTGAGGTTGGAATGTGAGCATGTGGCTTGATCCTGCATATTTTTGTTGAACTGCATTTAGTTGAATCAGCAGTTGCTTTGGTTGTTGTCTCCTGCTTTGTACATCTTTACTTTTCCCCTGTATGCTAGGGAACCAAACCCTTCAAAGCTAGTTTCCCACAGTCTGCCCACTCTCCTGCATTTTTTTCTCTCTCAGAATGGAGATCATTTTATTCTCCCTTTCCATTCTTGGCAAGAAACCTTCATTACCTGGGTTCCTAAAATGGACAGCTCTATAAAAGGATTAGGATGGTTTTCCTGCCCCCTTAGATTGGTTTTAATTGATTACAAGATTTTGATAGGATCTTATATTTTTCTTTTGTGGGGAATTTTGTAGGAAAGTTAGTTTTAGGCTTAGAGTGCTTCTATTATTGGATGACAAACTTTGAATGCAGTGTATACAGCCAATGGTGTTGCGGATGATTTAGGAGGAAACAAGGGAAAAGTCTATAGTTTTTAGGTCGGAGTTTTTTAGAAGGACCATGATGGATGACTTGGAGTTACTTTTGAGTTTTGAAGCATGGACACTCCTGCTTGAGATGCCAATCATGTTTCCAACACCAACACCTACGTTTCCGAATAAAAAATAATCTTTTGTTAGTTCAGACACTTGAGTGCTGACATCTCTATATAGCTTAATACTTTAGCCGATGCCTCCATATGGCAGCTAGATTCATCAAGGAAGTTAGAAGCGTGGGCGTAAAGCATCAAGTGGAGGCGCTGAATCCTTGCAAAGAATTCTAGAAAGTGATAGTGGGGAAAGGTGCATTTTTGGCTATTCCAATTACAACAACAGCAAAGCCTTATCCCAATAGGTGTTGTCGGCTACATGGATCAATGATGTCATTCGGTTTGGTTAAAAAACAAAGCTTCAAGATTATTGTTTACCATGAGATCTCACTTGATGACTTCAAAGTCCTTCTTGGCCTCCTTTTTTTCATGGGACTAAAATATGCAATCTACTATTCTCATTGTCGGTGCCTCTCCTGGCCTTCTCACAGGACTATAAACTATGCAATCAAGGAAATTGGTATTTGTTGGAAAGTCGCCTTAATTGTAGTTACCCTTAGCTTGCTTAAGGGTGGTGTTTAGTCCCACAAAGATTAGAGATATGGCTTAAATAGAGATTATAAAGCTTGAACAATTCTCACCTTACAAACTTATTTTGTAGGATTGAGTTAGCCTGTAATCCCAAATTTTAAGATGGTATGTAACCCTATCCTAGATCCATTGTTGGGCCACATGATGTTAATCTATTGATTGAAATCAGGTGCAAATTTTTTTAGCTTGCTACCCTGCATTATAATTTTATATGGAATCAACATGATCTTTTTATTATACTATGTCAATAAATAATAAGCATACTATTGCAGTCAGTAATTTATACCCTATCCAATGGTAGGTACTCCACTCTCAATTTCAAAATTATTTTATTTGCTTGGCAAGTCCTTTTTACTCATATGGTAGACCATGAAATATTGATCTGGGCGAAAAAAGAAGTAACTTGGAAAAAAGAAACAAAGTGATTTAGACAAATCTTTTTTGTCGATAACTTCAGACCAATCAATTGAATATTTTTAATGTTCGTCATATCTGTGATTGAGTAAAAACATTTAAATAATTAAGCTGTTAATTATCTGTAATTTTGTTACAGAGAGTTGTCTTAGCATGATGTTCTAACATGATTTTGTTTCTTTTTTCTTTCCCAGTCCGAGTCAGTATGCACCCTTATTGATGTTGTACTCCAATTAGGGATCTACAGCCGGTTTGCCCAGGTTTTGACTTCAAATTTTCACTCTTTTTATTGTATTCAGATGATAATTATGGTCTTCAGAAAAATGGATGTTTGCATGTCTTACATTCATTTTTTAAATATTTTCCTTTTGAATCTATTAAACAGATGGCTTACTTCCCTTATTTCTTTGTTCAATACTTTGGTGCAGCAAAATCTGGCTCCCAGTGGCTATGTTAAAATACCCATTGTGAGTATAGTCTTGGATTTTTTCAAGTACATTTTGTTTGTTATTATATTTTCATGAAAATTGGTTTTCAATCTTCAAACATTTCAGCCATGCATATATGGAGATTAGATTCCATTGTTTATACTGCAAAAAGTGTGAGAAAACTATGGTTGATAGAATTTGTGAGAGAAAACAAAATTGGGAGGAGTGTGTATCTGTATTCTGATTATAATCTGAGGGTACATATGCATTTATATACAGAAACAGTAGTTTAGTAAGTGCATTGCAAAGGATAAATTTTATTTGTATATAATTATAATGATAATTCATAATAAATAAATATTTTTAAATTTATAAATAGTTATAATAAATAAATATTTTTAAATATATACAATTTCTTTTGGATTCATAACAAATAATTTAAATTATGGTATAAGATTATTTTTAAATTGAAATGGATAAGTGGTTAGGAAAATTAAATATAACAGATAAAGATAAAAGATGAATAGATTGAGATATTTTTTGGCTAATTATAGAGATAGTGTGAGAAGCACCTCCCAAGAAGAGGAGAGAGTATTGAGAATCTCTAGTGAAGAGAGTGAAAGCTTCAGTCCAAGTTAGGGATTCTAATTTTTAGTGTAGGAGTAAAAATGGTGAGCCACATAATTGGTAGCACTAGTCTAACTACTATAACTACTATTACAATAGATAATAGAATAAACAACTACCTGCCAGCTGCAGTAAGTAGTAACAGCAGTCACCTAAGCACACACTATAGCTATATCCTAATACAATGCAGTCTTGACCTGCCTTGTGTCAATTATATTCATTTTACTGGAGTGACATTTCATATAAGTTGCCTTTTGCTGCTAGTTCAATTGTATCTGAAACATTACAAAAGTGTTTTGGTTCTCTATCAGTGGTCAATGGCATATTCAATCAAATTTCTCCATTATGGACTCATTATAAAGGAAACATAATATGTTCTTTTATCCTTTTTCAGGATATAGCTGGCTACATTAGGGGTTGTAAGTTCCTTCCAAAGCTTAATAATGAAATCGTTAATAAGAGAAATTCCACCTACAGGCAGCGATTTGCTAGCTTGCAGAATTTGATTCTCATAATGGTGCGTTAGAAGAGCTATGTAATCTTCCTCTAATATCCCTTGCTAATTTGGAGTTGTCTAATTTACAACTATTGTGTCAACATGACTGATTCGTATTGCTCTGTCTTGTCTGCATGAAAACTAGTTTGAACAGGATACAATTGTAATACCAAAGGAAACAGCGTGGTTTGGCTATTATCCAAATGGAGCCCTCCATCCCGTTATTCCAGTTCAACAGGTAATTTAAGCATTCCGTATCTGTTGTTAATTGTTGCAAATATTGTATACTCAACTTCTTAGCTGCTTTGCTGCTACCTGTAACTCCATAATTCTCTAACCTCCCTCCTCCATGAGATATGAGTGTATGACAACTGACTCTGGATCACCTCTGGTACATCAGCCTCCATTGGAAGAGAGACCACCTCAATGAAGCAAGAGTAAATGCCTTAGTTTAGATTTGCAAAATAAAATAGTTAAAACGTCAAAGAATGGCCTCTTGGATATAGGCATTTTACTAAATACAGGAATAGAATACATCAAAACAGAATCAACAACAGATCCCTGATCTTCCTCTTCATTTTTCTCTGTCTGATGCAACAAAGGCTCCAATCTTCCTCTTTTTTTTTTTTCTCTTCCATTTCTTTCTTCTTCCACTCCTTCCTCTTTCCTTTTATTTGCTTCCCTTGACAGGTTTCTTATATATTTTATTTATTTTAATTTATTCTATAGGGCTGTGCAAAAAAACAGTTCGAACCGAACCATTATTATGTAACCGGTTTGGCTCTAAACTGGTTCCATTCAGGTTCAATCCTAGTTTTTGCACACCCCAAGCCTCAAATTACTCAAATTGCATATTTTCCCTTGTTTTCTCTTTTTTATTGCATATTAGACCTTATTACTAATACTACCATTTACTTAAAACATAAGTTAAATTATATTATATTATATTAGTATATTACTATATACTTAACATCTACCAGGGAAAAGAAATAACAGGTATCACATTATAAACTGTTAAGAGTAGTTAAATTAGTTAGGTTTTTTATAAATAAAGCAGAAGTAGGTAGGGTAACCTAAACAGTTGATAAGTTAGGTTTTGGTGGGAAAGTCTAGCTGGAGGCTTCTACTGTAAGCCATTCTTGCTCTTTACTTTAGGTTCCACTGGTCCAGCATAGGAAGAGAGTATTCAATAAAACCTCCTTTCTTGATTTCTCAGTTTTTACATTCTAAACCAGTATTCTATCGGTTGTCATCAACCATTATCCTTGTTTAATCTGATATGCATTGGCTTTTGTTCCTCGTCATAGTATTGGAAAAGAAGTTGCCTGGAGTGAGAAACAACCTTAGTGTCCTCCGTTGCCTGATTACTATTCTATTACCGTCTGGAGCTCTTTCATTGCCTCTCAGAAACCTTGATTGTTTCTGGGCAATTCTTATTTTAAAAAGGTTGGGGTAATATTAGTCTCCGAGGTAGTGTAGATATAGGGCAGAGAAATTGAACTTTTTCTATCACAAAAGGCTAACTTCCCGAAAAAACATTTGCTCCATAAGCATTGATTTGGCCACTTACTATTGAGAGAAATATTCAAATGTTCAGATCATAATAGGTTCTTCTCAAGGAATATGATGCTGTAAAATTCTTATATAAGCTTTGTGGATTTTTTTTTTAAAAATTAAATGAGCTTGCTATAGCTTTCAATGATTGAAATGAAAAAATAACTCCATGGCCTGACGTTCGCATGAGCAGTTTCTTACCAAGTGAGTGCATTATCTTGTCTTCTATTGTGGCAGTTAATTATTTTCTTTTTAATGCATGCTTTCAACCAACCCTATTTTATCGTTTTACATATGTTTGTTCTATCATATTTCATATTTAGACATTTGATATCTTTGTTTTGTGCAGACTGAGCTCTACATTGATGATTGGATAGGTTTGAGAGCTCTTGACGAAGCTGGGAAAGTTAAATTTGTTAACGTATCAGGAGATCATCTGGATATCTCTCGTAGTGACATGAAAACTTATATAGTGCCGTATTTAACTGATTAAACATCAATTGTTCCAAGGCCAAAACTAAAACATTCTTCTGGTTGGATTTCTTCCATTTGGAGCTATCTGTTGGAAATGTTTGGACTCGATGAAGATTTGGAAGTTTTTTCAAATGATATTTAGATTGAAAAAAAGGTGTAAAAGCAATGTTTTTTTTTCTGTGTGGGAATGAAACTGTTGGTCTACTTCGAGATTGAATGAGAAACCAGGAAGTCAAGTTTGATGAAGAAGAGTGATTAAGTGTGAGGTAGATGAAGATTTCGAAACACGAATTTGAAAATTCCAAGTCAGAAAATATTTACCAGCAGTTATTGAGAGTGTTTCTCAAATCAACTCAGATGTAAAGATCTTAGATAATCGATCCTAGGCATTTAGATGTGCTTGCATAAGGTTTCTTGACTGTTAAGAGCCAAAAATTTATCAATAGGACTCTGTAAATCATTTTTGTTGTTGAAAAATATTACGCAAACACTCGGTAATACTTGGCATGCCTCACTCACTGAAATGACTTTGGTTTCCGGAGTCAAGTGTATGTTTTCAACCACATTTAAATAAAAGTCTTTACATTCTTGCCATTTACTCGCTTCCTTTTATTTATCAAGTTCTTTACATTTCAAGTCATTTAATTTTTTTGTAATTCTTCTTCTACTAGCTTCCGTTTTGTTTTAATCTTCAATTTACATTTCATGCTAGTTTTTAGGTTTTTTAAGCAAGGAACCATATAAAAAAAATGAAGAAGGTCCATGAAAGAAATATTAATGATTCATATAAATCACTAAATGGTAAATGGCCTGAAAAAATCCATTTTATTAACTTTTCATTCAATATATTTGCTTTTTACTTGCTCGCTTTTAATTATATAATTTCCTTCTTATCTCTACATGTTTTAAGTTATTTATTCAAATTTATTTTACTGTGATTTACATGTTAAGAAATTAAGTTTTCTATAGATCTTTGTAGTTTTATTTCCTTTAAATTTCAAAATCTTTTTACATTTCATATTTATTTATTCTAATTTAATACTTTTTTTTTTCCAATTCATGCGATTACATTTGTAGTTTATTTAATTTATTGTTTCTTTATGAAATTAGCAAGTTTTCATTACATTTCGTTTATTTAAGGATTCAAGTAATTATAGTTTGGAAACATTTTTAATTATTGTTATAACTTTAGAATTTACAAAGCGGCACATTTTGGATTTACATTACAATATTACATGTTAGAATCATAATTGTGTTTTATATAAAAGATTGCATACTTGTTCAAGCACACAAAACCAAAATATGATCAAAATTGATTTTAACAAATTGAATTTAGATAAATGTTTCCATCAAAATCGTGAATTCTTGAACTGAGATTTTGACTCACTTTAGTGTGTTTGATAAGCCAATCTAGTAACTTTTAAGTTATTTCTACTAGTTTATAAGTATTCAACTCTTGAGCTCCTAACTTATAGGTAGTCATAAGCTAGTTTTATTAAACACATAAACTAATTTTCAGCACATATTTTTTGTTAGTTTGCATATAATTCAATCTTACATATAATTTTAATAAATTATAATAAGCCTTTAAAAATCATATAATTTCAATAAATTTTATATTTTGAATAAAGTTGTATGTGAATTTTATATACATATCTATTATCACTTATTGAGGAGGAATTTGTTTTTTATTTCGCTCCTCAACTAATTAAAATAATAAACTAGTCATATTTAAGTATTTTTTCAAAATTAACAAATAAAATGTAAATTCTTTGATTAATTATTTTAACAGTTGTTTCCTTATAATAACAAACCATTGTATTGTTCAACAACACAAACTGCGCAGTTTGACTTGGTATAACAAAACTATTTCCATTGCTTTCGGACAGTTATTATGAGAACAATGATCTTCATCAAATGACATCACATCAAAGTTCTCCCTCATACACTAAGGTTTTGGAATAGTTTCCCTTGTTTAGGTAAGAAATTGATGTTATGTTTCTTGAGATTCTTCTCATTTGATGTATAATAGTTAAATGTTGATAATGATCAAACCATCAAAATTGAAGTCACGATCATAATAGGTTCTATGATTGTTGATATACAGTTACCATGGATCCCTTTAAAGGACAAGGAGGCATTCAGATGCTGCTGACTGCTGAACAAGAAGCCCAACATATTGTTTCTAATGCAAGAAATTGTAAGATTCCATTTTTTTATATTTTTTATAATCTTGTTATCAAGGTTGGTCTCAACCATAATTTTGACTGTAATGTCAAAGTTTTTACAATTGTGATTACATTTGTCTATAATTTCTCACAACATCAAGAAACACGACGAAAAGTAAATTCTTGCCGTGAAATACAAAGTCGTGTATATATATATATAAATATATATATATATATATATATATATATATATATATATATATAATATGAATGAATTTTGTGTTCAATTTTTCAGTAAGGACACAAAGGTTAAAGCAGGCAAAGGATGAGGCAGAGAGGGAGGCAGCACAATATAGATCTCACATGGAAGATGAGTATCAAAAGTCAATTTCAGAGGTATAAAATGGTGTCTAAGGTATTATAGATCAAAATTAAAAAAAAATCATGTTTTCATTGGATTCATGATATTTCTCTGCTTTGTTATTGTGTTGAGTTTCCTTAGAACACTGGGAGTTCTGGATCTAATGTAAAAAGACTTGAGGAGGAGACAGATGCTAAGATTAAAAATTTAAAAAAATCAACTTCAAAGGTCTCATCAGAAGTGGTTGACATGCTACTCAAATATGTTACAACTATCAAAACATAATGGTCTGAGGTGAGTATCCTAATTCATCTTTCTAAGTATTGAATTTCATAGAGCTAAATGAGGGATTGTTCATTTAACTTGATTCTTATTTTTTTTTTAATAATAATTACCAATGGTGAAACTTTGTCACCTTTTTCTCACTAATCATTAAGATAAATTTATTAATTTTTATAATAATTATCTTAAAAATTATGGTGACAATGATTTACATCAAATGTATAATCATTAAACTCTATCTGAATGCAAACTACATACACTTCTAAATTCTTTGAATGATTAATTCAATAGTATAATAAAAGTCTATGTAAGACTACCATGAAATGCAAATGAATTAATGATAAACAATGGCTTGATTATCACATATAATATCATGGAAAATGTTCTTTAGTGTGAAAAACATTTCCTGAAAAAGTTACGAAGAGATGTGATTAGTTAAAAACTTAAAAGAGAAATATGCAATTACGTAAAAATCTTTTCACAATAACCCCACCTTGTATGGTTATGAATCTCTACTTTTCGCACTCTAGTTAGTCACGTGTTTCTCGTACTAAATAGCATTGCTTAAATATCATTTATTAGGGATGCATTGTCTTTCTAATTATTATTTGTTGTCACTGTATATTTATGGTTTATGTGTTCTTGTGATTCAGTAATTGCTGAAAACGCCAAGATAAAGAGTCATCATCACCTACAATAAAATTAACACGCAGACTTTGGAAGATTCATCTGAAGATTATTTGTTGTTTCACTTTGGGTTGAGATAGTCTTGGCCACAAAACTCTTGCCTTCAATAAATAATTCTTCTCTGTCACAAAGTGAACAACAGAATTTTATAATGTGTTTTAGTATCATCTTTATAATGTTTAGAATGTTTTGTGAAATATGGAACTCTTTTATCTTTTGTGTGAAATAACTGATCAAGAGACAATTATCTGAATTAGAGATCTTGCATTTGTTATAGTACAAAGCAAAAGACAATTTCTATTATTTTATTGTGACAGTAGAGAAAATTCAAAGTAATGTTGAGACATAGAAAAGTGAGAGCAACAACAAATTAGAAATTAATTGTGTGAGTTTTGTTCAATTGGTAAAATTGAAATTTGTGGATTGGATTCCTCCATTGCCTGTGATACATGTGCTATTTAAATTAACCACTTTTCAAACAATAACACGTAATTGATTAATAATTTGTTATGCACATTAAATTTAATTAAAATGTATGACAATGTAAATATTTTTTACATTTTCATTCAATTATTGGAGTAGTGCTTTAGAGGGAGCTTTTTATTGGCTAATTAACAAATTAAATATTACCTTCATCCCATAACTATTCATGTTTAAGGTTAATGTATATGAATTGAGAAATATTTAATGTACAATTATATTTGAATTTAAATATCCTTATTTTATAGTATTTTATTGCCGGTGATAAAAACATCAATAAGTTTTTTATGAAAAGATGTAGCATTAAATAAGAGTATAATTGAGAAAAGAAAACTAATTAGACTTTAAATTTCTAAAATATCAATTGTTTTTGGATAAAAAAAGACGAAAATATCAATAGTTTTTAGGATTAAAAAAAGACGAAAATATCAATAGTTACGAGAAGGAGAAAGTAACTTGAGAAAAAAAAAAGTGAAAAACTTAAAATCAAACGGAAATCAATTACGTCAATTCATGCAGTAGTTTTTGTCAATTTTATTGTACTGAGTTGTATTTTTCACAATAATAGATTGTGATATATAATAATATTGTTGACTTTTTTAACAAAAATTTTGAAAGTAATATTTAAAATCATTTTTAATTAATTAATTATGTAAGACTCTTTATACCGATAGAATATAAAAATTAACTCATGCACATTTGTCATGCGTTTTGTATGAATTAATATACAACTTAAAACTAGACATTGTGGAATCGATAAAGAATATATGTATAAAATTATCAATAATGGTAAAATTAGTATACTTTTAACAGTATAATTAGTAATTCTTCCTTGTAGGAATTATAAGGATGATTTGGTTGTTGAAAGGAGAAAGGGAAAGAGAGAGATATCTTGGGGTTCAAATTTCTTCTATTAACAAATTAATAACTAACATTAATCTTTAAAAAAAAATATCCTTCATTGTATATAATTCTTCAAATACTATCTTTTAAGGATGACAATTTTAACAAATTTGTTGATCTACTCAACATTTTTAATTATCTAAAGTATCCTTTATTAGCTAATCAATATTTTTACTACTTAAATTTATCATCATGTGTTGTGTATCAATATCATAACATATAATGTAAAATAAGATATTTTTATGACTATGAAGACAATGATGATGATAATAACAACAAAATTTGATATACAATTTTTTTCTCCCTACTTGTTTTATCTTTCAACTGCACACTCTAAATTATTATTTAACATTTTGTTACACCATCATGTCTTAAACACCACCCCTCCCTTCAATATATTAAAAGAAATAGACAATGTTTTCTTACATTTCTAAGTATAAATGTGTGCCGTAGAAATATTGATTATTTGAAGAAATAAAGAAGGTTCAGAAAAATTGAAAAATAAAACAATTAAGTAAAAAATCAGATTGATCAAGAAAATAAACAAATTTATTTATTTGTATTTTGATGACAATTATTATTATTTTAAAAAATAATAATTTCTATACACTGTCACAGTAAAAAAATTTATTATATTATTAATGTGTTTTCAAGATAGACTCAACTTGTTGCTTCGAATTTTTATCATCGAGTTTGACATTAGTTTGAACGATAAAATAGTTGTTCTTGAACATAAGAAAGATAATGGTGTTCAATGAATTGGTGGTGGAACTTCAACATTCTCTGGTACCAAAGAAGAGATTTACAGGGAATTAGGATCGAATCCAAAAGGTAGGGTTTTTCAAACTCGAATTTAGAATTGGAAAAAAGAGAAAATCAAGTATTAAAAACTAAGAATGACTTCATTGACGTATGATACTGATAGATTTAGTTATAGGGAGAAAATAGGCTGACCAATAATGATGAATCAACACTGATCTAACAGACTAACAATAATAAGCTATACATTTTAGTATATCTTACGATCAAAATTAGATGTATGTATGATTTGAAGTTAAAATAAAAAATAGCAAACATATCAACAAAAACTATTTATTCCTCGAAAACTTTAAGTTTATAATAACAAGATTATTTAAGTTAATAAATTTCAGTTAAAATTTACTACAATTTAAATTATAAAAATGGTATGTGCATAAAATAAAATAACAAAAACACATTTATTTAAAATTTTAATAAAAAGCAAACAAAGACAATTGTCCTTGTCTTTAATCCTAGCAAATTTTAACTAAAAGCATAAATGAAAGACTAAAGAATTTTAAAAAGGACAATAAGCATTTCCAACCCTAAATAAATTTACCTAAAATGAAAGGCGTTAAGTAACGACAAAGCAAAGAAAACATAAATATATTCGAACGAGATCTATTTCTAAGTGGTAACTAAAATGAAACGAAACTTTGACACGTCTCTAAAATAGCTCTAAACATATAATTATACATAATACTTTAAAATAATACAAAGAAAAAAAAAACATCAAGGCAATAAAGTTTATGTCAATGTGCCTATCTGTTGCAGCCTTGACATGAAGAGATTGGTACAAGGGGGGAAGAAATACATCTCAACAAGAACTGTTTTCTAAGCAGTTCCAAAGACGAAAAATAAGAACTAGTCAATTTATAACTTGCTTCACATCACATGCATCACAGTCACCCACTAGTGTTCTTATGACACATTGGACAGTTTGTGTACATGTGAAATATTACAAGTCCAAAATGATTTGAGAAAGGGAACTGTAAACAACAAATGAATGATCTACACTAGTGTTTGCTCTATCTGGTGATACTCAAGATTGCGAAGAACAATTTTGGCAAAGATTTTTGCTTCAAGTGGGGCAGTTGCGGCTGCGGCTGCACCACGCAGAACTCTTGGTGCTCCCAAGCTCTGCATGAGGCTAGCATGGTGCATGGCATGTCGTCCACCAGGAATTGTAAACTGCAATTGAATGATCAACACATAGGAGCATCAAAATTCGAACCAAATATAGATATAAAGAGGAAAATTAAGTATGCTGCTACTTGCTATAGTTACCTGGAGAAGAGCAAATGCTGCACAAGCCTTGAGTATAGATGATGGATTCCGTAGCATAGTGATGAATCTTCCAATTTCAGCACCACTGAGAAACAATCAAATAAAATATAGTAGATATTCCAAAATAAATAAATCATGGATGGACATTGAAAAATAAAATAATGAAAGTAGAACCATAGGGCATAAGCACAATCCTTGGAAAACATAGAAACAAAGAGACTAGGAAAAATAGTGAAGCTGTCCAGCCTCTATGCATATGTGATATATTATACATCTATGACTAATGCAGAAGAGAAGCTATTAACACAATCCTATCCCACAGTACACCTAGCAGGCATTACACTGAAAGAGGCACAAGCCACAAAAATTTGACTTCCTAGCCTTTACATAGTAAACAGCATGCTGAAAGTAGGATTTACATAACAAACACATATTAAACCATCATATAATAATTTTGTAACTCCTAGTCTTAATGGTGCATGAATTAAACATGTAGGAGACTTCTCAGTTAAACATTCGTTGAGTAAAAAATGCACCTTGAAAAAGAAGAAAACAAAATGTACTTTCATGAAGCAAGCATTCAGAATATGATTGGTCAAAATATCCACTATATGGCCATACTAAATATATAAGCTGCATGAATACAGACAAAGGAAGAAGAGTGAAAGTGCTAAATACTTAAAATTGTATGCACTATTGCAACAAATAAAATTTTGACGCTGAAACCACAAAAACCGGAGAAGCAGGCAGCTGAAAATGACTTTGCATCATCAGAAAATAAGACCTTTGTATGAGGTAGTTACAACTGTAATGAAGAGAGCTACTTTTACTAGTGTATAAGGAGGAAAAAGATACCTGCATCTCAAATGTCCTGCTTCTTGAATACACGCACCTTCAGTAACCTGTGCTAATGCTGCAGGAGCAGATGATGCAGCAGCAGCCGCAAATGCTTGTTGATCAGAGAACATTAGGACAAAAGCTTCAATGTGTTTCAAAGCCATCCTTCTAGCTCCATCCAAGCTCACACTCTTAGAAATACTTTCAGATGAAGTGCCTACTAAAGCATATTCATCCATTCTGCAAAACACATCATGATGCTCAAATAATATGCATAAAATGATCTCTTATACCAAGTTTCATTGGTTAAACAATTTATTTTACCACCGTAAAGTCATTTTCATTTGCTTTACGTATTCATTCTACTATAAATACAAATCACATCAAATATGAAAAGAAATAACGTAAACCAAAGCTCTATCATATCTCTATAATAAACGTCATATCTCAACAATCTTCAATAAAGGACATTAATCAAATAAGAAAATAAGTATTCTAAGAAACAAACAAAATGGGTGATAGACACACAGCAGGTTTTAATCAAATTAATTACCTCCCGTCAAACATGTAAGCCAATGCCAACGCAGCCATGAATCGCGCCATTTTTGAAACTGATGAAGAACAGAGATCAACAAGTGCAGATACTCCACCTTCCTCTACTATTCTTAGAGCATTACTAGCATTGAAAGCAAGATTCCATAGTGCTCCTGCGGCAGTTTCATGAACATCCTGAAAGTGAAGCAGTTTGAAATTAATCAGAATCTTACATATATAAATAGATAAAGATGGTAAAAAATATATATAAAATGCTTGTGAGATGAGAAATACTTGTGAGCAAAATATGAAGGAGCCAAAACTCACATAGTATACACAACAAAATATTGCTCACAAGAGGCTAAAATACAAATAATGAAAGCTTAAAAACAAGACCAGATATTCATATGGAAGTCCATGATACATTACAAGATGCACCAGCAGCCAAGACAACCAAGGCTTTTGGCACAATGGTTACACTTATATAGTTATATGTATATACGTATGCAACCAAAGTCATTAGTTGTTACTCTTTCTATCATCGGATTCATGTGGGAAAAGGTTTAGTATATATGGTGAGAATTTCCAAAACTAAAGTTGTTAGAGATGTAATATAAATCATTCATGTATCTTCACCTAACAACTTAAGCTTTTGGGATTGTTGGTTCATGACAAGGTATCAGAAAATCTATGATCAAAAATCTCTAGAGTTCAATCCTTTCAACCCCCATTTCTCTAATAAAAAGTTTAATTTCCACACAAGAAGGGTAGGCCTAAGAATTATCCACACTTCAAGCCCAAACAGCTCTTGCATGAGAGGGAATGTTAATTGTAAAATAAAAACCATTCACATGTCTTAAGCCTTTTGGGATTGTTTGTTAATGACAACAATAACTCGAAACAACCCTTTTATCATAACCTAGAGAAGTCACTTTATTAAAAACCAAAGGAAGATGCTGACAACAGCTTAGCAGCAAATATAAGTTGTTCAGTTTAACCACCTGCGTAACCTAGATAACAAGTGTTACAAACTATGAAATAACATGAAAAACTAATAATAAACCCTAAAAGTGAAAAAGACTTGTGGAACACACCAATATAAGTGCAAAAAGCTACTCTAAAGTGAATTAAAAGAATGTAAATAATAACAAGACCAACAATGAACTAATTAGTACATCAAAATGGGATAGTTTTTCGGCATTGTTATGTACTTGTCTAGCACTGATTAACAAACATATTGACAAACACCAAACATCAAGGGAACAAGTTACCTCTGCTTCAGACCGTGCAAGTGCAATCAGAGGTGCAACACCTCCTTCTCGTCCAATGGCAACACTAAGCAAACAAAAACCAACATTAATAAATACAAGTATAATCTAGTGTAAAATTATAAAGAAATCAAGGAATGACAACCCTTTTTTACCAAATTCAAATCCATATAATAGTCATATAAAAGAAACAAAATCATGTGTTACAAGTAAGAATGTTTTAGAAGTTACCAACAAGGGTTAAAACCATACAAATGGCACATTGAACTAGAATCATTTTTTCTATTAGAGAAATCTAAGAACTATATGGACCAGAACATGTCCTCTAATTCATTTTGTTTTTGAAAAAGTCAGTTGGAAACCATCTATGATGCAGTTAAGAGGGTAAATTGCAAAGCATATGATGACTACTGAGAGAATATTTACGCTATGAAGAACTCAATAGATATTAAACTACTCATACATGAATACACAAGTCTTAATTCCCCTAATTAAAAGATATGAACTAACATATATACAAGGAACATGGTCACCAGAATAAGCAACAAGACTAATTACATATCCAACATTCCATCAAGCTTTCTTTTTTTGTGAATTCCACCAAGACTAACATATAATGAGCTTATTTAGAACCACCTCTTAGGGATTTGATGAAGACATCCATAATTGTTCATTATATTGACAAAGCTAGTGGTGTGGTGATATCTCCTGATAGATGTATTCCCTAATGAAATGACGGTCTACGTCAACATGTTTGGTCTTTTGACAAAACACCAGCTTGGAAGCATTATGTAAAGCCACTTGATTGTGACATATAAGCATCATTTGTATAATCTCCCCAAATCAAAAGCTTTTTCATCAGTTGTTTTAACCAAATGAGGTTGCAAGTAGCTGAGACAATGGCTTGGTATTTTATGCACATCACATTGCAATTTCATTAAGGTTCTTACTTTTCCAGGATATAAGATTGCCACTATGAATACATGATACCTAGAAGTTGATCATCTATCCGTAGGCGAGACAACCCAATCGGCATTTGAGTACCCAACAATTTGCAAATGTCTTACTCCCCTATGTTCATAGATTAGGCTTTCTCCCATTGCTCCTTTATAATTGAGGATACGAATCATTCATCACAATGACCGTCACATTGGGAATTCAAGAATTGGCTAACCACATTCCACTGGATATGTTTGGATGGGTAACAATCCATTAGTTTAGTTTCCTAACCAGTCTTTTGTACCTCCCTGGACCTAACAATAATGGCTCCTTGTAATCTGCTTAAAGTATAACATATAATAAATCCATATAAGTGTATTAAGAGTTGCGATACTATCATGATGTTATCTTGATTCTACTTCCCTATTTCCTTGTTTTCCATGATTCTATTTCCCTGATTTCTCTTCTAGAAAGTCAACGCTGGATAGTGAGCAGCCACCCCCAAAAACTCTAAAGTGGGATGGCTGCTATTCTCTCTCTCTCTTTATATATATATATATATATATATATATATATATATATATATATATATATATATATATATATATAATGTAATAATTAAATGAAATGCATGTAAGTAGAAATAAAATTTTATATATATTATGTATATAAATATTTTTTCTATATTCTTAAATTTTATAGAGTACTTTATGTTGTTTCAATAGTATAACAAATGACTAATTATAAAAAGAGGAGAAAAAAACTCTCTGGCGAAAATAGTATTTATATATGATTAATATTGTTGGGTTGGAGAGTGGCCAATTTAAGATTTAGGCCCAATACCCCACTCTGACCCAAAATACAAGACCTAGACCCAAAAAGTAAAAGAAAGTGAGAAACCCTAGTTTCTTTCTCTTTCTCCCATCAGCCACCATCTTTCAGAAAAGCCCTTTTGCCTAATCTTTCTCTGCAACTCTTTCTGTCTCACCGAAATCACAAGAAAACCTAATGTCTCACTTTCTCTTTAACTCTTTCTGCATTGCCAGAGTTACAGAACATCTCTGTCTTGCTAGAAATTGCAAAATGTCTCTGCCTCGCTAGAAAAGTAAAAAACTTGAAGCCTCTTTGGAATCACAACCACTTACGCCCATGGAAACAGTTTAGCTGCAAAATGCGGCCACTTCAACCACGATGACAAACTTGCACCGCATTACCGTTTTGCGTCATGCAATGCCTGTTCCTAATCTGCTACCCCACCCTGCAAATCACCGCTAAAGCAGCATAATTAACTACTTAGTTTCTTGTTTCCTATTTTTAATTTAGTTTCCTTAGACAGTTTGATCATATTATTTTAATTCAATTTAATATTTAATAATGATTATAAAGGCGCCACCAACCCCAATTAGCTTGGGTTAAAGGTGTTCTTGATGTTGATGTTAAATGATTATAAAGGCGAGGAGCCTCTATATTTCAAAGGGGAGAAACCAAAATCAGAGGCTTTATTTCAAAGGCCCAGAACAAGCCCAATGTGAGTTTTAGAAACAAACAGATTAATATGATCCACAAACCAAAATTATCCTAGAGAGTTAGAAACCAACCCAAAAAAAAAGGGAAAAAAAAAAGAACAAGACACACACAACTAATAGCAATCCGAGAGAGAAAGGTTGGCAATGGGGAGAAAGAAAAATCAAAACAAGAGATGCGTTAAACTCAAAACAGAGAATGTAGAGAAAGAAAAGAGTATGTCATGCTGTGTGGCAAAGTAAAGGTGACACGAATCAGTCGGCTGAGTAGGAGAAGAGAAAGATTGCTTAAAGGGAAACGCTTTTTAGGGAGAAAAACTGAAAAACCACGAAAATGGGTTTTCTCTACACTTGGCTGCCCAACCTACAATGTCACAGGTCTTCAACTCAGTGAATTTGCCTGTCGATCCTAGTATGATCCACTCCACAGCGATCCCACACTGAATCGATCCTAGTATGATCCACTCCACAGCAATCCCATACGATTTTACAAGTAAAAATTGTAATTTTGACAACATTTTCCCATATATATGCTTCTCATGTAACCCTCAAATTTTTTCCTTCATTCTTCAGACTTAGCTAAGCCATCACGTTTCCCACTAAAATGTAAGCGATCAATCCAACAAGTGGCATAAGAATCAAAGGCCATGACTGCAATTTCTAGAAAGGCATAAAATAGCCAGAGGGTTCTCTGAAGGGCAGGAGATGGGTAACTTTGCCAGTATTCTGCATTGACAAGGCTGAGGTTGGTGGAAATCTGATTGATTAAAGCACTAGAACAAATGCACTTAAGTAGGAAAAAGTTGCACCTTGACTATAAGCTTTAGCCTAGAGATTAGCACTCTGTCCAACAAACATAATCTCCACCCAGCATGTTCTATTTCCTAAAGAGGTTACTTAACTCAATACTTTCTTTCTCTTCAGTAGTTGAATTACAATTCCATTTCAAAAATGAAACTTGAATCAACTGACATTAGCACTTAGAAAAGAAAATGTACCAATTCTAATTGAATAAGATCCCACCATTCCAAAAGAATCCAAGCAGAAAAACCACCCTCCCCCCCTAAAAAGTCAACTGAATAAAGACAAAGTTTCCACTGTTACAGATCTCCATCCATAGAGTTGTTCCCTGTTGTGCCACAACGGAACAACTATCAACCACCACTAAAAAGCCTAGCAACACACATCCTTAGCTTTTTGCCTGCATATATACCACATTTAAGATATCACAAGGATCAATGGCACTTGACTATCCGATGTGATTCCAATGCATTCCCTTCATGCCTTGCACTCAGATCATTCATTCCATATTTTAATTCAAGTGAATAAATGATTTATGCTAGATTTTGGCTCCAGACTAAGTTATTATGATGAATTAGTGAGGAGGAATAAAGAAGACAAAATTACAGGATAAGTCTGAACCCATAACACTAAGAAGTCTAAAATAATATGCAATTACAAAAACACCAGCATTCCCCAGTCCCCACACAAATAACCAAAATTCTATTAAAAATAAAAGGATATTAATTATTAAACCTTAGGCCTATATGGAATTCGATGAAGGGAATGGAAGAGAGAGATTAGGAATTAGATAATCATAGAAGAAATTGCAATAAGGTTGAAAAAGAGTGAAAATTAAAATTAAAAGGAAAAGGGGGAAAAAAGTGGTAGAAACCCTATTCTAAGATTTCCAAATTTCCTCAATAGCTCATCATAAAGATTTAAGTTCAAAATAAGAATGGAGATAGGATAACAAATATTGGGATTATGAAAGCAGGTGAGAAGATTCCAAAACTCAATATCATTTTTATAAACAAAAATAAAATAAAATAAAAAGAAAAATGGATTTGTCAAAAAGGAAGCAAGAAAAATATGAAAAAGACCTACACAGAATCCTCTGGAACCCAAAAAAGGAGATAAAAAAAATGAAAGTAAATTAGGGAACACAAGAAAGCGAAAGACCAATACAATAAACTCGTCTAAATGAAAAAACTAATAATACTACATTCTGAATTCTGAAAGAATGTAATCAATCAGATATAAAAGAGAAACATCATTTTTAGTACAAAAATGGTCTACCCCAATACTCCATCATATATGATAAGAGTTGCAAAAAAAGTCTTAAGAATCAAGATTCAGGGAGCAATATCATTGGGATTGGAATAAGATATAAACTTAACTCTTAAAAGTACCTATTAGTTTCCGAGACTGACAATCCCCACAGAGCACCAGCAGCCCTCTCTTGAAGCCCAGGGGAGGCATTAGCACAGGCTTGGGCAAGAGCAACCTATATAAACCACAATGTCAAAACATCAACATACTAAACTTTTCAGTCTCCTACAGTTCTACATAATCAATGATCGGGTAAAAGGATTTACAAGATCCATAAAAAAGATTATTTTTCTTCAGAAAAGGGGAAAAAGATATTCATCTCTATAGCCTCTACATATTAACCGTCAAATAAAATTGAAAATGATTGTGAAACATTAATTCATAATATCCAAAAAATTTATTGCACAAATCATGATTGCAATAGAAATTAACATTTATCACAAATCATTTATAAGAATGCATTTTGAAAAGTCTGACTTCACTTTTATGATTGAAATATGCTCCCTAAAAATGGATTAACTTCAATGTTCTTTCTCATGACATGGAAAAACAATTTGAATTAAGACACTTTATATCCATCCAAAAATGTATTGTAGAAGATTATTAAAAGTATAATACTATATCTCTAATGTTGAAGTTCTGCGTAAAGGATGAACTGTAGAAGAAAGCAATTCCAACTATCTCCCAGTCTCTTTCTGTCCCTCCCCTGCTCTAAATTCAACAATGGTTTATAGTGCAGGTTTGTCCGTTTTTCTGTCTCAGATTTTCAGTCTTTTGGAATGTTTCTTATCATCCCTTGTATCTTTCAATTTCTATTTAATACTATCCATTTTTTTATTTAAATAAAGTTGGCCTTACATGGTACAAAACTTACCAAGGCCTGAACTCCTCCAGCTGCAGCAATGGCCTCTCGATTTCTATCGTCAAATGACAAATTCCAAAGTGCACCAGCAGCCTCTTGCCTGAATAAATATCAGAAAGTTAAAGAAATGTTGGAGTGAATGCAATATTTTTCAAGATACAAGATCACTGGTCAAAAGAAAAAGCATTAAAGGTATACGGTATACCTTTCATGAACCAATTATCAGAAAGTGAAAGCAATGTTGGAGTGAATGCAATATTTTTCAAGATACAAGATCACAGGTCACAAGAAGAAGCATCAAAGGTATACCTTTCATCAGTTTCATGAACCAATTATCTCACAAGCTTAAACTGTAGGGTAAATATAAATGGATAGATTTGTGAAGCCTATTTCTACAAGCAATGACCCTTTTTCCGATCATATTGTGATTCAAGTCAATTGTTTGTGAAGTCCATACAGAAGTTACGACTTTCAAGGTTAATATTAAATTTAAGTGAGTTTATCTGTACCAAAATCAAGCAGGAGTGTTGAGAAATATAATTTATCAATACATGTGTTAATTCAGTGTTTTGTATCACAATTATTCAGAGCGTCATAAGCAAAACATATTCGCATATGTTTCCTCCATCCACCTTCCTCTATTCCATCTAATCATTTAATTTTTAACAAAAGCATAAAAGCAATACAATAGTAGAATAGCACATGTATGCAAAGACCAGTTAAAGATTACCTGACACCCTCATGGGGAGAGCGAGTAAGTTGAACGAGAGCCTCAAGAGCGCCTGCTTCTTGTCCAACAGCGGCATTGTTACTGTTACTATCTCCATGGGCAGCTAAGTTAGCCAATGCACGAGCAGCCTGATGTTTAACAGTAGTTATGTTAATCATCCTACACCAATTCACTTACATCCCTCAATGGAGAGGACAAGATTTGAAAAAACATACAACTGAGGAATCAATATTTAATTTAAAAAATAATGTGCATGCATCTGTAATTAAGGTAAACATGAAGACATGCCGATTCGTAGGAAATGATATAAAGCATCTCTTAGCTAGATCATTATTAGCATTATCTATATTTGCACAATCACAGCTAAGACATGCATTCCATCACCCATGTGACACTGGCACATGACCATTGACCAGAATAAGACACAATGAAGAGTACATCTCCCTCAAAACTGAAATGACATATTCAAGTAACTTCCAAGAGGTGTAATTGATGGTCCTAAGTTTAGCAGAGAGAAAAAGAAAATTCATGCATATTTTGATAACCACATATAGAAATAGCTGATGCATGATTCTTGTTCCACTTATGTCTACGTCATTGTCTATCCAGAATGGGAAACATGAGACAATGTTATCAATGGCGGATGGCAGAATATGGCGGAAGGCCAAAAGTCTGCCATATAAACATACCATTGTGGCCTATGGCGCTGCCATAGCAGGCCTCCCTTCACAAATTACCTATGGTGGTTGGCAAAAAATCTGCCATGGCACTGCCATTTAATAACATTGAGATAAGATAGTGCCAGAGAATATAAGTCCAAAAATTCAATAAAGGAATCAAGAAATGGACTGAAAATCTAGATGCAAGCAATTAATTGCAGCCTCAAGGGCAGTGTTTATTCCTACATCGACTAGAGATATGGCTTAAATAAATCTTATACAACTTGAGTAGTGCTCACCTTACAAGCCAGTTTTATGGGATTAAGTTAGGCCCTTATTCTAAGAATTATCAATCATGAACACAATCATAAGAGCATTTTAAAATAACTATCATAAGTTCCAATATTCAATTGGCAGGTATTATCTACCTAATAAAACAGCTTAAAAGATTTTAGCAACTGAACTGGATGGTACCCAAATAATAAAATGAAGTGCTACCTGCTCTTGCACTCCCTCAAATTTGCAGTTACGAGCAAGCATCACTAGAGCATGTACACCTCCTGCCATTGCAACCTCTGTACTACACTTGTCATCAGCTGCCAAATTAGCCAATGCACCAGCCGCACGTTCCTGAAAAATAAAAACCATGTAATCAACCAACTGCCATATGCATTGTAAAACAGCAACTTCCATTAGTGGATATAAGAAGCAATATAATAGAAGGCCCTTAACAAGATCATAACCATAAAATCAGATAAACTTACTAAAACCCCATCTCCACTAGAGGACCACTTGAATATAAGATCCACTAAAGCTTGTATTCCACCAGCTTCAGCGATGGCACCCTATGATAAAGTTTATACTTCAAACTTTAAGCATTAAATTTCAACAAATGAAAAACTAAATAAGATACAAAATCCAAATTCCAACCTTGTGCTCTTCTCCAACAGAGAGATTCCATAATCCTCCAGCAGCCTCTTCAGCCACCAGCTTGTTCATTGACCTAGCCAACCTAGCAAGAATCTCAATCCCACCCTCTTCTGCAACAGCTTTGGCCACATTGGCATTGACAGATAAATTTGCAATGGCCTACACAAATTTAGAAAGTTTGGAGGACAAATAATCATTGATTGTGTCAGATTTTTCTTAGCTCAGATTTCTAGTGAAATATGCATGTAAAAGGCATCAAATACTAAGAGTACCTTAACAAAATGAAAATATCAATTTTTCTTACAACAGTACAAGTAAAAGTGACTAGAAATGATCAGGACGACCAAATTATATACACAAATGGGGAAAAAAGAGTACCTTGGCTGCCTCAGATTGAAGCCCTTCTCTACAAGATTTTGCAAGGCCAAGTAGGAGGCGTATGCCTCCATCGCGCATAACTGCTTCAGCCCTTCCACAATCTATGCTAGCATTTTCGTCATCAATTACAACAAAAGTTGCAAGACCTGTGGCTGCCCTCTCTTGAACATCCTCTTGAGAACTCTGCATTAGACTAAGCAAAAGCGCTCCACCTTGTTCAACCCAGAAACTATCAAGACCCTGTTGGGGACTCTCAGCAGAACGCAAAAGTGTATGGGATAGCATCCACTCAAGCCAGGGTATAATTTCATTAAGGTCCTTATCATTATTCTTTGAGGTCCTCCAGTCTAAAAATACATTATTTCCTCTCTTTGTATTATCAAAAAATAAAGAAGTCAGTCCCTTAAAAATATCAGTACGAAGGGAAATTAATAACTTGCTTTTATATTTGCTAGCAGAGAAGCTGGTGTCTTCTTCAAGGATAGGACAATTCAGAGCAATTATAACCCTCAAATTCTGTGATAAGGATAACATTCTTAAAAGAGCAGATGGACCAATATCAGTTCTTGAAACATCTAACCCAATCAGGTTAGGAAGTGTATGCCAAAGATGGGAAACCACACCCCACTTCATACTTGATGTCCCTGCAATAGAAAGGAAACGAACTGATAACACATTTCCCAGCGCAACCTCGTCAACATTCAGACAATCAATGAACCCAATATCAGTCAACTTTGGACAATGCTTAGCCAAAGAATTAATAGCATCAGCATTTACGTCCCTGATGCCTGAGAGTCTAAGTTTATTCAATTTAGGACAGCAATGAGCTATTGCTTTAATAGCATCACTACTTATTCTCTCACAGAAATCCGGTCCGAGCTGAAGGCTCTCAAGAAACTCATGCCGAGCCACAATCACCGAAAGAGTTGCATCAGTAATCTTCCTACAATAGTCACCACTCAACTCATGCAAGTTCCTAGCTCGAAGATGAATTATTGCATCAGCAGACTCTGCCCCACGAAACCTAAGCTTCTGAAGATGCACACACCTGGGAGCAAGCGACGAAGCCATGCCGGCATCAAACCTGTGCGAACGAAGATCCAGAGAACTCCACAAACACGGCGAGCTACCAAGAGACCTCCATGTCTTACAAGTTGACGATAAGCTAGCTCGATCTCGATAACTCAGACATGACAATAGCTGAATTACTGTATCATCAGGCAAGCACTTCCAATCAACAACCCCTTGCCTTTGAGGTTCCAAATCCAAAACCTCATCTTGAACTTCAGGGAAACTAGACTGCACCACATTCCCTTTGCTCTTCCTCGCTACCTTCCTCCTCACTCTACGATTCATGTCTCAACAAAATCACAGCAAAACCAACGCCAACACCTTCAAACTCCAAACCCCAAATCTCCAAACCACTGAAACAATTCACCAATACAACAGCCTCAGACAAACAAATCCAACAACCATCGGAAAAGATAACATCACCCTCCAAAACAAAGGCACCCCTCCACCCCAAAAAACCCTAGTCATCAACCAAAGTTAACAAATCAAAACACGAAAACAAACATACCTGAAACCCCACAGCACAAAACAATCCAACCCCAGGTGCCAAAAAACAGATTAAACCAATAATTCATATGAAGGCAAGAGCACAAAAAAATGAATAAATAAATGTTTTTTTTTATCAAACCTGTGGA
Source organism: Glycine latifolia (assembly GCA_013407115.1). NCBI lineage: Eukaryota > Viridiplantae > Streptophyta > Magnoliopsida > Fabales > Fabaceae > Glycine > Glycine latifolia. The sequence goes on from CM023958.1 coordinate 36,215,468, forward strand.
CTCAAGGCACGTGGTCTTTATTGCAAACACAAATCAGATGCATTCAATAGAAATTTGCAATGAAACTCAATGAAGAAATAGGAGTGAAGAATGAAGCAGGCTGAATGGGGTGTGGAGAGAGAGAAAGAGGATTCATAGGGAAATCAAGAGGGTGAAAAGGGTTGTGTTACATATGAGAGTTTAAATGGAATGAGAATGAGAAAGAGAAAGAGAAGGTTGATTAGGTTAAATAGAAGGGAAATGTGGGAAGAGAAGAAGAGAAAGAGAATTACAGCATTGGGGGAAAGGGGAGCCAGGACAGGAGGAACGAGGGGAGGGAGGGGATGTGAAGGCGAATAGACACGCTCTGAAACTACAACTCATAAAATCAGCATCTTATATACTACATTATTACTAATTATTTCATTGTCTAACTTTTTTTTTTTTTATGAAAAATTTCATCACACGTATCTATTAAAGAGCACATAGTAAAAACTATCACGGACTTACGGATGAAAATGGGTTAGACTGTTTATCAGATATTTTTGGTCTAGTTATTTACGGTTTGACTTAACCTGATCTAGCTTGTTTATTAAAAATGTCAAATTAAAACTTTTTGAAAAACCTGTTTAAATAAAAATACTATGCTCAAGCTTTATTGAATGAAACTTATGATATTTTATTTAACTTATTTATTTTGTTTATAATATTTTGTTAAATACTTAAAGTATTTTAATTAATTATAACTTATTTTTTTACACACAAATTAAGAGAAAAGTATTTATCTTTATTTGTATTAAAATTTAAAAAGTACTATGCAATTTTTCAAAATTTCACTACTCATTAGATTTTCTTTATATATAATATTTATTATAAAATAGGCTTTTTAATAGGCTCGTAGGTCAAACTAGATTTTTAAATAGGTCAGACCAAGCCTAAAAATAGGTTTATAATAAGGTCAGGCCAAACTTGATGTTTTTAAATCAGACTAAGGATAGATCTAACCAAGCTTAACCTGGCCTGTTTTATCCCTAATGAGACTAAGTAAATAATATTAAAACAAAAGACGTTTTTTTTTTGTTGAATTCATGGCATGCCTGGATCGAAAGTCAGACTAATATCACAATATATAAATGACTCATTTTTAACCTATATCATTTTATATATAAAGACCTAGTAATCAATTTTCACATATCATAATCTGAATTATGATCACGAAGGCTCTCACATTTAGAATCCAACAATGTTTTAAACAAAATATATAGTATATATAAAAAAATATAATATGAAACGTATTTGTAAAAAATGAATTTTTTTACCAATATACTAATTCACATTGGTTATATGTAGTTAAAGGAGTTAGTATTTAGTATAATATCAAATTACATTGTGAATTTTCATTTAAAGAAAAAATTATATTTAGTGTTGAATCATATTTCAAGTCAAATCACCTCTTATAGAAGATATTTGTTTAAAAGCAAAAAACATAAATGTAGAATATTTCAAGTCAAATCACCTCTTATGGAAGATATTTGTTTAAAAGTGAAAAATAAATGTAGAATATAATTTAAAAGTAAAGAGTAAAATATGTTATGATCATAAAATAAAAATTTCAATTATTGATCTTGTCATTAACCTTAGTAATTTTAGTCTCGTCATCTAAAGTACACATCACACTTTTAGGATACTTAAAAGAGCTATATCAACAGTTAAAAAGAGGAACTATATCCTAATTTCTCCTATACTATTGTACTTCCATCTAATATGTTACGTTAATATTATATCAAATTAGGTAAAATGACATAAATAATCCTATATATTAGGTCATCAATAATATTAATTTTACTTAACTTTATTATTGTCTATTTATGTTTGCTGACAGTTTACTTAAACTTAAATAATCAAGATTAACTCTTTTTGTCTCATGTCCTTAAATAGTAAAAATATATAACCTTCATTTGTTTAAAAATTAATTCATTAACGCCGGTCTAGTGGGAGTTAGGAAAGATGCACGAGGTCCAGGTTTGATTGATATACTAGCATAGGATAAGAGTATGATAAACTCTTATATTATTTATTGTTTAATTTAATGCACATCGGATAATCTATCAGAAAGTATATATGTTTGAGGCAAGTATGAATATCCTCTATGTATATAAATTATAATAGTTATCTTGAAAGAGAGTTTTTCTATAAGCCAATATATATACCTATATAAATAGAACCAGAAAGTACACGATAAAGTTATATCATATTGTCGTAAGGCATCAACCACAATGGACACAAACCTGCAATATAAATATTAGAAGCCAAAGAGAGAAAGAAGATTATGCAACATAGTTTTGACACCCAGCTCCACGTTGAACCCGCGCCAACAAGCGCCATTACCCTTCCAAATTTCTTAGACATTCTGGTTGGGAAGTTTATCCATTAAGCATATGAATATTTGAATGAATCCAGTTTATCCTTCTTTGCCTGATACTAGAGATGAATGTTGCTAAAAAGGTGCTTCTATTGAATTTGGTAGAACTGTTTAAGTTCCCAGCCATCCATGTATGAATTTCTAGAGTCTCAGTACTCTTTCAAGATCTTCTCATAACATCCCAACTCTCTCTCTCTCTGTTTCTCATTGGAACTGCTATCTTATCTTGAACGAGAGTGTTTTTAAGAATTATTTTTCAATGAAACTGTTCTTAGATTTCTAAAATAATACATAGAACATTTAACTTTTTAAATTTATATTATTTCCAAAAAAATTATTCTTAATTTCAAATTAAAATTGACTTTCCATGAGAAAAAATAATTTGATTGAATTAACAACTATCTCAAAAATATTTCTTTTTTTTTTTATTATCTCAAACAGTTCTCTTCTTACATTTACGGTATATTTGATCTTTCTTAACAGCTTATTTTTTTAATTAAAATTTTCATCTTTATTTATCAATGAAATTTTAATATTTTTAAAAATAAATTATCAATTAGTTAAAAATAAACTTCTATCACAATATAAATTATTTTTCATAAATATAAATTACAATTATATGTTAAAAATATTTATTTGTTATAAATTTTAATTATAATATAATTTATATTCAAAAATATGCATTTATTATAGATTTTAGTTATATAAATATAAACATATTTACTAGTGGATTATACATGCTAAAACACCACAAACACACACACACACACATATTTGTATCACAACCAAACCAAGAAAAAACACTCTTCAGTCAAAATTTATTCCTTCTACTACTTATTTAGTATTTGTAATACTATTAATTAACCATTTTATATTTTGTAATTACTCAATGAAAGACTATCGCACTTTCAAGTTATATTCATGTTTTAATCCAATTGACATATTACCTTGCTATTAAGGAAAATAATCATGGTTGTTTTCATTGAGTTGGTAGAAAATATAAATTATGGAGTATGAGACACTTTTATGAATTTGTAAGTTAACAAAGGGTATAATGATACTTTCACATAATTTTATTCAAAAGAGTTTATAATTTAGTAAAATATATTCACAAAATTATTCTACATTAAAAAATATAATTTATATAACTTTTTAGAGTTTTTTTAGTTAAAATGACAATGGTTAAGCTTATACAGTTTATTAAAGACATTCTTGTCATTTTCAAATAAACTTCATTTTCAAATATTTATTATAATATAAATATAATCAATTCCTAGAAAATTTCCAAAAAAAAAAAAAACTTTATTCTTACGAATATTACTTTAGACTTAAAATATAAATTTTCACTATTTTCATTAATTTATATTATAATTATTGACTTATATAAATGTTTTTGTCATTTTGTTATTTCCGACAATCATGTCCGAAAAATTATTAAAAAAACTCGATAATATTTATCATTCTTAAGTTATCAACACCTTTTTATAATTAATATCGTTGTCTCACAATTTTATCGATATAACATAATTATTTACAAGTTATAATATAATTTAACAGTAAATGGAATTAAAACAAATGAAAATGATAATGATTAAAATTTAAAAATAACGTTAAATAATCTATGTTTATAAAAATTAAAAAAAAGTGTATTTTCACTGAACAAAAAAAGGCACAGGATATAATCAGAAAAAAGAATATGAAAAATAAGAGTTAAGAGATTGCGGAGCCAATTATTATATATGTAGGTATAGCTAACCGGTGAATGTGTTTCACGTTGAGCTATATTCCTTGTGTTGTGACTTGTGAGTGAGGTACAATATGCTGACATGCAAGCAAATCTTTTTTTTTTTAATCAGACAGAAGAATTTAAAAAAAAAAAAAAGATGACAAGAGTCAAGCTACAAACAACGAACATAAGAATGAAGATTAACTGGTCAAGTGTTGAAAAGTTTCAAGGGACTATGTTGATTAAAAGTTTATTAATTGGGAGAGAGTTCTTTGAAAACACGAGAGCTAGAATGATTTGCAAATCATTTTAGTGCTTGCTTGAATTTTACAAATTATCAGATTTTTTTCAGAACTCTCTCCCAATTATTAAACTTTTAATCAACAGATATTATGAATGCTTTTAAATTATTTTTGTTGTTATAAAATTATTTACAATTAAAAGCTTTCATGGAAGAGTTTTTTTTTGTTTAAAAAATATTTTTCTTCAAATAAATTATTTGGACCCAAAAAGATAATAATGGATTTAATTTTAATTAATAATCAATTATTAATACTTTTATTTTTATGCAATAAAATTATATGAAGAAACTATTAATAATGTTATGAAATATGTACGGTATTTTAAACAAATAATTGAATGGTGAAATAAGATAACACACTGTTGATTTTTTTTGAAGAATAATTATGTTGATTTTTAAGAAAATAATTATGGGATTAATAGATGAATTAAAAAAATGTGTTTATAGAAAACTAATTAAATTATAGTAGTAATACAAAGTAAATTTATCTTTAAAACTCTTTTTAAAATTAAAATTCCTTGAGAAATAAAAGTTTTTCAATAAGCATTAGAAGCAAAATAAATTAATGTTATTTTTAAAATAAAATAAAAAACAAGAATAAGGTAGTATTATGTGTGTTAAACCTGACATTCATTCATACACTACATTGATTGCAGTGTTCTGTGGGGAAAAAAAGAATGAAAGAAAGTGAGATGTTTTATGAGGAAGCTGTGAGATTTGGACTTGTTCCTACGGACAAAACTTATATGTCAATGATATGTTGTTATTGCAAAGAAGGTAATTTGAGTTTCGCTTTGAAGTTTTCCATAGGATGAGTGACCATGGTTGTGCTCCGGGTTCTATTACTTATGGTGCTCTTATAAGTAGGCTGTGCAAACAGTCCAAATAGGGACTCGTATGATGCCATGATAGAAAAGGGACTTATTCCATGCGAAGTTACTCGAGTAACTTTGAGTTATGAATATTGCAATATAGATGACGGTTGCTCAGCTATGGTTGTTCTTGAAAGGCTGGAAAAGAAACTCAGGGTCCGGATAGTTAATACCCTGGTCAGGAACAGGAAGCTATGTAGTGAGAGGAAAGTAGGTATGGCAGCGCTGTTCTTTCATGAGTTACTAAACATGGACCCTAATGTCAATCGTGTAACAATAGCAGCATTTATGACTACATGCTATGAAAGCAATAAGTATGATCTTGTTTCTGATTTGTCCGCAAGAATATACAAGGAACACTATTAGCAATCAATGTAAGTAACAAAATTAATGATGTGATTTGATGCTTTCTAAGGCTGGTTACATCTGGATCAGTAACTAGTTGGATTTTGTTATCGAAGCACTGGGGTAAAAATATATTTGCTGGAGATGGTGTGAGATTTTGGCATCTTGATACTGAATTCTGCATTTGGATTACTATGTTAATGTTATCAATATTTGGGGTTATGAATGGCACAGATTCTGTAATTCATCAATTTGCCTCTTCCCATTGAAGTTCTAGAAAGTTTGAAATCCTAGTGAAGTTCATTTCAAATTTTTAATGCTTATTTGATTTAGTTTTCTGTTTTACTTCCCTTATTTCTTGTTTTTGTATAAGTGGAACAACATATGCAACAGCCAAGTTAAGTTTGTCCATGATTTTTTTACAGGTTTCAGATTTCCTTGGATGAGCTTATCTATTGGTTAAAGCAAAAACATATGTGGTTGAATTGAAGTAAGCAGTAATGAAAAGTACCGGCGGACCCAAAAAAATTTATTTATATCAGCACATTTAGTAACGGGGTTTGGGGGCAATGCCCAAAAAAATATTTGCAAAGAAAATTTAAATCAACACTTTATGTACAAAGTTATGAACCTATTCAAAATGTAGTTGTTTTTGTAATACTATGCATATAATAATTTGATCAATCATTTAGTCTCCAAATTTTACCAATTCTCCAAAACAATTATGAGAATATATTCTAGTACATTCATACATTATCATTTTGTGTTTAATGTTTGATTCTACTTGATCAATAGTCTCATGAATTAAAATTCTAAACTTGACTAAAAAGTACTTTTAGGATTTGAGAATATCAAACCTGATATCAATCATTTCTTTTTAAGTCAGAGAATGACACATAATCTAAAAGAAAACTCCAATTGAAAAAAGAAGGTCACACAAAAAGTAAGACAAAACTTATTATAACTCATATTAAAAAACAAATAAAAAGTTTATAAGCGGAAAAATACCTTCCTAAGAAAAATATTCCTCCAATACATGCAAATAAAAACAATAATTCTCTCTCTGCAAATAAAGTAAAACGGTAGCTCATACATTTGGAAGATATATATTACCTTTGGAAGATATATAAATAAAAAAAGAAGGTACAGCAGCGACAACAAGCAAGACTGATATGGTGTTAGTTTTTATGTGCATATATATGATTAAGTAAAGCTATAATTAAGTGCATATATATACACTTTTTTATGTGTATATATTTCTGTAATTAGAAAGAACAGAATGTCCTATATAGCTAGAAAATAGAGTACGAATTTAAACTGTATATAAGAGCCCCAACAGTAACAGCAACAAGTCTCTCCCCAACATACATTTATGTCCGCACTTGCGGACATTTGCTCACACGTGGATCCGTCACTGATGGAAAGGATATTATATTATTCTTTTGATGATTATAATTACCTACATCCTGCATGAGACAGTTAACTTTGATAATGTGGAAAGTCTTGTTGGCTTGTCACCTGTGAATCCAATATGTATTTTGGAAATGGATGTCTCAATTGAATTATAGGGAAATGGCGTTCTCTTATGGCTTGTTTAAATGGAGGTGTCACTCACCGTACCCTTTATTGCACCGACCTCTCACTTTCTATCAAAAAGACCATATTCGTTCAACTCCAGTGCTGATTTGCAAATTAAGAAACAATTCTGTACTGAAATTGATTCAATGTCAAAGAAAATTTTTGGTCTAAAGCAATATATACAACTACTAAAATCTAAGCATCTACTGCCAGATGAAAAACAAATGAAGAGCGAGATCATGCCATGATTGTTCATATGGTCTTTGCCAGTTCAATAAATGGTAATCTGATACTGGACCACAGGTGGCAGCTTATTAGAACTCAGTAACATGCTGATGTTGCACCAGTGTCAAGAGTCTCAAGACAAACATACCATCTTCTGCTGGCAGGTGTACAACGTGCAAATTTGTTAAGGAAAGTGCTAGCTGATTTGCTTATGTAAAGGATGATATTGCTGAAATTCTTCATAACCAGTATGGATTTCAAACAGTATCACAATCTCTCGTAACGTCAAATGTGAATATATAGTAAGTATATTATAATATGTTACGTCTACTTTACCAGCACTTTTTTTTCGTGTATTTTCTCCCAGTTGTTTATAGCATTGCTATTTCAGCTTGTATAAAAAAGAAAAAGCATTGCTATTATAGTGTGTACAACCTCCATTCCGGATTGCTATTCTTTTATTTATTTATTTATTTTATTTTCTTCTGTTTGTGCTAACATACAAGACATTGTGTCTTCCTTCTTTATTTTTTTATGAACTAAATTTATTCAATAAAGAAGAAAATAACCAAGAAGGGAGAGAAATACCCAATTTTTCTGTAAGTTTGTGTTGTGTTCAATCTTGCCAGGAATCCTGTATATACGAAGATGGATTAGAGTGATGGAGAAAGAAAATATAAAGTTAATGTTGTCATCCTTATTGATTTTGACAAACAACAATAATCGTATTTCACTAGGTAAAATTAACTACATGGATTACATAATGACATTATGAGGTATAGTATTTATCAAGAGATTCATTTTAATAATTTCTTCTAATATCCTTCTTGTTCTCTCTATCTTTTTTTTTTGGTTTAAAAATCATGTAATATACTCTGTTCCCTAGTGTCTGCAGTGACTTCCTTAGAACATGTTCAAAGTTCAAACTACCTTAACTGTTTTTTGTTCTCTTTGATAGGTGTCACACCAATACCTTCTTATATGTATCCCATATTTTATCCTTTCTTATATGTCTACATCTCCGGCCATCTTAATTCTCCATCTTAATGTTTTCATTTTTACTCCTACTACCTTTTTTTTATTGTCCTGCCCAATATTCATGCTACCATAAAGTATAACTAGTTATATATACTAATATACAACCACGCCATGAAACTTGAGTTTAGTAAGTACTTTACAGTCACAAATAATCCATGATGTCTCCCCTCCTATTTAACCACCCAGCTTGGATTCCACGTGTGACATCTTAACCTTTGTGATGGTGTAAACCTATCCTTGTTCAAGTCTTGAGTTTCACTTCTAAGAGTTTTCACCCTTGTACGTAGATGTCTCGTATATCTTATTTATGTCCATAATATGTCGTGAGTGATCCTTATTTGAGGTTTTGACAAGTTTTCGTTGGCTATCAAGTATCTAATACAATTTTCCTATTATCAGAATTAAGACTTATTACTAGACTATATATGTATAGTTATTCTTATTGATTTGAAAATCTGAGTATTATATATGTAGCAATTAAGCCAACAGTTCTCCCAAAGTGTGATTTTCAAAATTCAAAGCCAAAAGCCAACAGTTACCCTAAAATATGATTTTTTTTTAATGGGTACCCAGATTCAATAATCTATGAACACCTCATAGTTTCTCTTCAACTAAATGCTTACCAAAAATTTATATTAAAGTAAACAAACCTACTAATTACTAACAGACAAAAAAAACTTAATAATTGATAGATATTAATTAAAACTTGCAAATGAACACATAAAAAATCCATAAGAGTGGAGTACAAATTTGAGTTAACATTATATTACCCAACTTAAAAATAAAATATAAATTTTTATCCCAACTTAAAAGAAAAAATACGAAGACAAAATATGTATCAAATATTATAACAAAAATATATTAATTCGCAGAGATCAATGAGATGGTATTATGATTCCTCCCAACCCTATTTATAAAATAAGTATAGGCAGTGCTCGTGTGACATCTCCGTTAACATAGGAATGTTAGCCTTCCCTATTTAACATAAGGGATAAGTAATCTTGAATTTAATATACTCAAGATTATTTAATTGTTTTCATTTCTCATGTGTGTGTGTTTTTTTGACAAAAAATTATCATGTGTTCGGTACAAACATTAAAGTAATGAAGTTTAAATTTGAAATTTTATACAAATTAATTATATATTCAAATTTTCTCTAACTAAACTCACCTAAGTATATATACCGTATATATATACACATATATATACATATATGTTAGTGCGCGCGACTCGTTTTACTGGAAATCTCTTTATGATCTTAAAAATATGATAAGTATTTATCTTAATTATTAGAAGCATTCTTGTAAAACGAGTTTGTTGTTTACTATAGTACCAAACATTAACCACAATTTTATCCTTTTATTATTGCAATTCTGTAAAAATACAATAAAAGTATTATTAATTGATTACTAATTTAAATTAAATCCATTATTATCTTTTTGAGTTCAAATAATTTATTTTAAGAAAAATATTTTTCAAACAACAAAAAACTCTTCCATGAAAGTTTTTAATTATAAATAATTTTATAACAACAAAAAAAAATTAGAGCCTTCATAATATCTTTTGATTAAAAGTTTATTAATAGAGAGTTCTTTAAAAAATATAAAAAATTGTAAAATTCAAACATGCACTAAAACGATTTGCAAATCATTCTCACTCTTATGTTGCTAACACTAAAATAGATAATAACAAAATAGAAAATGTAATAAAAATTAATTTATTGTCTTTGTTACTCATCATACTTTTAATTTGACCATTTAGCAAAGTATCAATAATGTGTTTATGATATTAAAAACAACAGTACTTAACTAAGTAAAAAAGTTGAAACAAAACTACCTCATTGCGAAACCTGCCAGTAGCCGTTACATTCAAAATCCTCTCGTTATATAACCCTTTCTCCTTTCTCCTTCGCCACTCCAAAAGTTTCAAGAGAAAAAAAATACAAAATCCATCAATTCAAAGAAAGAAACAGTTCAAGAAATGGGTGAAGTAAAAGCTAAATCTCAGAACGAACCTTTCATCGCAAACTCTCCACAACCAACATTCCAGAAACACAAACACCCCATCACCGCCCTCACAAGAAGCAGAGGAGCCCACATACTTGTCCATGATGCACCTCACCAACGCCAATGGCTGCAGAACCATCAGCCACCCTGCTTCGCTGCCACCATCAACAACCCATGAAGCGCCAATCGCCGTCATCTTCCTCCTCCTCCGGCGAGCCCTGCGCCAAGAAGCTCTTTTTGAGACCAAGTGGATCTCACCCTCTACGGCTTCTCCACCATCTCCATTCCCATCATCATAAACCCCCTCGTCAACAAGCGCGGCTCTTTCCCCGTCCTCCGCCGCTGCCTCTCCAACCCCTGCACCCCTCCGATGCCTGCACCGGAACCGAAGCAATCCATTCCTCCGAAGAGAGGCTCCGGGCTGCCACCCCTGCCATCGAGATTCCAATAAAGCGTGTCGGATCTCTCTGTTCCTACCCCAGTCAAGGCTATGTCCTGTTTGAGCTCTGAAGAAATTGTCATGCCTGATTCTGTGGTATAATGGGTTTTGATCTTTTTTTTTTATAAATAATCAAGTTTTGATCTTTTTTGAGTTTGGAATAATGGTTTTTTTTTCTTGTGATTATGATTGCAAAGGCTGAGAAGGATGAAGGAGCGTTTGAAAGAGATGAGGCACTGGTTGGATGAAGTTATGAAAGATGAGGAGGAAGATGGTGGAGAAGAAGTGTGTGCATTTGTTGAAGATGTCAAGGTCCTAGGTCAGGTATGTGTGTGTATGGCTTTGTCTTCTTGACCTTGGACTTTGATTGAATTTTGTTATCTTTAATGTATTTGGTTCTTAACTGTGCTAAGAAGATTTATAATATACAATTTAATTAGAATGTTATGGCAGTGTAAATTATTTGTTAGAGTGTTATCCACATTTGAAAAATTATAATGAATTGGGGTTCAATCCGTGTTTTTGCATGATGATTTGGGAGGTGGAGATTCTGAAGAAGTTGTTAGTGTTGACTGGGCTGAACGGTGCAAGCCTTGCGTTTAGGTGCTCATGTGGGAAAGGCTATGAGGTTCTCCTCTCTAAAAATAATTGTTACTACAAGTTGATGTAGATGAATAAGTATTGTATTTTACTCCTTTCACTTTGGGATCACTTCTGTTTTTATACTCTTTTAGTTTGACAAAGTCTTTTTCTATTCTTATTCTTATGAGTGACATTTGATTGTAATTAGAACCAATGTTATATCACTTGCTTTCAATAATGTAAATAAAATGTGGTGTACTATCTCTAAGAAATGGAGGAAAGTATAGTTTGTTCCATCTACTATTGTGTAACAGTTCAAAATATAAGTATAATCTAGTGTAAAATGATAAAGAAATCAAGGAATGACAACTTTTTTTTTACCAAATTCAAATCCATATAATAGTCAAATAAAAGAAACAAAATCATGTGTTACAAGTAAGAATGTTCTAGAAGTTACCAACAAGGGTTAAAACCATACAAAGGGCCCATTGAACTAGAATAATTTTTTGTTAGAGAAAACTAAGAACTATATGGACCAGAACAAGTCCTCTAATTCATTTTGTTTTTGAAAAAAAGCAAGTTGGAAACTATCTATGATGCAGTTAAGAGGGTAAATTGCAAAGCATATGATGATTACTTAGAGAATATTTACGATACGAAGAACTCAATAGATATTAAACTACTCATTCATGAATACACAAGTCTTAATTCCCCTAATTAAAATATATGAACTAATATATATATATACAAGGAACATCAAGACTAATTACATAAAGACATCATAATTGGTCATTGTATTGACAAAGCTAGTGGTGTGGTGATATCTCCTAATAGATATATTCCCTAATGAAATGACGGTCTACATCAACACGTTTGGTCTTTTGACAAAATACCAGCTTGGAAGCATTATGCATAATCTCCCCAAATCAAAAGCTTTTTCATCAGTTGTTTTAACCGAATGAGGTTGCAAGTAGCTGAGACAATGGCTTGGTATTTTATGCACATCACACTGCAATTTCACTAAAGTTCTTACTTTTACATGATATAAGATTGCCACTATGAATACTAACTGTTACGTAGTAGTAGTAGATGAAACAAAATATACATTCCTCCATTTCTTGGAGATATTACACAACATTTTATTTACATTGTTGAAAGTAAGTTTATTTATTTATTTAATTTCAAAATCGTTGTGCAAGTTTATTTATTTATTTAATTAAAGTTTCTTGTTTGTTCTTCGAGGGGATAAATTAGTGTCTTAAGTTATTTTAGTTTAATTATTAAATGAGGGCTTAAGTCACTAAAATAATAATAAAAAATCAAATTCTACTCTTAAGTTGCTTTAATGAAATAATAAATTTGTGATTTTTAGGACTGGAAACACTTTTTACTACTTGCAGCGGTTTTGTTTTACTTTATTTTGTACTAGTTTCTTAGCACTTTTTATATTGTTTTCTAGTTAAAATTAGAGTACTACCTCAATAATATGTGTAATGAATGTTTGTATTAAAGGTCAACATAGTTACTGAAACTCCAATACTGATTATATAACAACACCAAAAGAACTTATGGAACTGTATTTGAGTTTTGTTCTTCTATTTTCTGGGTTAGTTGGAGGTGCTAGTACTAGCGCACGGGAGTTGGAGACTAGAGAGGGTTGAACTTCATGTAGGAAGCACCTTATATGACTTAGACATGAATGCAGTATGACACTCACTCGAGGATGCCACAAATTTTAAAAATTATATGATAGGGAACAACATATAAAAATTAATATCAAAATAAAAAAGAAATCTTGTCATGTCACCTTTTTAGATAGATGATCTTTGACATGATATCAAATTAATAAAAGTTTAGATTAGTTGATTATAGAATATATCAGGATTAGGATAGATAGCATGACTCAAAAAATGTTGATATTTATATAGTATCTATCAATGAAGTCTTCATGTGGATAATAAGATTTGAATTTACATCTTTGATATATGAGTCTTATGATTATTAAATAGACTAATCTTTGTCAACCGAATGTGTAGACTTATTGTCTTACAAAGTTGAATGTAACATTGACATGATGTTTTAACTTTTGGAAAACAAAAAATTATTAGGTGATAGATGGACATCTATTTGACGTGGGATGGTGATGGGGCAGTATTTGACGTGAGCATGGAGACTTATACTGTGAGCTGCTCATGCTGAAAGTGGGAGCTCACTGGAATCGCATGCTTTCATGCTATAGAAGTGGAGACCATTATACTGTGAGATGCTCATGCTGAAAGTGAGAGCTCACTGGAATCGCATGCTTTCATGCTATAGAAGTTATTGCACGTAACGACTATGCTTCACTAGTGCATGCAAATGATTATATTAATGTACTAAAATGACTTGTGAATTGGTTGTTATTATGGGAAGGAGACATAATCTTCCAACATGAAAATACACTACTAGAGAACCTGACTTTTACGATGCGTTTTTGAAATCGGTTTCCCAAAAACTGTAGTTGAAATGGGCACGGTGGCATTTTGGTAAATAAAACTAACAATTCAAACACGGTTAATTCAAGACTGTATTTGTTTAATTAATTCGAAATCGGTTGAAATAAGGGCCGTCATGGTTAAGTTATTTCAAATACGGTTTGAATTCGAGACCGTAGTTGATTAAAAGCCCAAAAGTGTTTTACCACCACAAAAACATTTGGCTTTCCCGTCTCCACACAGCGCTTCATTTACCCTAAAAATCTCCCTTCATCTTCTCAGCCCACACCTCGCGATCTCGTCTTCATCGTGCAAACCTACCAGCTTCGCAACCTCCTTCGTTCAACCCTCGCGGCTCGCGACCTCCGTTCAAGCCTCGTCTTCGTCCGTTCAAGCTTCGCGCGTCGCGCCTTCAAGGTTCGTCTTCGTCCGTTCAAGCGTCGCGCCGTCGCCGTCCAGGGAGGCTTCGCTCGTGCTTCCGTTCAAGCATCGTGCCGCCGCCGCCGCCGGTTCAACTCTTTTGGATTTTGCTAGATCCTAAGCTCTTGTGAACAATTTAAAAAGAAAAAAACTAGCTATGAATTTAGCAAGTACTATTAATTAAAATGGTTTATTTATGCTTTACATATTTTCAATAGATGAATGATGTAAACTTACACATTTTATTCATATTAAAATGGAAGCAAGGTGATTTAATATATTTGGTTGGGGATAGAATGGGTTGTGCATGTCGGGTGTATGGCATGTGAAGGTTGGACCCTACTCTGTTGAAAATTTTATAGTGCCAGCTTAGAGTAAGAGGTATTAGAGAAAACAGTGTAATATAGGAAGGACAGAAAAACCTTATGAATAATTGTTTTCTTTGACTTCAATTTCTTTTATGCAGTACTTAGAAGAGCTTTTGGGATCAATTCTCTTTTGTTGGGTAGCTTGTGGTGTAAGCTTAGCTGCACTTGTTGAGGTAATATGTTCTTTTGTATAGTCCATGAAAATTTACTAGATCTGAATGAGGTGAAGTGCAAGGTAATACCTTGGTTTCACCTTATGTACAATGTCAAAAAGCCTGTGTTGTCAGTGGAAAAGGCTGTTTGTGTTACCTATATACAGAACACCAACCTGCTAAGCATTATATTTTAAATTCCATATTTGATAATAGAAAAGCCAAATATTGAAACAGCCAATGGGTAAGACATAATAATTAGAAACAGCCAATTTTGGATAAGTCTGATAGCATAAGATCAATGGCTAAGACATAATAATTATAAACAGCCAATTTTGTCAGAGAAATTAGATGGAAAAATGATAAAATATTGTAGAGTAAATTCACTTATGGATAAACCCTGCCAATATGTTCAAACCACTTTGAAATTCCCAAAACTTCACAAAACAAATAGTTAAAAAGAAAATCAGTTATATTTGTAATCAATTTCAAGAAAGAGATATCTATGATTTTGTTTTAATTTTTCTTTTATTCTTTTGCTTCCATCATAGTCTCTATAATTATAAAATCCTACATAAAATTAATGTTGCTTACCGTTGTACCATTTCTTCTTCTGCAAGCTAGGTGCTGTGTAGATTTTGGTCAATGATTCTTCAATTAAAAAGAAAATATAGAAATGAAAAGAAAAAAGAAAAGGAGAGATAAACTAAAATTAAACTGATATATATATATATATATATTCCTGTGCTATTTACAAATATCTTGCCATATCATAATTAAAAATATGATATGGAGGATGCTATGATTCTAAATGTTGAAAATTAACTAAGCTTTTTTCACTTGTAAATTATGATTTATGTGGTATTCTTTTTAGTTGTTTATAGAAGATTGTATTTTTTTTGTTTGCTGCACAAAGCACTGCTGGTGTTATTCCTAGTGAGGGGGCCAGGGGCCAATATTGAAGCTCATTTTTCTTTTATTTTCATTATATCAATACTCAAATGATGTGTTCTGGAAATTATATGTTCTAATTTTTTTTACACTAAAATAACTGCACACAAAAATCATGCCTTTTAATATACTTAACATGTTGTGATAAACTTATAATGAAAAAGATATTTATCTTGTGAAATTGTCGTGCATGTTTATATAGAAGTTTTTATTTACATAATATGGGGTACATGTGACCTAAATAAGGTTATATAGTAACTAACTTAGTCCTGATTATTTGATGACAATAAATACTTGTGAAAAATAGTTAACTATCACTCTAATGTTTATATTCTTATGCCAAACTTCTAATTGCACTGTTCTTAATGAATATTATTTCAATTTAATGGTTTAGGATGGAAGAAGTACAGTGGAAATATTCCAGGCAGCCAAGCAAAGGTCTTAGGAACAATAGTATCAATTGCAGGAGCATTTGTTGTGATACTGTACAAGGGCCCACACATCTTTAAGAGACATTGGTCGTTTTAAATATTACATATATCAGGTTGGGTTAATTACTTCCTACTCTATTTTAAATATCTTTAAAATAAGTTATTCTTTTCTTTCTACATTTGGAGTTTTTTTCTTGCAATAAATTTACCATATGTGATTTTAATTTAATTTTTAACCCAATAATTTGTTGAATCTAATCATAATTATTTTATTGATTTTAATTATATATTAATTTATATATAAAATTTCAAATATATACTAAAAATATGAAGAAAAAAAACAACACATTACAAAAACGGTTGGTACCTAGCCCGTCTTTGATTATTGTATTTCTACTACGATTTTGGATGCCCACCGTTGTAGATTAGTTAATCAAAGTCGGGTATTTTAGCAAACCGTAGTAGAATAGGTGATTTTTTTTTTGAAAAACGCTTAATCAAAGACGGTTCCTATTACAGAACCGTAGTAGAATTGGCGATTTTTTTTTTTTGAAAAACGCTTAATCAAAGACGGTTCTTATTACAAAACCGTAGTAGAATAGGCGATTTTTTTTTTTTTGAAAAACGCTTAATCAAAGACGGTTCCTATTACAAAACCGTAGTAGATATAGGCGAATTTTTTTTTTAAAGTGCTTAATCAAAGACGGTTCCGATTACAGAACCGTAGTGGATATAGCAGTATTCAAACACGGTTTCCTACATAACCGTAGTTGAAATGATGTTAATCAAAGACGGTCTCCTGACCGTAGTTAAAATACATCTTTTCAACGACACCTATATCTACGACAGTCGTATGACCGTCATTGTAATGAACCCAGAACCGTAGTAGATTGAGCTGTTTGTAGTAGTGATATACATGACTTATTCCAACATGTAAATACATGACTTTTTTTTTTAAAATTAATCCATGATGTTTTCCCTCGTATTTAACCTTTGTGATGGTGTAAACCTATCCTTGTAAGAAAGTCTTGAGTTTCACTAAGAGTTTTCACCCTCGTACATACATGGTATAGCTTATTTGTCATAATATGTAGTGAGTGATCCTTGTTTGAGGTTTTGACAAGTTTTATTGACTATTAAGGATCTAATATAATTTTTCTCCCTTATCAGAATTAAAGACTTGTTACTATACTGTAAGCAAAGTTATCCTTATTGATTTTGATATTCTATTAAAATAATATCTGCAGGGTGTATTGGTGATATATTTAGATTATTGAAATCTTTTTGGAAAGGTTTGTGACCTATAAGCATTAATGATTTGGAAATCTGAGTATTATATATGTAGCAATTAAGCTAATAGTTCTATTAAAAGTGTGATTTTCAAAATTCTAAGCCAAAAAATTGTAAGATGCTTGATCAAATGAAAATGATACCTCTTCCAGCATTTTGACCCTAAAACATGATTTTTTAACGGGTACCCAGATTCAATACTATATGAACATAGTTTCTCTTCAACTAAATATATGCTTACCAAAAATTTATATTAAAGTAAACAAATCTACTAAGAGACACAATAACTTAATAGTTGATAGATATTAATTCAAACTTGCAAATAAACACAATAAAATTAGTTCAATCCATAAAAGTAGAGGACAAATTTGAGTCAACAATATATTACCATTTCTTCTAGCGACCCTTAGCAAACTCTTTCAATGTATAATATCATTATTGAAAGTGATAATTTTGGATAAAGAACACAATTATTGCATTCAATTTTAGCAACATGTAAGGTCTCATGGTGTCATAAAACGTTAAGGCAAGGTTGCATATTGTAGACTGGTACTAGGTTTAACCTTCCCTAGTCCCTCGCTCACATAGCTAGTCAGAGAGGTTTTATAACAGTATCGTTCTGCTTTGATGTTGTTTTAGTCAACAATGAAACATCCAACGTTAGCCATGAGCATGACTTGAAAAAAATCTTCTTCCTATCAACAATATGTCTATCCATTCTGCTATGACATTCCATCTAAATAAATGAAAAATTAATTTTAGCACTCTAGTATATCTATCACTGAAGCCTACTTGATGGGAGAGGTGGTATGCATTAAAAAATTAAAAAATTGTTGGGGTAAAATTTACAAATATTTATACCTTAAAAAGGATTAGTGTTCAACCTAATAATATCTTTGTTGTAGATATGTATATAAAAAAGCATTTAGCATTTAAATGAAACAAAATAGAAAGTAACTTCAATACCGAGAGTTCATGTTCTTTAATACCAACTTTTTAGTGAGATGAATGATAGAGTAAGTCAATGTCATGTTTAGGATTTTGAACAAAATGGATTTTTGACATTTAATTTAATAAGTCATCCATCTCCAGTTGATCTTTTTCTGCTTTTGAATTATAAATTATTAATCGAAGTTTTATAATCAAAAAATTCAAACACTTGATTCTCGATAAACAATATGTCTAATATACTCAATCTTCTCGCAATATAGATAATTTTATACACGATTAAACAATTTTAATTTAAAAAACATCTTTCATCAATAATGGTCAAATATTATTAATAATATTTTATAAACAATGCATGCATTCATAAAAGAATATAATCTTTGTTTATTCATTGGAAATAAAAAAGAATATAATCTTTTGATATAGTTTAATATTTTTATCAGGATATTAATTTGTATTGTTAGCACTTCTTTCAATACCTACAATGATAAAAATTAATCAAGATCATTATTGTCAAAGTTGTCCAAAATTAAACTTGAAGGCTTTTCAAGATTAAAATAATATGTTTTCAATTCATCTTCATCCAAAGTTTAAATTTTTTAGATTCAAATAAAATTCCAAAAGGAGAGAGATAGACCAATTAAAAGTTATATGAAAATTTGAAAAGTGTCAGTGCGTGGTATATCTTTTGGATTTACTTAGACTTAAGGTTTGCTGTGTCCAAAATCAAAATATTACCTTCTGAAATGAAATGATTGATGGAGAGAAGTGATCTTGCAAATACTATGAGAGGAAGAGGGGGGTATTAATATTTTTGGCAAAGAAAATTGACAAGGCACATGGACAATACGTGTTGGCTATTGTAGCAATGGAGCAACATCATGTTTCTTTCTTTGTCACAGATTCTTTAATCCATACACCTGTTTTATTTTATTTTCTTTTACTTTTAAAAAGGAAGTAAAAATAATATGATATTTTATAATTATTTATAAAAATTAGAATTAGATTTTTTTTTTCAAATTAATAATATATGTGTGTGTATGACTTTGTCTTCTTGACCTTGGACTCTGATTGAATTGTGTTATCTTTAATGTATTTGGTTATTTAATTGTGCAAAGAAGATTTATAATATACAATTTAATTAGAATGTCATGACAGTGTAAAGAATGTTATTTGTTAGAGTGTTATCCACGTTTGGGGAATATTGTAACGAATTGGGGTTGGAGGCAAGAGAAAACTAGGAAGAAAAAAGAAAAGGTAAAAAGAAAAAAGTCATAGATGTATGATAGGAAACTAATAAAGAGATAGAAAAAAGATAATATGAAAAAGAGATAAAAGACAAGATGAGTTTATGTTTATCATGCTCTTATATAGGATAAATTTATTTATAAAAAAAAGTGTTTTAAAAGTCATACATATATTTTTATTTATTTTTGTATCTGCAACAAGATTTACTTATCCAAATGGCACAAGATGTGCTACAGACATATACAAATTAGAGTTTATGGTTACAAAGAACCAACTACATTTGTGTCATGATATCGCATGCATCATCATGTGAAAGAAAATCTCAAACTATATACACAGCAATTAAATATTAAATGCAGGATAAATCACCAACATCAATCACTACTTGCCTTTTATTAAGATTCTTTTTTGTTGGGATTCTGTCAAGAAAGACACGCCATATATAGAAGAAAAACCACCTTGTTTGGTATTTTTAGTAACTAGTTGGATTTTGTTATCAAAGCATTGGGGTAAAAAATATACTTGCTGGAGATGGTGTGAGATTTTGGCATCTTGATACTGAATTCTGCATTCGATTATTACGTTAATGTGGTCAAATTTGTGGTTATGAATGACATAGATTCTATAATTCATCAATTTGCCTCTTCCAATTGAAGTTCTAGTAAGTTTGAAATCCTCGTGAAGTTCATTTCACAATTTTAATGCTTATTTGATTTAGTTTTCTGGTTTCCTTCCCTTATTTCTTGTTTGTGTATACGTGGAACAACAGATATATATGCAACAACCAAGTTAAGTTTGTCCATGATTTTTTACAAGTTTCAGATTTCCTTGGATGAGCTTATCTCTCAGATGTATCAAAGCGATGGTTAAAGCAAGGACATATGTGGTTGAACTGAAGTAAGCAGTAATAGTAACTAGTAAGGTTATTATATTATTCTTTTGACCGTTAACTTTGATAATGTGGAAAGTCTTGTTGGCTTGTCACTTGTGAATCCAATATGTATTTTGGAAATGGCTGTCTCAATTGAGTTTTACCATATTTTTGGAACTTTTTTTGGGTTTGAGTCATCACAGGTCCAGCCCAAATACATTATGCTTGAATGTGTAGACTTCTTTTTAGGTTGAATTAAATAAAAGTTTAGATTAGTTTATTATGTAAATTTATATGTGTACACAAATAATCGTACAAATTCACTTTGGTACCCAGCATTCTATTTTATCATCAATTCAATCACCATTCACGTTTTTTATTTTTCTTATCAATGAATAAATTGTTTTACTTGGATGATTTAGATGTCTCGTATTTCTCAAAAAGCGATTTGATTGATTGGATTTGGTATAATACTTATGAGATCGATGAGATTCAAATATTTCTTCTTAGAACGTATTGATTTGACCCCATAAGTGGAACCACCACTCCATAGCATGTTGTCACCAAAAGCAAAACTCAGTATTTCTTCTAGAGAATCTCCTAATTCCAGAGCAACTGAAAAAAGATTCTTTAACCAGAAAGAATTTAGTTCAAATGTAGGATGGAATCATCAAAGATTTTACCTTTTCGAATTCTGTTTGTAACTCACTGTAGACTCAAGAAACAAAGAGAAGATGTGTACGAACGAGTTATCCAGCAACAAGTAGAAGAAAAAGGATTGAATAGAAGAACTCCTGAACATTTAGCAATCTCAGATGTGTCGATATTAATAGTAACTCATAATTTCGATGAATAATTTCTTTGGACAGAAGAAAATTATGTAAACAATGACCTGATGTTGCAACATGTCTGGCCACGACTGAACGACGATGAAAAAGAAAGAAAGAATAAAGGGTTTTCCTAAAAAGGAAAACTTGAGGGTAGTCGCCCCCAACGTTTATTTAAGGAAAACATCGGAAAAATCAAAGAAATAAAGCATGGTCTACGATTTGAGATAAAAGGATTCGGGAGTCATTTACGCACCTGGAAGGTGTTAGCACCCCACGTGTCCGTCATGAAGACGATAGTCTTTAATCGAGTGTGCTAAAAATAAAGTGAC
Organism: Glycine latifolia; assembly: GCA_013407115.1. NCBI lineage: Eukaryota > Viridiplantae > Streptophyta > Magnoliopsida > Fabales > Fabaceae > Glycine > Glycine latifolia. The sequence continues at coordinate 36,237,293 of CM023958.1, forward strand.
TTTTTTAATTATTTATCTTCCCTTAAGAACATAAATTATATCTTTTTTATTTTTGTTCATTCATAAAAAGAAATCAAATTTTTAATTTTAGAAAAGAGAAGATTATATATGCTTTTTAGGTGGACAAGGGGTTTGCCCTCGCTCTTACGTATCCCTAAGTGCAATGAGGAAATCAGACTTATGTGGTTTTTTTGTAGAAAACAACTTGTATGTTGGATTGATTTTATCTTTTTTTTGAAAGATTTGTTTCAGTTGCATGAAAAAGCGTCGTTAAGGCGTTGGACCTTGAAACGACGTTGAATTTTAACAAAAAGTGGAGCGAATTGCTTAAGGCATTGGACCTTGAAGTGATCTCAAGTAAGATGTAATTTTGTGAAGAAAAATGAGACTCGAGTGATCCTTTATTTGAGTATTTTTAGAAAAGATTTTGGATTTGGGGTAAACTCTATGAAATCAAGCAAGTTGGGGATCCAACATGATATTCACAAAATCTATCCACGTGTTATTGAAACACCACCAAGCTAGTTGGAGACCCAGCATGGAGTGTACGAAACATAAGTGCGTACTAAATATACTAATGCAAAAAATAATTGATAATTGACAGAACATTATGTAATCAAATAAATCAAAAGGAAATAGAAATGGATAGAATAGAAGTGGGGATTATACTTAGTAATGAGGGGTACATGCAAGAAGAAAGGTAGTGCAATCAACAGAGCTTGTTTAATTTTAAAATGGGTCAGGCCCAACAAAAAAGGGGTGCATTTATGAATATGGAGGTGTAAATAGCATTACCTGTTTTGTTTCAAAGTGGGCATTTGCCCAACAGCTATAAGGGTGTGCAGTTATGAAAGTAAAGGTGCAAAAAGCATTACGTTTTTGGTTTCAGAATGGACCTGGCCCAAGGTAGTGTGGTTATTAAAAAGGCGACTGTAAACAAAATTATTTATTTTGTTTCAGCATGGGGATTGGCCAAGTCCCAAACGTTAGGGTGTTGTATTTATTAAAACAACGGTGCAAAAAGTAAAATAGTTTTTTTTAAGGTTTGGGTTGGAATCAGGTCAGGGCAACCCTGCCCAACCCATGTTTCATTGCTGGGCACAACAGTCATGGCAGGTGTGCTAGAAAATGTGGGGAACCATCACGAGGGGTGGCAAGGCCCCGTTAGCACCATCGGCATAGGGCCTAGCGGCGCGGTGGCAGCATGGTGGTGGTGCAAAGATAACTTTAAAAACGAAAATCATGGAGAAGAAGATGACTAATAAAACGCAAAAGAAAAGGGGAAAAACAAAACCACAACAAATCAACAGCAAAAAAATAAAACTAAGGAAGGAGGAAGGAACTACATAAATAGCACAAACAGACCAAGAAAGCAACAAACAAAAATGGAGAAGGGGAGAAAAAAAAAGAAAAAAACAAAGGAGAGAAAGAAGAGAGAAAACAGAGAAAGAGAGAGAATGAGGGGGAAGGAAGATGGGTCACCTTAGATACCCCACGACGGTGCCAAATGTCGCTACTGGAATGGTCAGTTTGCACGCTCCGGATCCATGTCTTCTCTCTTCAGCCAAGCCCCCTCTTTTGTTCCTTCTTTGTGCTTTTATCTATTGTTTTTTTTAACCTAATGGACCTTCTGACCTTTTCTTTCTTTTTCTGTTCTCTCTCTTTTTTTCTACTCTTTATATATATATATATATATATATATATTTTTTTTTTAACTATTATATTTTTTAAAAAAAACTATTCTTTTCTTTCTTTTTTTTACTACTCTTTTTTTATTTTTTTTCTTTTTTTCTTTTTTTATCATCATCATTTTTGTTGTACCAGGACAAAATTAAGGTATGACACCCGAAATCTCACTTATCAGATCCCATATCTCACTTATCAGATTCCATATCTCACTTATCAGATTCCATTGTGGAAGACATAATGAAATCTGACGAATTCGCCATAATATATCTGACCCATGCATAATATCATGAAAAATGGATACAAATTTTTGGCTGCTACTTAGTATCGGCAATAGGTCTGAAAAAGTATCTAAAAATATGAAATTTAGATATTTGTACCCTGTCGAAATAAGGAACCATGGTATACCATTTTGAGATAGTTGAAAAAACATTATCTTGTTGAAGGGTTCTATACATCTGTCTTTTCTCAAGTCATTTTTTTAGACAAGGACTTCATTTTTTCCTTTTTTGGATGGTAAATATTTCTCAGAACATGGAGTGTGAATCAAACCCATGTTTGAATTGAAATCAAGATACTAATGCAAGTTCTTCCCTTCTGAATCAGGTATATTCATATTTGAAAGAGTTTGACAATAAGTTTTTTCAAAATGGACTATTTGTCCCTCTATTAGAGGTGTTCCAGAAATGTCTGCGATCGAGTAAATAGCTCCACGAATGAATAGATCGTATCGAATTGGAAAATGAAAAGATTTGTACAAGTTATACACTTCATCGCCACTTTTTGGAAAATCGTTAGGTATCCATATGTTAGACACATGTGACTCGATTGGTGAAATAATATCTCTTCAAAAAAGCTTGTTTTTTTACCATCACAAAAAGAAAAGATTTTGTTGCGAATGAACAAGATACCAAGGAATTGTCTATACGTAAAATCATAATTATTGATATAGGCCTTTTTCACATCGATTTGCTTTATAAAAGGAGTATATCAATGAACTTCTATGAAATTGTTTCACGGGATTCAACCAATTGTCTAGATCGTGGGATATCATTGAGAAATGGGAATATGTGTTATCAAAAGATTTCCTGTAATTCTTTCTAATATGAAATGAGTCAACCATCCACTTTGGTATCCGTAAAGATTCATACAGATTGACAATCTATAAGAACCTTATGAATTCACCTTACGGATTATGAATCCATAAATTTTCATACGAATTGTCAAACCGTATTAACTTTTATAGATTACAAGCTGAGCAAAATTGGTATTACACTATTTATACTAGGTGTATTAGAAATTTGTCTGGTATAAGAAGCAAATCTCCACCCTGAAGAGGAATAAGGCTAACGGTGATCCAATAAAAGCTTCCAAACGATGTGTGTGGACTTTTTGGTACATGAACTTGCCATGTGGAAACAGTCAGCATTAGAAATTTGTTAAAGATCAGCAATATTAAGTTATTACTTATTACTATATTCCATGCAGTTCTAGTTAAGTTCAAAATAGAAATCCAATTTCATTACCTACACGTTATTGGTAAGTTCTTTTATTCATCTACTCTCTCATAAATAGGCATGCCAACAATTTATTAACTATGTGAGCAAAGATAGAGGAATTAAAGCTTGAATATACATCAATTTTGATAATAACAAATAGGGGAAAATTCTCAAAAATGACAACACATTCAAAGTCATCATCATTCATCAATTCCACTGCAGGCATAGCTAGGTCAAGGACTGTTGTTGCATCTAGCAACACTGACTTTGAGGTAATCAGTTGATTGGAATACACATGTAAGAGGAGAGTAATGTCTTACTAAACAGACATGACAACAGGTAGCCACTGTCACAAACAAAATGATAATGTACATATCCAAGAACTCAAAAAAGGAGAACATTGCCACAACATCAAGGCTAGCTTGGAACTCACGGATCACAAAATTATGTAAATGGACTAGTTTTGTTTGTCATGTACAATAAATGCTTCAACATTAGGGTTGATGAACTGTCAATCATGGGTTATCTTGGCACACTCAAGGTTTATTGCCTTTGTTTATCTTAGTTTGATGCATTAAGAGCTAGAATTTAGATTTATGGTGACTAACTGGAACTTTGTTGTTAGAGATTGAAATTACTAAATTGTTGGCGATACTTTAGGACTTAAATCCAAAAGTATTTATTAAGGTAAAACGAATTTGCATTATAATTCAAGCACTTATTAACACAATGTTCACTATGCTTCTTAAGATATTTTTTAACTTCAATTTAAAGTTATTTTTAGCATTAATAAAAGTCAAATTACCTTAATTTGTTGAAGTGGTTATTATTCAACGTCATTTTAAGGAATACAACTTTCGCGTAACCTTGATTGATTCTAGGATGGTTTTTTAGTGCCGCTTAGGCCTCTAAGTACTTGTTAGGATTTTTATAATCAAGTCAATGAAGAAGAGAGTTTAGAGGTTTATTTGTTAGGACTAAGACTAATCTTGTACATGTGCTTTTATTTATGTCCTTTTATCTTAGAGTCTTAATTTATGAATATTGTTATCCTCGTGTCTGTCGTGTGTGAATAAGCCATGTGTGTGAACTTATATCTGGAGATTTTTTTTATATTTCTGTTATAAGATATTTCTCTATCCTTCCTTTTTGCTTTGCCTATTTTCTTTTAGATTTATGCTGATCTATTGATCAATTTGAGCTGTTGAATAAGTCGTTAGACATTGGACCAACAGGGTCTAAGCTTGAAATTTCGATGTCATCAGTGCATATCTGCACTCGGGTTGTATTGAAACCATTTGGGTTGTTTAGAAGATAACGTTCAATTTAAAAGATAAAGTGTATAATAATTTTTTTATATTTTAACTATACTAGTATTTTAATTTATGTATTATATAGGATGGAAAATTTTATAAAATCTTTTTGAAGAAATATTTTTATATAATTAAAAATTATAATAAATATAAATATCTCTTATATAACATACATTCATTATAATTTTAAAATATTATTTTAGATTTACAATGAACCATTTAAATTGCAATATAAAGTTATTCTAATTATTAATAACTAAAATAACTATTAAAACTCAAATTAGAAATAAGGATAAAAAAGGTTCATTGAAAATGATAGACAGTTGAGAAGACAAGAATATATATACATTAGATAAACATAAAATGAGATGATTTGAGATTGAGAAATACTTTTTGGCTAAATGTGAGAATAGTGTGAAACTCTCAATCTCTAAGTAATGGATTCTAATTTATAACAGGGGTAAAAAATTTATAATTAGATCATTTTTCATAATAATTAGTAATGTGTTTTAAAAATGTATATGCCACATATTAAAAGAGACTAATCTTGAATATAACAGGAAAAGAAATTATATAACAACTTACAAATTCATGGTATTTTATAATTTTTTTCATCTTGAACAAAAATTTATAAATTTCTCTTTAACAATTTGTTTGTTTGAGTGAAAAGAGGAAGAATTGATAGAGGAGTGAAAGAAAACTAAAAATATGTAATCATTTTCTCATTTGGTGATTGCGGACAACAAAAAAAAAGTGACTTATAACTGGATCACATTTTTTTTGTAATTTGTCCATATATGGATGAAAAATCATAAGAGTATTTTTTTTAAAGTACCTTTTCTTTTCCTTTTTTTAACAAAAAAGGATGCAAAGTACATTCCATGTATTTAACAAGACTAATCTCACTTATGTAGAAAAAATAACTACATAACAACCTACAAATCCATAATAACTTCTCCTATTTTTCATCATAAATAAAGATTCACCAGTTTCTCTTTAATGATTTCTTTGTTTGAGCGGAAGGCAAAAGATTTGATAGAGGAGGGAACCAAAAGTGAAAAATATGTAAAGCTTCCCTCGTTTGGTGATTGCCGACAACGAAAAGAAAGTTGTCTACAATTGAGTCCCATGTAATTTTTGAACATACATGTAAGGAAATCATAGGAGTTTTTTTTTTTAAGTACCCCTTCTTATAAAAGAGATTAATCTTGCATATTAATAGAAAAACAACTAAATAACAACTTATAAATCCACGATACTCTGTCATCTTTTTCATCACGAGCAAAGATTCACGAATTTCTTTTAACAATTTGTTTGTTTAAGTAGAAAGTGAAAGATTTGATAGAGGAGTGAACGAAAATTGGAAAATATGTAATTCTTTTTTGTTTGATTATTGCCGACAACGAAAACAAAATGGACTACAATTGGGTCCCATGTAAGTTTTGTAATCTGTCCATATGGACCAAAAATCAGAAGAGTGTTTTTTCATAAGTACCCTTTCTTTTTCATTTTTTTCTTAACCAAACAAGATATTAAATACATTCCACATATTAAAAGAGACTAATGTTACATATTAGTAGAAAAAGTAACTTTATAAACATTTACAAATTGATGACATCCTATCATTTTTTCATCATGAACAAAGATTCTCAAATTTCTCTTTAACAATTTGTTTTAGCGAAAAAATGAAAGATTTGATGGAGAAGGGAAAGAAAATTGAAAAATATGTAATCCTTCCCTCATTTGGTGATTGTCAATAATGAAAAGAAATTGATATCCAACTAGGTCTTACATATAAAATAAATATGATGCGAACTCTAACACAACGGTAAAGTTATATCTCGGTGACTTGTTGGTCATGAATTCGAATTCGGAAACAGTCTCTTTGGATATGCAAGGATAATACTGCGTACAATATATCTCCTCTTTAACTGCGAATAGTGTAGAGCATCTGAACAATGGGGTACATAATTTTTTTTCTCTTCTATCAAACAATTTAAAAAATCATTTTACTTTTTTCTTCTTTTCCTTTTTGTCTCCTTTCTTTCATTTGATTTTCTTTTTCTAAACCAAACATAGTTTAAGTGGTGATAAGTAGTTACCATTTATTTACCAACACTTCTTTAATACTCTTGTTTTAAGAGGAGTATTTATTACTTCCTCTGTCCTAAAGTAAGTGTTCTAAAATAGATGATAAATAATAGTATTATTATTAGATTCAAAAACTAAAGTGACATTTATTAGGATATTGGTGAAAAAGAGCAATTTATGTTACATTGAAAAATCAAATATGACACTTATTCTTAGAATATGAGTTTGGACCTAATTCAATTCCAAAAGCTAACTTAGAGGGTGAGGGTTGCCCCCCACTTATATATTTTATCTTGACACTATCTCTAACCGATGTTGGAGTTGGATTTTTTCCAATACACCCCTCACCCCAACACTTTTTGAGCTTGGTGCGTGGAAAATATAGTGGGTGGTCCGTTAATGGATCCAGGTAGACTTTAATATCATTTTAGAATATAGGTTTAGACTTAATTCAATCCCAAAGCTAGTTCATAGGGTGAGGATTGTCCTCCACTTATATACTCTATCTTGACATTATTTCTGGCTGATGTAAAACTTAGATTTTTTCCAATACTTATCTTCGAACAAAGAAAGTATTTATTTTTATCTATCTCTTTAAAAATGTTAACAATACATTCTCTTGCATGTCATTATAAAGACATTCTATTATTAGCTTAAATTTATTAAAAATTATAATTTTTGTGACTGCTATCACTTATTTAATAAGTCTATCTCCTAGTTTTTTCTTTTAAAAAAATTCAAGGAATTTTAACAAATACTTCCCCGTCCTAACATAACTATAACCGCAGTTTTAACCTTTGAAAAAAAAATCTAAATTTATTGATATTCTTACTTTTCAAATATATGTTTAAATTTTACCTTCTGATAAATATTATTGTCTTGAAAAACTTCATAATATATTTATTAAAATTAAGAAAAAAAGGATATTTTTATAAAATTGTCTCCTAATAAATATTATTTCTTAGAATACTTATTTTTCTTAATCTATATAAAAAAATTCAAACATCAATCATTTTAGGACGAATTAAATAATGCTAGAATATGTTAGAAAAAATACTATTGACATTTCTCAATTTTTTATTATATCATATCATCTATTATAAATATATTTCTCTTATGGTTTGTGGCAACTGCCCACTTCTTAGATCCTTTTTTAGCTCATCAAGACAGCTACAGTAAACCCTTGACCAACACTACTAGCTAGCAATGCATCAACGTGTAAAATATGCAGTCTTGGCACAATTTATTTTTTAATGTGCTTTTTTGTGCCTCCTTAAAACTTTAAACTTTCGAAATCACGTGATATACCCGTTTATGTTAGTGCGTAGCCACATCCTTCTTTGCATTCTCTAAGCAATTAAACCATTTTGTAGCCAACCTGCGCTGGTATAAATGGTCAAATATTTTCAACGAACGTATAACTTTCTTACGAATGTAATTTTATTTACATTTGTAGTACTAGGACATATCCGCAAAGGCAGACAAAAATCTCCAATTGAAAAATCACAATCATTCCTTCATGTTGAACCCTCTACCCACCACCCAACCTTTTTTTCCCTAGGAATTGGTATCCCAATTAGACGAGAACATCACAGATTCGGATTCTCTTTCTCTTCTTTTTAAAGTCTTAACTAATAAATGCTTGTACTATTCGGCATTTGAAAACTTACCCCACCGGTAACATATCTACCTACACAAATCTTGAAGTTGACTAGCTAGAACTTATAGCATACACAAAATAGAACAACCCTTCATTGAAGAGTTAACCAAGTCCAAACTCATATCCTTGATTCCTAACAAAAACCACAAATTAGTGTTCCATTGCAATTTGTTTTTTTTTTTCATGCATACATGTCTAGTAACTAAAAATGTCTAGACATCATTATAAGTATCACATTGCCCTCAACCAATTATGGCCGAAGAATTGGGCCTTCAAATGGCCAAGTGTTGACGGGCATCGGGTGCCCGATGTTGGTGACGAACAGTTTGCGATTGCTAGACATGGCCGTGGCCACCGCCGTTGAGTGGATGGTGGCAGGGGAGGACGATGCAGAGGAGTGAGTACGCTCACAAGAAGGGCACATTGTAAGAGTGGTGGGAGGGTTCATATACATGTACATTTGTGGGGATAATTTCAATGCCCTAAGCTCTTGAACCTCCTTGTGCAACCTTCTGTTCTCTTCAGTTAAATTCTCACAGCATTTCTTTATGTATTCACAATCTACTTCAGTTTGCTTCAGCTTAGTCCTGCGTTAATTGAACTAAAATCGTTAGATTAGAGTTCATATTATTCCCATCCATGAAACAATAACCAAACTTACAACAACATGAATAGCCCAAAGTAACAACAGAAACACGCATCAACTACCATGTACCATTTGCCACATCTCATGAAAAAAATGAATAAATGTAACATCCAAATATCAAACATCTATTTCCAAATCCATCACTACTATACTATATTTGTGTGGCCATTCGTAGTATTTGACATCCCATTATTTTTATTATTTATTTTTCGTCACATGATTATTGATAAATTTAGATTTATGTCAACATAATTGTGTCATTGATCACTGTCAAAGGAGGGTAGTCAAACCCATTATTTATTTTGACATTATGCTAAAGTTGCTTTGATTGCATTTAAATGTTACAATAATAATTAACATTGACGAGGAACAACAAAACCATACCACATGTACATTTCAGTCAAGAATTCATATTATCTATACTTTGTCCCTTCAATAAAAAAAACTAATGCTTGCAACAAAAAAAACTAACAACATAAAACACTAACTTCAAACCCTCATACAAAACTTTAACGCTTGAAATTTGTGAAAATAACGTACTGTAATTTTCAAACCATTCACTAATACGAAAATTTTAAAATAATTTATCGAAAATAGCACCTTTCTGACCACATTACTTTTCATATTTTTATGCTTAATGCACTTCAGTTAGGCTTCAACATATCAGAAAACACGTGCCAACTCAGGTAACACGATGAAAGTTACAGCTAAAAAGAAATAAATATTAATTATTCCAAACCTCACCTTGCTCTTGTGTTCTGAAACCACACCTCTACTTGTCCGGGCTTGAGATTCAACTCCTCTGCCAACGTTTGCTTCCGTTTCTAAAATTGAAAACAAAATAATAATTCATAATTTATATATTAATAATCTATAAAAAAAATTATAATAGTCATTCTCACTTTTTGCCTTCAATTTTTTAGACTATTTTACTCATGAATTAACTAGATTAATATCACAAACTATATCACTATTTGTTTAATAGCATATAAAAAAACCGCTCCACTGTCTGCATAAGAGCATATAAAGCCTAATTTCAAAATAACTCTTTACTTCCTTTTCTATTAAATCTCTTTTTTTTCTCCCTTTTATTTTATTTTATTTTTAGATTAAAAAAAGACAGAAAGGGTGTCATTGATAATAATCATAATGCCAAAAATACCCTTACACTTGCAAGGAATTTACGGAAATGCCACTAACTTACCGGATTCAGCGTGTTATGATTCTTGAACGTTTCTTCCAACACCAGGGACTGTTCTTTCGTCAGCCTCAGCTTAAAATAATTGGCTCCAATGTCTTATTTTTCATATTCTTTTTTCTGCTTATACCCTGTGCCTTTTTTTGTTTATTGAAAATACATTTTTTTAATTTTTATAAACATGGATTATTTAATATTAGTTTTAAATTTTAATAGTTATAATTTTTATTTATTAAAATAATTCCATTTACTGTTAAATTATATTATAACTTGTAAATAATTACGTTCTATTGATAAAATTGTGAGACAATATTATTAATTATAAAGAAATACTAGTAATATCTCTTTAAACATATTTTTAACACAATTTTTGGTAGAAAATCCGTTGAGTTTCATAGTTTTCAATGCTAGATAATGATATGAAACAAGTTTTGTGTCTTAAATTAATTTTTTTTTAATTTTGTGATTCAAAATAAAAATATATTATTGTTTCGAAAGGATATTTTAACTCATTTTAGAAATATAAATAACTAAATTATTTTTTTAAAATAAATAATTAAATTGAATATAATCATAAAAATCAATGACTAAAAATCTACTTTAATCTTTTTATTAAAAACTTTTCATCTTTTAACAATAGTAATATAATATTTTCACCGCAACAAAAAGAAATTAACTGAAAAATGTTAGATTCTCACATTTTTCCGTGATAATAATTTTGTAACATTTTTTTTTGAAATATTATTATTTTTATAAAAAATAAATCAAACATGAAAAAATAAACATTCTCAACATCGATCATATTGAAAAACTAAAAATTTCTTTTGTATCAAATGTCACTTAGATTGATAATATCTTGTTTATCTAAAAGTTCATAACTTATGGAAAGTAAAATCAAATACAAAATTATATTTATAAGAATTAAAATCATAGTTAAGTAAAAATTAAAATAGCGGTATATAATAAAATAATAGGTATGTATTGTAAATTTGTACTTGGACTGAAATAGGGCTAGATTCAAATCGGCCCACACTTTGTCTCTACATGATAAAATTGATTTTCAACACCATATTCATATAAATAAAAAACTAATTAATTAAGAAAACAATCCATATTAGTCAATTATTTACTATTTATTATGTTTTTTGTTGTTTTAAAATTAACATAATTGTATATAATAAAATAAGAATAATAGGTAACGTATTGTGATTGGACTGAAACAGGGCTAGATTCAAAATTGGTCCAGTCGTTTTGTTGATGTATGTACCAATGATAAATTTTGTACAACATATAGTACCAAAAAGCCTAATTAATTATTAAATAAGAAAAAAAATCCATATCAGTCAATTATTTATTTTGTTATGGTAATAATTTTCTCTCCTATTTGAATGAACTTCCTTTGTTTCGTCACAATCTTTCTTATAATAGTTATATATGCAAATTTTGCATCCACTCTTTTTATCTTTCTGATTTATAGAGAGAAAGCAAAACAGTGAATGCACCAAAACCCAATCCAAAATCTCTATGAATCTATAGTCATTTTTGTTTCTTCCAATTTGACCTCATTTTCGCGCTAATTCTTCGTTCTTCACCATGAGAATTGGCTCTCCTTCCTCTTCCTCCGGTTGTTCGCGTTTCTGGTCCTCAGCGCTCCGATCAAAGCGCCTCGTGTCGCCGGCGGAGAAGGCCGCCCGCGACAGCTCCGACTTCGGCCTCTCCCGCCGCCTAGGCGTCCTCGACCTCGTACTCCTCGGAATCGGCGCCTCCATCGGAGCCGGCATCTTCGTCGTCACCGGCACCGTCGCCCGCGACGCCGGACCCGGTACACCTTTGTTTTTTTTTTTTATTATTTCAAAATTGTTGTGCAAGTTTATTTATTTATTTAATTAAAGTTTCTTTTTTGTTTTTCGAGGGGATAAATTAGTGTCTTAAGTTATTTTAGTTTAATAAATTAGTATTAAATGAGGGCATAAGTCACTAAAATAATAAATAAAAAATCAAATGGCTTCTAGTCTTAAGTTACTTTAACGAAATAATAAATTTGTGATTGTTAGGAGTGGAAACACTTTTTACCTACTTGTAGTGGTTTTGTTTTACTTTATTTTGTACTAGTTTCTTAGCCCTTTATATGTTGTTTTCTAGTTAAAATTAGAGTGCTACCTCAATAATATGTTTAATGAATGTTTGTATTAAAGGTCAACATAGTTACTGAAACTCCAATACTGATTATAGAACAACACCAACAGAACTTATGGAACTGTATTTGAGTTTTGTTCTTTTATTTTCTGGGTTAGTTGGAGGTGCTAGTACTTGCGTAAGGGAGTTGGAGACTGGAGAGGGTTGAACTTCATGTAGGAAGCACCTTATATGACTTGGACATGAATGCAGTATGACACTCACTAAAGGATGCCACAAATTTTAAAAATTATATGATAGGGCACAACATATAAAAATTAATATCAAATTAAGAAAAGAAATCTTGCACTAAAGATATCACTGTTTCAAAAATTTAATTAGTTATTGAATTAGTTTAACTTTAAAGAATTTTTACACCACTGTCCAATTATAGATTGTCCTGCATTTTAAGATTGTTGACTTTTGTAATAATTATTTTAAAAGTCACAGTATAAAAATCTTTACAAATGTATGCAAATTAAACTCAAATACTATCTGCTGTAATGCCTGATATGTTATGGTTTTTTTGCATTTACTGTTATTCCAAACTTAGTGGCTTATTCATGGTTTGTTTCTATGATGTAGGAGTAACAATAAGTTTTATACTTGCGGGAGCATCGTGTGTTATAAATGCACTCTGTTATGCAGAACTAGCTACCCGATTTCCGGCTGTTGTTGGAGGAGCATATCTGTATGCGTACACAGCTTTTAATGAACTTACGGCTTTTCTTGTTTTTGGACAATTGATGCTTGACTATCACATTGGGGCAGCTAGTATAGCGAGAAGCCTAGCCAGTTATCTAATAAATATTCTAGAACTCTTCCCTGTTTTCAAAGATAACATTCCAAAATGGATTGGGCATGGTGAAGACATTGGAGATGTGCTATCCATCAATGTCTTGGCTCCAATTCTGCTAGTTCTTCTGACTTTTATTCTCTGTCGGGGTGTTCAAGAATCGTCTGTTGTGAATTCTCTTATGACAGTGACCAAGGTTCCTTTCGATCCTACAAGTTACCACAATATAGTACTTAACATCACATTGATGGTAGGGTTTATCTGAGAGACTGAGATAGAATCACAAGTTATTTTACTATTTGTTGCAGGTAATCATAGTTATCATTGTCATTTTTGCTGGAGCATTTGAAGTTGACGTTTCCAACTGGTCTCCCTTTGCTCCAAATGGTTTAAAAGGCATATTTACAGGAGCTACCGTAGTCTTCTTTGCTTATGTTGGATTTGATGCAGTTGCAAATTCTGCTGAAGAATCTAAGAGGCCTCAGGTATGTGATGTTAAGATTGCTCCCATGGTTTATGAATTTGCCAGATGCCATATCTCTTGTCTGATGTATCTGTTGACAATGATAGTTATATTGGAAGTAAAATAGAGACTATCTGGCTAAGTTAGATGAGAAAATTTCTATGAAAATTGAAATGGCTAAGTTGATTTTAAAATTTTAAATTATGGAAAAATTTTATTTCATTTTAATTTCCTATTTTCTTCTCTTAGAAGTGTTGATGGAGAAATTTATCCAAAATGGTCACAATTCTTAATTAACTTCAGGTTATTTTTAACTTGTACATCTGTTTAGCTGAGTAATAGAAACTATCTCACAATAATATTTTCATCTACACGGGTTAATATATATTCACGCATTCAATTCTTAGTTGTTCTCCTTTTTATTCTCATGAATTAGCTCACCATTTTTTTTTTCTTTTCCTGAAATTCAGCGGGATTTGCCAATAGGCATAATAGGAAGCCTCTTAATATGTATTGCATTGTACATTGGAGTTTGCCTGGTGATTACTGGAATGGTTCCATACAATCTTCTAGGAGAAGATGCTCCTTTGGCTGAAGCTTTTTCGTCTAAGGGATTAAAATTTGTTTCTATTCTGATTAGTGTTGGTGCTGTTGCTGGACTTACAACAACACTCCTTGTTGGTCTATACGTTCAGGTAAATCCCTTCTTAATTTTGACATGATTGATGTGCCTTGTGGCATATGCTAATGTACATGACGGGTTGTTTCTGATGAGCAGTCTCGGCTATATCTTGGGCTTGGCAGGGATGGCTTACTACCCTTAGTATTTGCTAAAGTCCACTCCAATTGCCACACCCCTATTCATTCTCAGATCTGGGTTGGCTTGGTTGCCAGTGTTTTGGCTGGGCTATTTAATGTTCATGTGCTCTCTCACATTCTTTCCGTTGGTACACTGGTAAGAGTTGACTTTTAATCTCTTGGTAGTGGACTTACCAACAAAATGCATATATTTATCTTATTTTGTATTAACATAGTATTATTTATTTTTGGTTGGCATGAAATATGTGTGCGACTTAGGAAAGGTGGGAGTTTCTTGCTCAGTGGGAGTTGGATACATTAATCTAATCTTACTACGTTTTTTAGTATGTGTTGATTGTGTTCAGATAATGTGCATCATATTTTCCATTTTGGGAAACCACATGGTGTGCCTTTACAGAAGTATACTTTATGATTGATTAGTGTTTGCATATTCTTAGTTAGTGCCTCTCACATGATAAATTCACTTATTTCAGACTGGCTATTCGGTTGTCTCAGCATGTGTTGTCGTTCTTCGCTGGAGGGATAAGACAAATAGTCAAGTGTCATCTTCTGCTGAGAGGGAAGGCATAATTTGCCTCATTGCTGTTGCTCTTTGTGGATTTGCTAGTGGGCTCTTGTACCGATATGATGCTTCATTTATTTTTCTGATTCTGGCTTTAGTTATTGCAGTTGGTGCTTCAGCTGCTCTTGTTTTCCGCCAGGTGAGGATTATTTTATATTTTATCAAAGCTCTATTCCGATAAATTTTTCAATAAATACTTATAGGAAAAGAAAATAAGAAAGCAAAATTAATTAAGTTTTTCCTATATAATTTAAAATCAATTTTGGAAAAACTAAATGAGAAAGCTTCTATAAATTACCTATGCAATATGCATTAGCTAATTCTAATTTATGACAGAAACTTGATTCATTTTACGTTTTTATTTTCTTCTCATATAACTATTTATTAAGCAGTTTATCTAAACAGGGCCGAATTGCATGTTGCCTGGCTATTTTAAAATGCTTTGGTTACAAAATATGTGAACAATAAAATTAATAATATATACTATGGATTGAAGGTTGTTGTATCATGAACATGTAAAAATTCCAATTTGGTTATTGGACAAGGTATAGGTACTAACCAAAGTCACTGAGAGTTTTAATTGAATCCCGTCATTAGTGTAGGGAGTAATCTAAAATTGTTTGTTCTTTTTCTGAATCATACTACAAAATGAAGAACACATTGATGGTTCTATGTGTCAAGTACACGAAACGGAGAGGCAATCTCAAGGTCAACAACTCTGCTCCCCGGACTTCACCGCAGATCACATTAATATTTGTGAAATTGATGAGTTTGCTGCATTTTGATGTTAATTTCTTTCTCTAATTCCATTCTGCTGTGTCGTTTTGCTTTATAGGTTTATGCAGATGCACCAGGGTTTTCTTGCCCAGGGGTTCCCCTTCTGCCAAATATTTGCATCTTTTTTAACATGTTCTTATTTGCCCAGGTATGTTCATGATCTCTCATTTTTTTAAAATTTGGCCAAAAATACTACATTCTTTGGAAAGTATACAGTTGATTATTTATACGTTGAAACTGGCAAGTAACAACGAACTTCTGTTCACAGCTACATCATGAAGCATGGGTGAGATTTGTGATTCTTTGTGTTGTCATGGTTGGTGTTTATGCAATATATGGCCAATATCATGCTAACCCCAGTGCAGAAGAGAAGGTATATCAAAGGGCACCAGAGGAAGAAGCTCTATGAGTCATTTGTTCAATATTATACAATGTGTGTTCACTGGGGGCTGGTTAAAATTATGTGGTAAATTAGCTATTAGTCCTTCTGTTAGGAATGTCTATCTTGTATGAATAACTATCTGGCTATACTCACTACTAGATTGTATATGATGTGGTCAGGTAGCATGTATATGATGTATGTCTTGTTTTCTACTTCATAGAAAAATAAAAATTATCATGTAATTTATGCAAATTTTAAGTTGATCCATCTTTTGCATATGTTGAGGCCTATCATTTTTCAAAGAGAGGCTGCCCGATTAAAAAAAATTGATATGTAATAATTTAAGTTGTGTGTGTAACAAGGCTATTTCGAGCTGACAGTTGAAGGTCATTTGAAAGATGAAATCATCAAACTAGGTTTTGTCCTTTTTAATAGTTTTTCCTATACACAATCAAAAATCAAATTCTAATTATTCGAAGAATTTAGTTATCTTTCAATTGTTATTTTAATTTGTTTTTATGTCTTACATTTTAACTAATATGTTCCCGAATAAAGAATTTAGTTAACATAGACATATATGATCAGCTAGCATGTGTATGATTATGATGTATCTCTTGTTTGCTAGTTAATAAGAAAAAGGTTTAATTAATTATTTGATCATTACACTTTGTGCTTTAGTCCCTATACATAAAAATTCTAAACTATATAAAAACAATAATACACTTTAAAAAAAAGTTCCTATGGATAGTTTTATGATGGTGTGAAACTGTCACAATATGAAGATACAAGAACTACATATAAAAAAAATGTAAAGCGACAAGCAGTAAAACTTAAAGTTTCTAGGTATGGGAACAAAATGCAAAGTGTAGGGATCAAATAATTAATTAAATCTAAGAGAAATCGTCATGTATCTTGTGTGAATGTCAAGAGAGAACTTTTGGATATGTTAAAGCTTATCATTTTGTATTTTTTTCAAAAAGAAGTTCCATTAGAAAAAAAAAAATGTTTTCAATAATTTAGTTTAATATTATATTTGTGTGTGCTCTAAAGCTATTTTCAGCTGATAGTTGAAGGCGCCTTTCTTTTAAGGTGTAAAAACTATCAAATTAAGTTAACTTTTTAAATATAATTTTTATACACAATTAGAAATCAAACCTTAATTGATATACTTAAAAGAATTTAGTTATCTGTATCTTCTAGAATAAAGAATTTTGTTAACGTAGACATTCTATTTCATTAAAACATTTTAATTTTTGAAAGAGAAAAATAATATTTTAAATATATTTTAGGTTTATAAAAATGAATCATTTCTTTAATTATTTCAAAAGAATTTAGGTTATAAATTTTGTCAACTAGTTATTTTAATTTTTAGCACTGATATTTTATCCAAAAATATATTTACATTAAACTTATTTTATATTTAAATTTATAACTATAAGTTGACTAATAAAACTTGAAAAGAAAAACTATCCGTGTTTAAAAATTTAAACAAGTTCCAACATCAATAAATATATTTTTATCTAATAATTAATATATCAATAAATTTAAAGATTTATGTTATAAAGGATCCATTTTAAGTTGTTTACGATACATTCGAAAACTAATTTACACTTTTTAAAACTTCAGGACTAATTCGCACATGACCTACACATTAGGTGACTAACATGCATTTTATCCTTTTATAAATAGCTAGTGGCGAATCTTGTCTTTTCCACCTAAGCAACACACAATATTCTAATCCTCTAAGCACCTCTTTGGTATAAAAGGAAAAGGTCTTCATCTACCACCTTTGCCTCACCTTGCTCTTTATTCCATGTTGACAGATAAATGGTTATTTGTTTAATCCATCAAATTAAAACAAACTAAACACAAAACAAAATTGCTTGCAAATACTAATGGAGTCCAGAGGTGAACTCTTAAATCTAACAGCATCTTCCTTCTTTAGTGAATATCCATATTTTATCTGAATGTAAGTAAAACTCTAAATTACAACATGATTTTTTATTGGTCTTCAAGCAAAGAGACAAGAATATATCATGATATCTCTCCTAATGTTTAAGATGTTAAGTGAATGCATAAAATTGACTAAAGCTCTAACTAAGGCCCCTCACATAAGACCCACTCTATGCACACTTGAAGTGCAAAGTATGCATAAGCTCGCTCTACCACTCGATCATAGAAGCTATGATATCATGTCAAAGATCATCTCTCCTAAAAGCATAGCCGTTAGGCAAAGTCAAGGGATTGGTTTTAGTTTTACCTCTAGCCAGATTATAAGGAAATCAACAGTTCAAGAAAGGGACAAATACATACATATCCTAACCAGTTAGATGAAGAGACTGCTCAAAATTTTCAACTTTAGCACAATAGTAAGTAGTAACTAACACAAAATTCATATGGTGTAGTTTAACTTGAGAAAGAAGCAATGGCACCAAAAGTGATATCCATAAATATTTTGTTGTATGTTAAAATAAATAAGTGGAAGACATGCAGCCACAAAAATGACAGAATTTGAACTTCATCAGTTATACAAAAACATAAGAAGAAAATCAAATCTCCTAAAATGAAGGAAACTCAATGAAACATAATATTATAAGATCTCTGATGAACTCTGTGTTCATCGGGTTAGAAACAATTGTAGCACAACAGTATACAAATCACCTAATCTTGTTTTGAGTGATCTTTTGCTCTTTTGATCTTTCAATAGATCCCATTTTCTGAAGCCTGATTTGAGCTTTGAACTTGGCTATAAACTCACTAGCTTTCTTATCCACCTCAGAATCCAGATCTGAATCATTGACACATTCATGCACCCCATTTTCATCTGAGCTCACCCAAGTGTTCTCAAGCTCGATATCCGAATCTTGCTTGGATAAATTTTTGGATGGCTCTAGTTTATCTCTCCTACGATGATTGGAAAAAATAATCTCAGGCTTAGGACAATAAGAATCCAGAGTTTTCTTACTGACTAATTTCAATGGAAGGTCCAGTTCTCCACTCTTCATTTTATCTTTTCTCAATACTGACTCAACATTGTTATTGTTCTTTTCAACCTTTTCATCAGTTTGCTTGCTAGATGTTTCTCCTATTCTCATTGTCCCTGAAGTTAGGCCACTGGCTCTTCTTGTTCTGACTGATTTTCCCCGTGATGGAGCTTTTGCTACTCTTGCGGGTTTTTCTGAGTCCGACTGCAAAACATGCATCCGCGACTCTTTTTTGCCAGAGGGATCCTCACCTTCAATCTCATTTAAACCCCTCAAGTCACCATTCAAACTGCTCTTTATGTCATCCAGGAGTGAGGAACCATTAGTATATCCACGAGCTTGAAATGCTTGCAATGAAGCTTCACCATTTCTCCTAGCTAAAGGTGAAGGTGAACTTGAAGAAGATCCATGTGAGCTCTTCTTTTCCCCTAAATCTTCCTTCGACGAATTCATATTCTCTGACAAAGCAGAATCCAGGGAAGAACATAAACTTGACTGAGATGAGAAAGATCCCATAGTCTGGAAAGACCGTGAGCTGAGTGATTCAAGCTGAGTTTCATCGACTGACATTGGCCTGAAATGTGAAGGTCGGGAATCAGCACCATATTTTTCTTTAGATTCAATCATTCCATTTCTAGAAGAAGACACCTGGGAAATCTTTCCCAAATCCATCTCTTGGAAATTCATGTTTCCTGAAGCAGGCACATAGGAAGTCTTCTTTTGTTCTATATCCTCCTCTGGGAAAGTCACAATTTCTGAATCATGCACATAGGAAGTCTTCTTGGGTCCGATGTCCTCCTGGAAATTCATATTTTCTGAAGTATGCATATGGGAAGTCTTCTTTTGTCCCATGTCTTCCTCTTGGAAGTCCATATCTGATGAAATTGAATCCAAGGAAGAATACATTCTTGCATTGGAAGAAAAGGATCTCACAACCTCAAAAGTGTTTGAATTTGAACCGAGTGAGTCAAATTGAGTTTCATCAACTGACATTGGCCTGAAATGTGAAGGAAAAGAAGCAGCACCATATTTTCCTTTAGTTGCCATCTTTCTATTTCTTGATGAAGACCCCTGGAAAATCTTCTTCCCGAAATCTCTCTCTTGAAAACTTGTATTTTCAGAAGCAGGAGCATAGGAAGTCTTCCATGGTCCCATATCTTTCTCTTGGAAATTCATAATTTCTGAAACAGGCACAAAGGAAGCCTTCCTTTGCCCTGCATCTTCCTCTTGAAAATTCATCTTTTCTGAGGCAGAAACATAGGAAGCTTCCTTTTGCCTAATCTCTTCCTCTTGAAAGTTCATATTATCCAACAAAATCGAATCCAAGGAAGAACACATATTGTTAAGAGAAGAGAAAGATGTTGTTGACTGCCAAGACCCTGAACTGAGTGCTTCAAATTTAGTTTCATCAGCTGAAATTGGCCTAAAATGCGAAGGATGGGTAACATTGCCATGTATTTTCTCCCTTTCTGTCCTTCTATTCCTTGAATGCCAGGGAATCGGGGAAGCTGATCCACCACCACCACCAGCATCATTAATTTTTTTCTCCAAATTGGAAGGACCCAGATCCCCAAATTCCCTATCTCCACTCTTACCCGATTCCCTAGAAGAACCCCTCGAACCTGAACTGGAATCACTTTCATTAGCATATTTAGGACTATCTACAACTCTAGAAACTGATCTCAAACTGCGAATCGGTAACCCTAGAGGTTTATAATCAACAACCTCACCACATTCGCCAGCATTGTAGTTTGGTTGAGCAACAACCATCACTGGCTCACTATGATAGTACTCAGAATTCCAAGCCTGAACCACATTGGTTCCAATTTCATTCCCATCACATCTAACAGAATAACCAAAACTATCTTCAGAAATTGGCAAATGGGTTTTGTACTGTTCATCAAAAACACCAACAGTACCACCCCCATTGGAGCACACCCCCCCATCAAAGTACGGATTATTCCAACAATGCATCATCATCATCCTCCTCTTCTCATCAACCCCACATGGATTTCCATTTTCATTTTCACACCCATTATCATCAAAAATAGTGGAAGAAGCAGGAAACACTTTGGACACATAACTAGGTGCAGAAGTGGAGTCATCAGCACTAGAGTGAGCAGTTTCTAATTCTATGTGTGTGGTGTCAAGTTCTGAATTTCTTCTACTAAACAAACCATAGGTGACAGCAATGCCAATGAAGAGAAGGTGGAGAAGCTCCCAGAACTTGTTGAGTATGGTTTGGCTCATAAAGTCAGGGGCTTGGGAGGGAAAAAGTGGAAGAACAACGACAAACAGTGCCAAGAACAGAGCTTTAAGGATGAAACCTGAGCAAGACTTACCTTGGTTGGTGGATTTTGGTTGGATCCGGGAGCTGTGGTCGGAAAGTGGGAAATGGGGTTTGGTGTAAGGGCTTGAATCTGCCATTGATGAGTGAGTGAGTGAAGTGAGTCCCTCCCAGTCTCCCCCTTTGCTCTATGGTGTGAATGTGTTTGTTTTGCTGTGTTGTGATGTGAGATGGGGAATGAAGAAAGGAAGACTTTGAGGACAAGGAAAAGTGCATCTGGAACAACACAAGGAAGATAATAAAAGATTAAGGTAATTGCAGTTGTCCAACGTAGTGGGGCAGAATTCAAAAGGTGTCACTGTCAATCATGGCCGTTTGCTTTTAATGACATTGCTATCCTTGTCTTCTTGATTTGAGTTTTACCATATTTTTGGAACTTTTTTTTTAGGTTTGGGTCATCATAGGCCCAGTTTAGATTAGTTTATTCTAGAATTCAGGATTAGGATAGATCTTATGACTCAAAAAATGTTTGATATTTATATATTATCTACCAATGAAGTCTTCGTATGGGTACTAGGATTTGAATTTACATTTTTGATATATGAGTCTTACGATTATTAAATAGACAGCTGAATGTGTAGACCTATTGTCTTAGAAAGTTTAATCTATTTTTTGGGGCACTTCTGTTAAATTGTGTAACATTGACATGATGTCAGAAATTTTGGAAAACAAGAAAGTATTAGGTGATAAATGGACATCTATTTGGTGTGGGATGGTGATGGGGCAATATTTGAAGTGAGCATGGAAACCATTATACTATGAGCTGCTCATGCTGAAAGTGGGAGCTCGTTGGAATTGCATGCTTTCATGCTATAGAAGTTATTGCACGTAACAATTTCAAGCCTAATGAGTGATGACTATGCTCATCACTAGTGCATGCAAATGATTATATTAATGTACTAAAATGACTAGTGAATTGGTTGTTATCATGGGAAGGAGACATAATCTTCCAACATGTAAATACATGACTTATTCCTCTTATGTGTTGGTATTATTCATATTTTGTCTTTAGAAGATAAGCCGCTAGCAGACGGAGTCCTGCTCCTCGGTGAGCGGCGGGAGTCTGGGGGAGTCACCCCGACGGGGATAAGGGCAACGCTCTCGGAACTTTTCGAGGCCTAATATTATTGTTGACCTAAGGTTTATTATTTGTAATTGAGAAGACAAGTATGTGTGTGTGTATATATATATATATATATATATATATATATATATATATATATATATACATACACACACACACACATATTAGATAAACATAAAATCAAATAATTGATTAAGAAATACTTTTTGGCTAAATGTGAGGATAGTGTGAAACTCTCAATCTCTAAGTAATGGATTCTAATTTATAAATGGGGTAAAAATATTATACTTAGATAATTTTTCATAATAATTAGTAATGTGTTTTAAAAAAGCATATGCCGCATATTAAAAAAGACTAATCTTGCATATAGCAGGAAAAGTAATTATATAACAACTTACAAATACATGGTATCTTATCATTTTTTTCATCTTGAACAAAAAATTATAAATTTCTCTTTAACGATTTGTTTGTTTGAGTGAAAAGAGGAAGAATTGATAGAGGAGGGATTGAAAATATGTAATCATTTTCTCATTTGGTGAATTGCATACAACGAAAAAAAAGTGACTTATAAATGGGTCACATGTTTTTTTTTTTTGTAATTTGTCCATATATGGATGAAAAATCATAAGTATTTTTTTTTAAAAAAGGTATCCCTTCTTTTCCTGTTTTTTAAACAAAAAATGATGTAAAGTACATTTCATGTAATCTCACATATGCAGAAAAAATAACAACGTAACAACCTACAAATCCACAATAACTTATCATATTGTTCATCATGAATAAAGATTTACCAATTTCTCTTTAATGATTTCTTTGTTTGAGCGGAAGTCAGAAGGTTTGATAGAGGAGGGAACCAAAAGTGAAAAATATGTACAACTTCTCTCGTTTGGTGATTGTTGACAACGAAAAGAAAGTGGTCTACAATTGAGTCCCATGTAATTTTTTAACATACATGTAAGAAAATCGATGGATTTTTTTTAAGTACCCATTCTTTTCCCTTTTTTTGGGTAATCAAAAGATGTAAAGTACATTCCACATAGTAAAAGAGACTAATCTTGCACATTAGTAGAAAACACAACTAAATAACAACTTATAAATCCACGATATCCTGTCATCTTTTTCATCACGAACAAAGATTCACGAATTTCTCTTTTAACAATTTGTTTGTTTGAGTAGAAAGTGAAAGATTTGATAGAGGAGTGAACAAAAATTGAAAAATATGTAATTCTATCATTGGTTGATGATTATCGACAATGAAAACAAAATGGACTACAATTGGGTCCCATGTAAGTTTTTTAATTTGTCCATATGGACCAAAAATTAGAAGAGTGTTTTTTCATAAGTACCCTTTCTTTTTCATTTTTTTTCTTAACCAAACAAGATATTAAATACATTCCATGTATTAAAAGAGACTAATGTTGCAGATTAGCAGAAAAAGCAACTTTATAACATCTACAAGTCGATGACATTCTATCATTTTTTTCATCATGAACAAAGATTCCCAAATGTCTCTTTAACAATTTGTTTGAGCGAAAAATGAAAGATTTGATGGAGAAGGGAAGAAAATTGAAATATGTAATTCTTCCCTCATTTGGTGATTGTCAATAATGAAAAGAAATTGATTTGCAACTAGGTCTCATGTATAAAATAAATATAAGATGAATCCTGACACAACGGTAAAGTTGTGTATTGGTGACTTGTTCGTCATGAATTCGAATACGAAAACAGTCTTTTTACATATGTAAGGGTAAGACTGCATACAATATCTTCCCCTCTTATATGCGCATAGCATGGAGCCTAATAATGGAGTACATATTTTTTTTTTCTCTTCTATCAAACAATCTAAAAAATCATTTTACTTTTTTCATCTTTTCATTTTTTCTCCATTCTCTTGCATGTTATTATAAATACATTCTTATTATTAGCTTAAATCTTTTAAAAATTATAATTTTTGTAACTCCCATCACTTATTTAATGAGTTTATCTCCGAATTTTTTCTTTTAAAAAAATTAAACAAATTTTAATAAATACTTCCGCATTCTAACATAACTATAACCGCATTTTGAACCTTTGAAAAAAATCTAAATTTATTGATGTTCTCACTTTTCAAATATATATTTCAATTTTGTCTTCTTATAAATATTATATATTATTGTCTTGAAAGACTTAATAATATATTTATTAAAATTAAGAAAGAAAATAAGGATACTTTTGTAAAATTGTTCCCTAATAAATACTATTTCTTGGAATACTTATTTTTTTTAATTTATGTAAAAAAAAAATTAAACATCAATCATTTTAGGACGAATTGAATAAAAAATATTATTGACATTTCTCATTTTTTTATTATATCATATCATCTATTATAAATATAATTCTCTTATGGTTCGTGGCAACTGCCCACTTCTTAGATCCTTCTTTTAGCTCATCAAGACAACTACAGTAAACCCTTGACCAACACTACTAGCTAGCAATGCATCAACGTGTAAAATATGCAGTCTTGGCACAATTAATTTTTTATTGTGCTTTTTTGTGCCTCCTTAAAACTTTAAACTTTCGAAATCACGTGATATAACCATTGTTTTTTTTTATATATTTTATTTACATTTGTAGTACTAGGACATATACGCAAAGGTAGACAAAAATCTCCAATTGAAAAATCACAATCATTCCTTCATGTTAAACCCTCTACCCACCACCCAACCTTTTTTTCCCTAGGAAGTGGTATCCCAATTTGACGAGAACATCACAGATTCGGATTCTCTTTCTCTTCTTTTTAAAGTCTAAACTAATATATGCTTGTACTATTCGGCATTTGAAACCTTACCCCACCGGTAACTTATCTACCCTACACAAATCTTGAAGTTGACTAGCTAGAACTTATAGCATACACAAAATAGAACAACCCTTCATTGAAGAGTTAACCAAGTCCAAACTCATATCTTTGATTCCTAACAAAAACCTCAAATTAGTGTTCCATTGAATTTGTTTTTTTTTTTTTTTCATGCATACATGTCTAGTAACTAAAAATGTCTAGACATCATTATAAATATCAGATTGCCCTCAACCAATCATGGCCGAAGAATTGGGCCTTCAAATGGCCAAGTGTTGACGGGCACCTGCCGCCCGATGTTTGTGCCGAACAGTTTGCGATTGCTAGACGTGGCCGTGGCCACCGCCGTCGAGTGGATGGTAGCAGGGGAGGATGATGCAGAGGAGTGAGTACGCTCACAAGAAGGGCACATTGTAAGAGTGGTGGGAGGTTTCATATGCATGTACATTTGTGGGGATAATTTCAATGCCCTAAGCTCTTGAACCTCCTTGTGCAACCTTCTATTTTCTTCAGTTAAATTCTCACAGCATCTCTTTAAGTATTCACAATCTACTTCAGTTTGCTTCAGCTTAGTCCTGCGTTAATTGAACTAAAATCGTTAGATTAGAGTTCATATTATTCCCATCCATGAAACAATAACCAAACTTACAACAACATGAATAGCCCAAAGTAACAACAGAAACACGCATCAACTACCAATGTACCATTTGCCACATCTCATGAAAAAAATGAATAAATGCAACATCCAAATATCAAACATCTATTTCCAAATTCGTCACTACTATACTATATTTGTGTGGCCATTCCTAGTATTTGACATCCCATTATTTTTATTATTTATTTTTCGTCACATGATTATTGATAAATTTAGATTTATGTCAATATAATTGTGTCATTGATCACTGTCAAAGGAGGGTAGTCAAACCCATTATTTATTTTGACGTTATGCTAAAGTTGCTTTGATTGCATTTAAATGTTACAATAATAATTAACATTGACGAGGAACAACAAAACCATAGCACATGTACATTTCGGTCAAGAATTCATATTATCCATACTTTGTCCCTTCAATAAAAAAAACTAATGCTTGCAACAAAAAAAACTAACAACATAAAACACTAACTTCAAACCCTCATACAAAACTTTAACGCTTGAAATTTGTGAAAATAACGTACTGTAATTTTCAAACCATTCACTAATACGACATTTCTAAAATAATTTATCGAAAATAGCACCTTTCTGACCACATTAGTTTTCATATTTTTATGCTTAATGCACTTCAGTTAGGCTTCAACATATCAGAAAACACGTGCCAACTCAGGTAACACGATGAACGTTACAACTGAAAAGAAATAAAAAGGGAATATAAAGTCAACAAATAATTTAATTTAAATATTAATTATTCCAAACCTCACCTTGCTCTTCTGTTCTGAAACCACACCTCTACTTGTCTGGGCTTCAGATTCAAGTCCTCTGCCAACGCTTGCTTCCGTTTCTAAAATTGAAAACAAAATAATAATTCATAATTTATATATTAATAATCTATAAAAAAATTATAATAGTCATACTCACTTTATGCCTTCACTTTTTTAGACTATTTTACTCTTGAATTAACTAGATTAATATCACAAACTATATCACTATTTGTTTAATAGCATATAAAAAAACCACTCCACTGTCTGCATAAGAGCATATAAAGCCTAATTTGAAAATAACTCTTTAATTTCTTTTGTATTAAATCTCTTTTTTTTCTCCCTTTTATTTTATTTTATTTTTAGATTAAAAAAAGACAGAAAGGGTGTCATTGATAATAATTATAATACCAAAAATACCCTTACACTTGCAAGGAATTTACGGAAATGCCACTAACTTACCGGATTCAGTGTGTTATGCTTCTTGAACGTTTCTTCCAACACCATGGACTGTTCTTTCGTCAGCCTCAGCTTCTTCCTCGTGGTGTCACTGCCACCACCGTCATCGTCGTCGCTCCCTCGCGAGCACGAGGTCCTCTCACCTGCCACGGCGGCGGCATTATCGTCGTCCCTCTCGCTCAGCTTGCCGCCGCCGCTCCCGCTCGAGACGGCGCTGTTCGGCGAGGAAACGCCACCGCACTCAGCCGCCGAATTAACGTCGATTCCTCGTACCATATCGGAGCTCCGATCCACTACATGCAGTTGCACGTGAGTTTCACAATGGTTTATTCAGGGAATGGCAGGTTTTGTAATTAAAGAGCACAGCCAAGGGTATTTTTGTACAAACACTTGGATACTTCGGATTTAGAAAATAGAAATTTAAAAAAATGCGTGTATAACTGACAAATTATTTAACAGTCCATGAATATTGCATTCTTTATTAAAAAATCTCTTTGAGAATAATAAGCTAAAAATGATAAGCTTATGTAATTTTTAATTGGGTATAACTGATTAAATATGTTTTATAGGGGGGGGGGGGAACAGCGAAAGAGATGAAAAGGTGAGGTTTTAAATTGCAGTTGCCATTACAATATGTTCTTCATCCTTCTTATTGTAATGAATTGCATATGAATGTGACAAAAAATGACTGATGCAAACACAACATTATAGTAGCAAATATAAAATAAAAAATGTCATTAATTGCAACCAAAAAATAGTCGGTGAGCGTTTTTCTAAAACCTTGTGCAAAGGGCAGAACCTGGATCTGAGTTGGGTTATTGACTGCATGAGTTAGATATTAGATTAACCAACAAAGGTTCGAGTTTCCAAAAGTTAGAGAAACAAATGTTTTATTTATTTATTATTTCTTGCAAAAAGAAAAGGGGTGATTGAAGAGATAAACTAAGGAAAATTGTTGGTGAGAAAATACTATACCAACAAAAATTTGGTGAAAAAATACTAACAAAAAGATTTCGGGAATCTAGAAACAAAAATCTTAGGAAAAAAAGTTTAAGGAACAACAAAAACCTCGTACCTGGTAACTGAAACAAATCACCAAAGAGAGTCTTATTGTGATTCATGGGAACAGGTTGTTGTTGTTGTTGTTGAGGCTGGTGCATGTGATTCAAAGGAGGGGGTTGTTGTTGTTGTTGATTCACTCCCCCCAAACTCAAACCCAAACTCAACCCAAACTCATCATCTTTCTCACCCATTTGGTGGCAGTGTGTAACAGCCTTTCACTTTTTTTGCAGTGCAGGGGAAACTGCTGGATGGAACTATAAATATATATAGACACAGCAAAATATAGTGAATGGATGGTGCAGAGTTAATTATGACCTGGGTCAGAGTGACAAATTGGCTCAATCATGACTTAAATGGCTAGCTAGCCTAGGCATTTTAATATGTTTTTTGGATTCTTCAAGTCTAAGTCAGGTTATATTTTAACCATGGTTCGTTTTAACCAATGTGGGTGGTTATGGTTAGTGTTGGGGATTAGGATTACTGTGCCGGTGGTAACAGGTAACTGATTAAGCAAGAGCTTAATTAGCTTTAACTAGTTCTGTTGATGAAAAACAGCTGCTTTTCCAGTAAGAATGTTGACCAGAAAGAGGAAGGGTTTTGAGGGGGGTGCATTTGTTTGTTTCACGTGATGTGCTTGGAAGAATCATCATCATCATCGCCTCATCATGGAGATGATGAGGTTGTGGAGTGAATGCACGTTTGAGCTATGATAATAAATATATTATTTTAAAATTAAGGTGTCTTTTGAATAAAAAAAATGTTAAAATAATTTATTTATTTTTATTGATAAATAATCATTTTATTTTGAGAATATGTAAACTATTGGTAAATTAGTCTCGTTAGGTAGACATATAAAGTTTTTACTTTTTTAGAAATTATTAAAGTAAAAAAATTATAATTCTCATATTTCATATATGCAATTAATTAAAAAATGATTATCAAGAAATAATGATTTCCAAAAATTAATTTTAGTTTATTTTTTCACAAAAATATCTAAGGAACAAGAATCCAAAATTTTTGAGAAAAAAATTTAATTACATATTTTATACTAATCTTTAATTTCTAATAAATATATTAAGACTAATTAAATTTATTTTACACATTTTAAAAAATTATAATTTCTAATAATCAACTTTTCTAGGAATATGTTTTATTGGTATGAAAAAATTTTCTCTCTTAAAAATAATATTTTTGGATTTAATTTTTAAATATGTAAAAAATATGATAATTATCTTATATGTATAATTTAATAATTGGTACATAAACTTTATACATTTAGGAATTAAATTATAAGTTAATTGACTAAATGATCCTATAAAATTAATGATAAAATATAGTTATCCCAATTGTTACACATTTAAAAATTAAATTATAATTTTCATTTTTTTATAAATTAAATTATCATCCATTTACGTATTTAACGATTAAAATAATCATTTGTTTATTTTATTATATGAATGATATTAAATATTTATGGAAATTTTAATCTAAGGTGGTGAGGACACGGTGAGAGTTGCTGTTGTTGGCATGATGCAAAGATGGGTCGCATAGGGATTTTGCGAAGGTGTGTGGGCCCCGTTTGACATGGATTTCCAATGGCATGCTAGCCACAAATCACGAGGCATAACAGTTGCAGGAAGGAAGAGTTTAACCCCCACCAGTAGCAGCGGCGCGTGATTTTCATTCACTTCTGTTCATTTTCCATGGGCACAAGAATAATTTTCTCTTCTATGGCTTGGAACTTGGAAGTTTCAATGTTAGGATAAAACAAACAAAGTACTAGTAATATGTAGTGTAAAGATTTTTATATTATTAATTCTAAGTTATAATTTTATTTTATTTTTGCTTAAAATTTATAATTTGTAATTAAAAATCATATCAAACACAACTCAAACATACTATTACTCATTCCGTTTCAGACTTCAGGTTATATGAACTGTCTGAGAAAAAAAATTATAATATATGTTGTTTTAAAAAATACTACATTAAATATTTTTTTAGATTATCCTTATAATAATACTCATTCCGTTTCAGACTTTCAGGTTATATGAAGTGTCTGAGAAAAAAAAATTCTAATAAATTTTGTTTTAAAAAATACTACATTAAATATTTTTTTAAGGTTATTCTTAATCAGGGAGAGTATTGTATAAAAAATATATCAATCATATATTAAAAAGTTATTTAATATTTTTTTAAGCTGAAATTCAAACAAATATAAGATATTTAATATAAAAACTATATGTTTAATCCCAAATTATTTAGTCTAATTCTCGTTATTGTTACAATAACAAAAAAAATATATCACACATTGCATGGAACATACTATTTCATGTAACATCCAAAAATAATTCAATAACTACTTAGATAAAAGATTATCTAAATATACATCTTAATAAAAGAAAAAGATAGATTAAATTATTTTAATATATTATATTATATTATTATATTTTAAAAGATATTAGTGTAATAATATATTATATTAGATAAAGATAATAAAAATATGAGAAAAAATGATTGGTTAAACAAATTTCAAAAAATGTAATTTCAAACTACTTACAACACTTATACAAGGATAAAAAAATTATTTTTCCAAAAATCACAAATAATTTGTCTCTCTTGACATTAATGGGTTGTTTAAGGATGGAGAACAAAAAAGAAAGCGAAAAAATTATGTTGAGAGAAAGATAATAAAAATTTTGAATTACTTTTTAAAACTTTCATGTATAATTCTTTTGGTAGCATTATTATTTTACTGTATTCTTGATATAAAGAAATCAAGATTAATAACATTTTAGTGTTGGTTATTTTAATAAAAGAAATATATTTCACACAATAAATTAACACACAATAAATTAATATTGACAATGAGAAAATCATAAAACATTTTTAAAATATAAAAATACGTATAGGACAATTATAATTTGTACAAACATAAATATTTTAAATTTCTTTTATCATGATATATAATATTTTATAATATCTTATAATATTTTACTTTTATAAAAATATTAAAAATTAATTCTTACTTCCACTAACAAAAATTTATCCATTCGTCGTTGCTTCTGCATCTAAAATTCAAATCATTAATGTTTCACAATTCATATCAATACCATTAAAAAAAAAATGATTCCTCTAACTCCTTTTTCAATGTTGTTGAAAATAAAAACATGTCCACCCGGTTAACAGTAGTGGTCAATTGATATTGTTCACAATTCAATGATAGCTGTTTGTAAATTATAATTATCCCATAGTAGTAACTTTCAGTTTTTCGATAGGTTGAAGCTTTAACGTAACTATACTAGGTCAAAATTTCAAAATCAACGCTCCATCGAATTAAAAGTTTCATCATTAACGGAGAACAGGGGGCAAATTATACCTATGACTAATAAAGGAAAGCACCGTTTTAATTGTTTGATTAAGGTCAATAGAAATTATATTTCATAAATAAGTCGGTGATAACGATTTGATTCATTAATAACGTAACTTGCAAAAGATTGCATTAATCAAATTAATTGTTTGAAGAAAAAAAAACATAATTCTAGAGTCAGAAAAATATAATAATTAATTTCTATATTAAGCTATTATACTATATATGTAACATAAATAAATTCGAGTTGTGAAAATCTGGTATAATTTTACTTCAAACATAATAAAAAAATTAATTCAATGCTATAAAAGGGAGTGTTGATATAAAAATAATATTAAATATATTTTTTATTCATCTAAAATTCTCTAAATTTGCTTTTAGTTCCCCATGCATTTTTTCTTTCTTATTTTGCATTTTCAAAGTACAAAAAGTGTTGTTTATTTATGCAAGTGTCTAACTCTATTAACTTAATTTGGCATTGTGACGTGACATGACTAATATAGTACGTATTAACAGTGTACAAATGGATATTTTGGGTGATGTTACATTTACAAATGTTTTTTTCACCTAAAAAAACTTTCAAAATATGATTTTAACTAAGTTTAACTTTAGTCCTAAAATTTTTTTAAATTAATTTAGTTCCTAAAAATTTAAAAATTGATTTTAGTCCTTAATTTAAAGTTTCATCCCCTCATCAATGTTGGAGTTTCTTGAGAACATAAGGGGACCATGGCCTCCAAACTTTTTAAGGTACATATTATAGGCATTGGGTGAAAATACGAAAACTTTAGACAGAGAGTTTAGCATATTCACAAAAATTTGTAGTGTTTCGTATTTTGTTTTCTTTTTTTGTGTAATAGGAATGAAACTTAAAATTTTGATTTTCGTGTTCAGGATTTGTTATTATTTTTATTATAAAATGCCTAGTTTCTTTTAGTAATATATGCGGGTTGATTGAAGCTACAAAAGTCAAGCAACTACATTAACAATACTATTTAATTAATATAGACACACTCAATGTAAATGACCATTAAAATAAATCACACTCAATTAACTATAATAGAAGCTAGCACCGAGTGTCTTTTTACTTTAAAAGTAAAACAATAATAATACTTTCCATACATTATTAACTATTTAATTAATATTAATTATCTTTTCAAAATATAAAACTATTTGTTGCATCCTTCAAACTCAATTTTCTTTTACTTTTATATGTTTATTTTATATCAGAGAGTTTATATAATATAACTACCTTAAATCTACATATTTTTCTCGTGGAGTTTTTATGCAAATTGTTTTATGAATTTTGCGATTCTCTTGTAATTTTATTCTACAAAATTTCCCATGATTCTGGCAAGAATATGATTGTCTTTAAATTCATTGAGAATTTGATTAAAAAAACTTAATATTTTGTAATTATTGTACAATTTATTTTGTATAAAGAAAAGACTTATTGTGACTTACACAAAAATAACTTAAAAATAAATTTTCTAAAATTTTATTTAGTGGAAACAATAATATATATATATATATATATATATATAAAGTAGTAAAAAAAAGCTCTAAATAGTGCTATTAATAAACTAGATAAAATATTTTAATATTTGAATAATATCATTAAATGCTTATAATCACTTGTAAAAATATTATCTTATCAAAACCAATACATCTAATTTATACATTATATAGTCTAAATTAATTTGGTCCCTCCAAACTTTTGTTTCAAACTCCGCCACTGCCCCTCACACTTTCACCTCACCAACAATTAATATCATAGAATAACATTTAACACCACTATTAAGAATTAAGAATTAGAGGAGCTAAAACCTTTTAGGTGCATATTATATATCCCTTAATAACTAACAAAAGGATTAACTTTATGTGCCTACAAAAGATTAAATGGGTTGGACAAAAAGTTGAGCCATATGCTTTTGGATTTAAACTTCTAGTCATGAGAAAAGTTATGTATTAGATATCATTTAATAATAAGTCTCACATTCAGTATGAATGAACAAGTTGAACTAACATATAATTGGAAAAAAAATTCACAAACTTAAAACATGAGTTTAGTGTAGTATCAAGTTCACTTGTAGAGTTTATTTGTGATCAATTGGTAAAGATCATTTGATGTTTAAACCCTTCTTGCATTCCCCAACAAGTGGTAGTGAGCAAACGACAATGCAAGTATGTAAAACATGTTGCCAACAATGGATAAGCTCTTAGGGCATAATGACAATGCAAATATTTAGAGCATATTGGTGGCCAATGCTAAGCTCTAGCAGCCATTTAATACTTGTCAATGGAAAATGATTTCGCTTAAGGGGTAGCAACCATATGGAATAGACTCACTTAGGAGGAAATTGTTGAAATGTAATACTGAATATTTTTATTAAGTCCAAGTATATTTAGTAAATATATTCAAATATTGGCAAAGGCTACAATGGCGAAGTAATATCCTTGAGTATGGTGTATAGAAAATAAAGGTCTTTAGATTGATCTCAGTCCATAGTAGTATGATATGCATCCTCCATACTCTACCATCAACTATCTTCTTTACCCTTCTTTTTTCCCCCTTCTTCTCTATACTGCAAACCACCATGATTCTCAACAGCCTTCTTCTCTCCTGTTACCAATGGTGCAACCACACCATCCTTTTTCCCCCCTCGGTCCAAAAAAAAGGGAAACACAACATAGTAACATCCCTCAACTCACCAAAACAACAAATTAACAACAACCAACAATCTAGAAGATCATTAGAACCAATATTAAATCAGTATTTACCATAAAAGTGGAAGTTATACAAAATATTAATCAAACAAATAGAAGTTTCAGAACTATTACAACATGAAGAGAGAAAAACAAAATCAAAACCAGATTTAAGAAAAAAAAATAGAACTCCTAGATCTAGTCGATTCACTCCACTGCGTAAACTACCCTTGTGTCATTACCACTTCACGTCTATTGGCGACAAAGTCTCTAAAAGATCTCATTAGACAACGATTTTGTAGTGGTGTGTCATGTTTGGCTTTCGTGGTGACGCCTTGGGTTTGGGTTTTTAGGGTGGTGTGTGGCATTGGTTGGCGTGGAGCACCATAGATTTGGTAGATTCGCTGCTTCTATGATGGGTTTCAATGGGAAGCAATCTCGCCTAAGCACACTAGCTTCACCATCACACTCTTCCTTGTTGACGTGCCACCGTTGAACACCATGCACCACCAACCAATGATTCAAGCCTAGATCTATAAATTAGCAAACATCATCGATTCTCCACCACTGGCGTAGCTATCACCATCAACCGTCACTGATTTTAAGATTGAAAATTATGGCGACAATGGGGGTGGTGTCAAATGGGGGGAGGGGTGGTTGGAGACTATGAAGGGAGAAGGGTTGGCAAGAAAGAAAATGAAGCGATGGTAAGGTGTGGTTGGGGAGAGGAAAGGTGGTGGTAAGGTGTACCATAATACCATGGAATGAGATCAATCTAAAGACATTTATTTTTTATGCACTATACAAACAAAAAATCTATTTCTCCACTAGTCTACACCTAGAATATTTATGAAGTCCAACATTAGTAAGAATGGACAAATTGAGAAACATATAAGTGGTAAGGACCCATAAAGCTAATATGCCTTAAGATTTTGAGTTGAATGTAGTACTAAGTTCATTTGTATGGTTTGTGCTCATGGTCCATTGGTGAATATTTTGTCATAACTTTATCCCGTTTTTTTTTTCAGTAAAAAGTTTTGGAAAGATTTAGAATAGTTGATTCAAGACATTCTATAAGAAGTTTTTTTTTTTTGTCTGAACCCTCTGATTCATTGTAGGAAAATGACCTTAACTAATCTAACGTTCGAGCAAAAGGTAAGTAAAATCTAGCTAATAATTGTTTACATTAATGATTGAACTCGGATACTATTCAAACGATTCAGCTTTAATTTTAACACATTAATTAGTTATGCTCAATCACCTTATTCTACAAGAAGAAAAGTTTCTCTTAAGCTCAAATTTAAATGGACATTTTGAATCATATTATTGATAGTCAAGCAAGATAATTTACAGGTCTACATGATGATTTTGGTTTTGAAGATATAAATGAGAAAGGAAAAATACTATTCTTGATTTCTCTATTTGTTTAAAGAAGCAACAAAATATCTTAACATTTATAAGAGTAGAAGTTCAAAATAGCAAATTAATTATTTAAATTTTATTGATTAAATAAATAAATTGAAATTTTCACTTATAAGTTTAAGTTAACATTTTTTTATAACAAATGGTATAACTCTTACACCCAATTCTCTATTCCTGTTCTTGTGTTCTTACACATTATTCTTTATTTACGTAAAATGATAATAATCATTGGTTTTGAAATGAACATATATATCATGATTGGGTGAATTTCAGACAATCTTTATACAACAAATATATATTTGCTATTTGAGGTTTTTTATGAAGAGATTTTTTTTTTCTATCAGCAATTCAGCATCGTATACTAGCAGATATAAGTTGCTACTGCTGAGATCTGAACAGATATCATTTGCCTTTTTCGTTGATATTTCCTTCTCATATGTTTTTCTTATTATTGATGCGTTTGAAAATATCAATTAAATAGTTTTTTAAATTATTTTTCTACCGGTGGGGATTCACCTCTTTATGAAAAGCAATACTTATTCCATTTTTTTTAACAGATGCGATATTTCATTAATTTACGAGCATTTTCAAGAGTAGAATTTCAATGTTTTTTCTTCTTCTTTAATGGTACAATTTTTAAGAACAAAAAATAAGTTTTAAAATAGTCATCACACAAAAAGGTCTTAAAATTGTCACACAATTCTTAATAATTATTAAGAATTGTTTCTTATACACACAACAATTTTTACTTAAGAACTATCACGTCAATTACTCTAATTCTAAAATTAGATAAAAATTAAATCTTAAATTAAAACCCCCCATAAATAACTCCCAATGAGATACTCTAATAGGTCTTATATTTTCATTAAGCAGGTTAAATATACAAAATTTTACATAATTGAAAACCAAATTACCACAAAATTCCATTTGTAACATCTTATTTTTAAAATATAGATGAATACTGAGTATTAAATTAAATATTTATAAATGTATAAAAATTCATATTATATATATATGTTTTAATTTTTTGATATAATTTCACTTTATTTTCAATTAATAAATAAAAATATATTTTAATAAGTTTACAAATACAATTATCTTTTAACCGTTTCATACATTACACAGATATAAAATTTTAACCTATAGGCATATTAATATATGATTTGGATTTTCTTTTACTTTTTCAACACAAAGATATGGTCCTCTTAAGAAAAGAAAGGATATATATATATAACTTAAACTAACTAATAAAAGAAATAATCGAAATTCGTTTATATATGCGTCCAAATGATTCAATGAGTGGGAAAAGGTTATAAGTTTAAGCGATTTTATAATAAGCAAATTTTTATTTTTATTTCGGAGAAAGCCTAAGTTTTTAATATTCGATAAGAGTAAATGGATTAAATATTTAATTTATTATAAACGACTTTTATTTTTAAAATATTTTAAATTATTTGAAAAAAACTTTATGTTGGTGTAGGTAAGTTTACCATGTTAAAAAAAGTAAAACGTTTAACTAAAATGAAATAATTATGATAAAATGTTTTTATAAATAATACTAATATATTTCTGTATCATTTATTAATATTTTTATAAAAAAATAGCATGATTGTTTGTTATTTTAAAATATAAAACACGTTTTAATATAAGAATATACATAGTTAATATTTTTTATTTAAATGAAAATATAAAATAAAAAGTAAAGGTAGAAAAAATAAATTTAAAAAACATTATTAATTTTCAGTTAATTTAAATTTTTAATTTTCAATTTCTCTCCACATTTTATTTTCTCTTTCCCAAAAAGGTATAGATAAAGCAATGGAACCTAAACCTTTGTTTTGTGAAATTAGAAGAAAAAAAAACTTGTTGATTGTTGAAAGGAAGAAAAGGATTGCCAGAATTGAAGATAACGAAAAGGACAAGGAAAAATAAAACATATCAACCTTTGGTAATAATTTAAAAATAATCTCTGGAGAATGAAAAGAAAGGGCGTGCCCAGAAACTCGAGAATTGACACTTTCAAAAGATCCATGAAAGATTTGGTGGGTAACACTTGAAATACTATTAGAGTATGAGAAGAGAAGATGATCCAGGAGGCCAGGACCAGGGGGGGAACACTCGCATAAAGTTCATGCAAAGTCCCCATCATTGCCGTTTCATCTTACACATGATGTGATTGCGAACCACTCCAAATTCAACTCCATAAATAATTGGATTTAAATCCATATGAATATTTCCACAGAAAAATGGTGAGAAAAATTAAAGGACGAAAGTGATGTAAGCAGAATATTCTACTCATGTATGGGGGGGAAAATAAGGGAAAACGATTCTTGTCATGTATCGATTCTATACTCATCATATGGGTCGTGTCCATTTGCTTGGCACATGGTTCTTAAATAATTTATATTCATTTTAGCTTTGGATATTTGGATAGGAAATTGACCTTGTGAGTGGTCATTTCACTAATATTAATTCCATCTCCGTCCAACTTTGCAATCTACAAAAAGTGAACTATAATCCTATGGGATACTTCAATATTGTAGAAAAGAAAAATGTGTATTTAGTTTTTATATTTTTTTATTAAATGTGGTTGAGATTTATGTATTTTAATTTTTGATGAATTTGATTCCAAATTTTTTAAAATATATGTGAACTTATTCTCTCTAGCTTTTTAAAAAAATATAGTGAAGTCTTAAAAAAAAGAGACTAACTTCAATTTTTTTAAGTTTAAAGACAAAACTCATCAACATGAAAGTATAGAAATGTTGATCTGTTTGAAAAATATATAAATTAAAAACATAATTGTCCTTATAAAAACAACACACATTAGTTAGTTTTTTCTTTATTTGTTTTTTTAACTGTTCAATAAAAATTTAGTAACATGTTTGATTAACTTAATATATTGAAAATTTCATTTATAAGATTATAATTTAATCAATAAGACCGACAGAATTGCATAATTACTATACATAAATTAAAAATGAAATTAAGTTATTTCTAAAATAGAGACATATATGACTAGTTGTAAAGTGAGATAACTTTAGACTAGTTCTTTACTCAACTAGCTAGTCCAATATGATCTTAATACTACTGTAGTACACAAAAGGAATAAAAAAAAAGGAGGGGTGGAAGGAAGGCAAACATATGTGACTTGTTTTAATTCTTTCACTTTCGTGCTAAACTCAGTGGTTGCTTCGTTGAATTACTATATGAATCATTAGATTCAGTTTAATGAAGTGATGTTTACTTATTTGGAAAATCACACCTTAGATTTGTCCACCATATCTCATATCTGTAAAGATTAATTTGTGTTTTTTATATTAAAATTATTTGTGTATATTTTTGTGAAAACAATTGTAGGAGAGCAGTATCCTTAATGGTTAAAGTTGTAGTATTTTTTTTTATCAGAGTTTAATGGTTGTTATGTCACGAGAGTGTAATTTTTTTGGCTTAAATGTAATTTGGTCTTTTTATTTTGTTAGAATTATAAGTTTGTTTCTCTTATTTTAAAAATAGGCATTTGATTGTTTTTATTTAAGTAAAATTATAATTTTGATCCAATCATTATTTTTTTTTACATTTTAATAAAATATGTTTTTATAGTATTTTAAATTAATATGTTAGATCTAGAATTTAATTGAATAAAAATATATAGAAAAAACTGATGATCGAACTAAATCGATAGATTTTTTAAAATAGGAAAATTTAATGTTTTTATTTATCAAAATTATGAATGAGATAAAATAAGAATACCAAATTTATATTTAAGTCAATAGTTTTGTATTCTTATATAATTATAAATTATTATTGATACAACTTTTAAAATAATTATGTTAAAATACATTTTTAGTCTTTATTATTTCGGTTTAAATCAGTTTGGTCTCTTATATGTTTTAAAAAACTAAATATACTCGTCATGTAAAATAGGATAAATTAAAATTTGGTTTTTATTGAATTCCTGATCCACGAATTTAATCCTCTATTTTTTTTATAATTTTTATCTAATTATCAGTTTTCAATAAAAAATAAAAAAGGAATAATTAAACTAAAATTATAGATATTCTAAAATAGAAAAATAGAAATCATCAATAAAAATTAAAGAGAAACTAAAATGAACATTTATCTTACAAAATATGAGTAATTTTCCTCTTCTAAATGAACTTTTTGAGAGTAAAATGCTACAAAAAGCTTTGATGAGAAGGCAAAATTGATTAGTGGTTGTTTTGGGAAGAGGGGATCCATAAAACATAAAAGGAAGTGAAGGGTTGAAGTTGAAATCGTGGGGGGACAGAGGGGGAGGGAGTCACGTGGGGAACAAATCGGAGTTCACGTGCAGGGGCATGCCATGTTGCGCCACGTGGTCCCATGATTGGCCCCGTGCGTGTCACTTTGTGTCTTCGAAACCAGACACGCAATCTCCCAATAATCATTGGATACTCTCACAACTCTCCATCGCACGCTCCTCCCTTGCGCGTGCCTTTCACTTCCCTCAAACCTACCTCTTTTCCTCGTTTTATTCCTTTGCCAGCCAGCACCAATGTTTATTATACTATACCAAAAATATCTATTGAAATCTTTTTTTGTTGAATTTAAATTAGAAACTTAAAAATAAAACTGTGGCATTTTTTCGTATCACTACAAACTCGTACAAATGGCATATAACTGTTTAATTTGACATAAATTCATCGTATTCGTATATCTTGTTATCCACAATCATATCATGGACTGTTATAAAATACTAACACAGATAAGCTGGCATGTGTGGAACCACGCCCCTACTAAAAAAATCCACGTCCAAATTTGATAGAAGGTGTGTTTGGATTTTCTATAAAAGCATATTTGAGAGTAAAATTGATTATTTTTATAAAAATATGTATGAAAGTAAAGTTTTTTCTTGAGACTTAGTTTTAGAAAAACCAAACTCGAAATAATTTTGTAAATTATAATCTAAATATGCACGTAGAAGTTAGAACTAGCAGTTTCAATTTTGACGTGAAAAATTAAATCTAGGATTTCAAATCGAACACGCTATAAGTATAAATAAACAGACGTGACATGTTGTTTTTTTAATTCGTAGAAATTAACTTCAAATATAATGAGTTTTAAAACAACTCATACATACTATTTAATCAATTAAGTTGTATTTCCTGTTAAGCATTGTTAAGCACATGTAATGTGTTGCACACTTAATTTTAGTTTAAACTTATAATAAATAATTAAATTCTACCAAATATATATATATAACTTAAAGTAACTAATAAAAGAAATAATCGAAATTCGTTTATATATGCGTCCAAATGATTCGATGAGTGGGAATAGATTATAAGTTTAAACGATTTTATAATAAGCAAAGTTTTATTTTTATGTCGAAGAAAGTCTAAGTTTTTAATATTCGATAAGAGTGAATGGATTAAATATTTAATTTATTATAAACGACTTTTATTTTTAAAATATTTTAAAATATTTAAAAAACACTTTATGCTGGTGGAGGTAAGTTTACCATGTTAAAAAAAAGTAAAACGTTTATATAAAATGAAATAATTATGATAAAATGTTTTTATAAATAATAGTAAAAGAGTACAGGAGTAAAAAACGTAGTCCACTGGTCAGTAGGCCCACTCCTCACTCAGTGACTCGGCAGCAGTTAACCGGCTGGGTTCCTTAGGGTTTTATTCTCACTTCTCACTTTGCGAGCCCTGCAGCGCCATCGCTTTTCGCGCCACCTCTTCAGTCTTCATTCTTCTCACTTCACGAATCACGACCGCACCGTGCGAAACGCTCCCAGCCTCCCACCGCGCCACCTCTTCAGCTCTTCATTCTTCCCGCTGTTTGCAATTTAAGGTTTCTTTTCCCCTACTTTATTAGCTTTGAGGCTTCTGTTCTGTACCGTTTGCAGACATTCTTGTTCTTAGCATCTGATTACCATTTTTGAGCTATGTCTTGTTTCTTTTCTTTTTTATGTAATGATTGTATAGTATTGGTTTAGTGCTAATTTGGCTGCATGATCAGGTTTTTTCACATGGTTAACTACCTGTTTATTCTCCATTGACAACTGTGATTATAGTTAATTAATTTCTACTTGATGTGCTATTTTTTTACAATTTTAAATTTAGGTGTGAAAATGGGGTTATCTGCCAAGAAATCTAGAAAAAGAGGAAAAAGTGACAGTGATTCAGATGAATACGATAATATGGAGTATGAAGAGGTATTCATTGCTGCAAAATTTTAGATTTTTTAATTTGTTGTTCAATAATTGTATAACGTTAGTGATTTCCTTATGGATTTTGATTAAGGGTTGTTTTCCTGATGTAGGTGGAGGATGATTTCGATGATGATGGTGAGAAGGAGGATGAAGAGGAAGAACATGGAGAGGAAGTAACAGATGATGAAGATGGGCCAGGAGAGCATAGTGAATGGAAGAATGATGAGATGGAACAGCTTGAGAAAGAATATAGAGATCTTCATCACCAGGAGCTGTGAGATTCCATTTAACATTTGATATATATTTAGTTTATGTTGCATATGGAACATTCAACATTTCGGAATTATGTCACTAACAAGTTTCAGTGAAGTCTTTGTTTTTGGTTTAATGTACTTGTTTTACTAGTTGGTTTTAACCATGCCGAATGGCGTTGTGTGATGCCAACTTCACATAGTGGGATAAGGCTTTGTTGTTGTTGTACTTCTTTTACTAGTGCTATTTGTAATGAGCATTAAGTTCAATTTGTCTCAAAGATCAAATATATTTTGTTGTATCAAATATAATAATGAGAGACTAAAGTATATTGCATATTTTAGTCTTTTTATTTTTGCTGCTATTATTAGGTAACCAAATGAATCATGCTCTTGGAATAATGGATCATGATACAATTATTTTTTACTGAGATTGTCAGCTGTGATTGTATTTATCTACCGAATCAATAACAATAGTCCCATTAGGATGTTTCTTATTATTATTAACTGTTTTGTTCTTCAATGTCTTGTTGTATTACTTACGAATAACATTGTCTTTTTTGACATAGAGTTCTCACATATGTTCATAAGCATTGCAAAATATCTGCAAGATATTGCTTTCCCAGTTATGTTAATGTGGAATGTTACAGACTTCTGAGATCCCAAATTTAATTTTTTACCTTCAGAGATACTTTGAAGAACTTGAAGCATCATAAGGATGAAGATCTTCTTAAGGGTCAAGCTGTGAAAAGCCAGAAGGTGCAGTTTTATTGTTTGACTTGTGCCCTGGCTAATGTTTTTTTTTTTTCTTCCCATTATTTTATAGGCTATTGTGTTCGGTTATTCTTTTGCCATTAATTTAATTTTCTGTTTCTCCATTTGCTTTTCATTGTAGTAAGTTGAAGAATGTTTATTAGTCCTTAATTCATTCATAGATGTTTTCAGTTTTACCTATCACCTTTTCTTCAGTGTCATTTCCATGGATTCTGCTTTGAGTTTGTAATAAGTAATAACATAACCAAAATTTGTTTCACCTAAAGGCCCTCTGGTACAAAATTCTTGAGCTTAGATTCTTGCTTCAGAAGCCATTCTCAAGCTCCAATAGGTTACCACAGGTATTTTCCTACCTCAGTTTTAATGTGATTTACTATTTTATCTTATCTGAACGTCATGGCTAAACATGGTAAAACTAAATTGTCTGCAGGAATCAATCAAGTCTTTGTTCTGTGAAACAGATGAGACTGTTAGAGTAGCATATTCAGATCTGATGATTTCGTCCAAAGAGACTTTAGATTCTATATTGGAACTGCAAGAGGTGCGATTTTTGCCTGGAAACTTAAATAAAAAGAAGAGAATGAGAATTTCTTTTCATGTCTGTTTCATATCCATGTTTTAGTGGACAAGGTGTGTTTGTGCTGAATATTTCCTTTCTATATTTCACCAACTCATTATATGAAGTTTATGAAGTTTTATATTTTTTATACATACATACATATGTGTGTGTGTGTGTGTGTGTGAGGAGGGATTTAAGAGTAACTTGATCCTTCCTTTATATATATATATATATATAAAATAATATATCTGACTACTGATTTCATAGTCACT
This sequence comes from Glycine latifolia, assembly GCA_013407115.1. Lineage (NCBI taxonomy): Eukaryota > Viridiplantae > Streptophyta > Magnoliopsida > Fabales > Fabaceae > Glycine > Glycine latifolia. Next base: position 36,281,094 of record CM023958.1, read on the forward strand.
GATCTTTTTCCTTGTTCCAGGCTCTCTTTACTAAGAATCCATCAATTACCCAAGCCTCAGTTGGTAAACTGGTTTCTCTATTGTTCTTATTTTTCTTTCTAGTTTCGTCCATGATTTATCTTGTGCTTGATTGATACCTTGTTTTCTTTGATGCTTGTTGGCATATCTTTGGAGTTGCTATTGAGGGTTGTGTAATAGCACATTTCTTGTAAGAAATTGTAAATTAGCATTTTAGTTGCTTTAGGAATATGGATTTTATTCAAGGGATTTTTTTTTTCTCTTTTTGATGTACCTGTTATATGGACTGGGCTTCACTTTCATTTTAATATATTATGTTGTATGTACTTGAAGCATATAGCAACTTACCCATTTAGAAGACTTTCAACTGATGTTTGTCACCAAGTTCCTATTATAATCTTTAACCAACTTGGTTAATCAAGGTGAACACATTTGTGAATAAAAAAGTAGTCATCAAGCTGAAAATGGTTGGAAGAATTGAGAGAAGGAAAAATTGGAAGTGGGGCATGATTCTGTCTCAGGTTGATAAGTTTTTTGGTGGGGAAGAAGTATATGGGTGCAAGAGTTATCTATCTGTGTACTTACAAATATAGGAAGGCAGTGGAGTCTTCCATTTGTTGTCTTTCCCCCCCTTTCTTAGCCCTGATATCTTGTTTTACTATGGTTGAAAGCATGTAGAGAAACATCTAACCAAACAAGAAGAGTCTACCCCTTATTCTTTTTTCATTTTAAGATATATAGGCCCATATGCAAAATTATTGAAAATGTAATTACTGGAGTTGATAAAGTTGTGACACACTAACACTTGACAAAATGTTATCAAAGCCTAAAATGCTGGTTTTAGATGAGGATGTTATAATAAATGTTTGGGGAATGTAGGACTGGCAAAGTATTCTTTCTGTAGGACTATAGTTGATTGTAGGTCAAATGGTGATAAGTTCTTTCTCTATCTTATGTTTCCCTATTTTCTGTTGGCACACCTGGTTACAAAACTCTACATACTTGACTTTTCATCTCTAAGACAACCTTAGGAAAATCATTGCTTTATGTTCTTAATGTTAATATTCTAATGTGAATTTCAATATTGGTTGCAAATTTTCTTGAACCTTGAATATTGTTTGAAAGTAATGAACTTTTTCACCCTCTTCATAAAGGTTCAGAAGGGTCATCAAAAGATTTAGAAGTTTATAAGCATTTGGATGACAATCTTGATCAGGAGTGGTCACAGATTTCACAGATGCACAAGAGGTATTTTCATAATCTTCTAAATGCAGTATTATTCTGCTACACATTCATTTTCTCTATCAAGATGTTGCAGCTTGAGACTAACAGGTTTTGTTTTATGAGCCGTTTTTTTGCATAAAATAATGCTTGAAAGTTCTCAAATTATACATTTTTTGCACTTAATCTACATTTCTATCTTAAATATGTTGTTATGTGACTCATTATGCATTTGATGCTATTCATGATTGTATCTTGCAGTATAACATCTTTCAGAGACAAGTCAATCAACAAATGGCAGCGGATGACACAAGTGACTACTGGTGCTGCTGCCATTAAGGGCAAATTGCATGCCTTTAATCAGGTCAGGTTTTTTAACTGGTCTTGGGATTTTTCTTTTATGTGATAGGTGAGTATTTAATGCTAATTTTATTGCCCCATCACACAGGATATTAGCAATCAAGTTGCTGCTTATATGAGAGATCCCAGTAGATTAATCAAGCAGATGCGGGTGAGAAGATCAGATGTTAATATATTTGTATCTGTAAGTCATTCTCTTAATCTTCAGTTGTTTTATATTGTGCGGCATATTCCATATTAGGCTGAAACAGGCTTAAGGAGTATGCTAAGTTAAAAGCTGATTTATTTACCTTTGTCACTGTCTGCTACATGTCTCCAGTTTCCAGAGGTTGTCGGTGAATCTAAAGAAGTGGTAAGTCTTGTACAGTACTATTTTCTGAGTGTTGCTTCGTTATCACTTGTGTGCAAGTTGCTTCATTATAGCATGTGGCTTAGCTGTGTATGTTTTTTTTTGTGGGGGGGGGGGGGGGGGGGGGGTTGATCTTACAATTTGTTATTTACAATCTTAATTCTTAATTTTGATTACCTTGCTCTGCAGGAAACACGGGCTGATGGTGATCCTGAACTTCTGGATGACTCTGAATTTTATCAACAATTGTTGAAAGAATTTTTTGAGACAGTTGATCCTTCATCATCTGGTAAACACTTTTCTATTTGGCTGATTAATTTTTATAATAATATTTTCTTGCATTTACGAGTGATATTTGGCATAGTTTTAAGTTGCATAAGGGCTTCAAAAGGCACACACCGTCTTTAACAGGTCCAAATGGCTGAGTTAAGTTTAGCTGGACTCACCATCACGGTGGTTTTGATATTGAACGTTCTCTATGGTCTAGGTTTTGCACTTGTACTATAGGGATATCTACTGGCATTTCCCTGGGATATATAAAATATGAATGACTCATAATGCTTGCTGTTTCTGAAAACTGTGCCATTTTTGCCAAGCTTGTGCGAATAGTAAAAAAAAAGCACGAAGGTTCCCCTAAACAGCCTGTTGTAAATTTTCAGAGGCTGAAATTTACATATGTTGCTTTCTCTCACCACAAAATAGTTCAGTTATCTCCCTAAAAATAATATTTAATTGCTTTCTTTAAGAGTGCAAGTCCATTTTTCTCATTTTCTACCAATTTATTTATACAGAGAAAGCATTTTATGCTTTGAAGAGAATGCAACCAAAGAAAAGAAAAATTGTTGATCGTCGCGCCTCAAAAAGTCGGAAGATAAGGTATTGAAAGATTACTATATTTTTTTTCTTCTTTACCGTTGTATATATATCTTGCCGTCATTTATGAAATGAATAATATTTTGAATGATTTGATGAAGGTATAATGTTCACGAAAAGATAGTAAATTTTATGGCCCCACTACCTGCCAATATTCCTCCTATGGCTCCGAAGTTGTTTGAGAATCTGTTTGGATTGAAGACACAAAGATCATCTGCTGCAGCCTCATAAATCATGTTGGCAGACAGCAATATTGGTCTCACAGTTTTGCCCTTACTTTTCATATATTGTACACTAATTTGTCTTCTACATGATGTTGATTATTGAGGAATTTGATATTTTTTCCTCATGAGACAATTTTGTTGTAAATCTATTCAGATGCCAATATAATAGACTATAGTTCTGAATTTGCTTCAACATTTCAGTTTTGAAATGCATGTTTGCTACCATATTTTATTTTATAAAACCAGCCTCTTCCATGAATTTTTGGTTCGATATTCGTGGCATAGTGCCGGAGTGAATTTGAGGGTCAATTTTAAATTAAAAGTAATAAGTCAAGAGTTCGCACATTTTTTTTTATATAAAAGAATCAGAGATCATCGTCATGGATGATTGAAAGTCCATTGATAGAACTCATGAACAAAATGGATGATTTTTCTTTTTGTTGTAAAATGGTGGGAATGAGAATTGAACCTAAAATATTTTTTTAATACAAATTACCAAATACTCATAACTTCTATTTTGTTGATCCAAAAAGGGCGATGAATCCGTCTTTAAATATGGTAACTCTGAGTGTATGTTTACGTTATTATTGAGAAATAATTATTCTTTTATGAAATTTATTATTGTTGGAAATTGTAGAAAAAAAAAGCCTTTTGGTGGTTAGTAAGAGTGAGCTCACTACTGATTTTGGGTCGATGGTGATTTTGAACATTGTGCTTTGGGTTAATCTGTTTTACAGCCGGTTGGGTTTTGTTCCAAGATCAATTTTATAGTGACAGTTGAATATAAAATTTATGATTAAGTTAATATGAACATTTTATTTATATTTAACGGTTTAAAATAAATTTTATTTAAACCTAAAATAAACGGCCCAGGACTCCAGGTTATCTATTTAACCTTACCTTTGGGCTTCGCAATGAGGCTTGGATGCCATTAGAAGGTTATTAGGTCAGCGAGGGCTGTCAAATGCTCTGAGAATTATATTAAATTTGTTTCTATTTTAAAGAATTTTTTTTTACCATTTTCTGATTACTAAATGAATTAAGTTTGGAATGCTTTTTATGTTTTTGATATGTCAAATACGTTGCCATGTATAATAATAACCTCGAGATGTGAGTATTTTCTTGAAAAAACATTGGTCTTTTAATAAAATGATTATTAGTTTTCCTTTAGGGAATGATGTTTCGTAAGAAACATGTATGTTCTGTTTATGTGAAATTGATGATGTTTCCTGTGAAAGCCAATCAGTCTTTCATAGAAAAGATGCTGGACATTGCTAAATTAGATGTCGACTAACTTTCTTATGATCACATATTATTCTATGTGTATTTGCACTTGCACATTTATAATTGTCATCATGTCAATGGGATGATTTGTTATGTGGACTTTGCTAAATTAGATGTTGACTAGTTTGCTTATGATTCTTATGTAATAATTTTGTTGATTAAGATTACCCTATCTTGTAGTGATGATTATCAAATTTGTTAGTACCCACAAAACTGTTATTAAACTTGAGAGTCATTTTCAAAATGATTTATTTTATAAAAAAAAAATATGTTAATCAGAATTGTCCAAGTGTAAGAATGTTAGAAGTTTCTAATTTCAAGTTATTTTTCCACTTATAGAATTGGTTTTATAAGATCGAGTTGAATGGACAATATTTTATTTTTCCTATGAGCCAATATAATTTTTTGATTCATTACGAGTGGAAATATCATACACGTTATTCTCTCTCTCTCTCTCTATATATATATATATATACTCTCTCTCTCTCTCTCTCTCTCTCTCTCTCTATATATATATATATGTATATATTGTTATTTAGTTAAAGCTTAATTGATAAGCGTGTAGGCAACCATGCCTAATTGGTGAAATTAAGCTAGCATGCAGCTTTCACATGCGTAGATATATAAACAGAGAACTTGGTACTGATATGAAAGCTATTTCTTTTGTTTAAATCTTATTTCTTTTTACTTGGTAGGTATATATTAGGACGGGAAATTTATAATTAGGTCTAATGAACGAAACAATGGGTCACCAAACATTTGGACGGCCGAGAAATGGCAGCTTATCACCTCAAATGCATAAAACTAATACAGCAACCTTTGGGCATTTCCAACGGCCACATCTTCACAAGCGACTCTAAGATTTATATCTGAGAGTAATTCAGAAGTTTTTTTTTGAAGAGTAACTCAATTTTTTGACTTTTAGTGATCCTTACAATTTTTTCCCAAGTGATTTGTTAAATAATGAATTGAAGTATTAAGTGCATAATCTATTTAAGAAATATTTTAAAATTATTAAATTGAAGTTAAAGTTTAGTTAAATTACTTTGATAAAAAAAGATCTGATTTTATAAGAAAGTTCGGATTTAATAATTTTAGATAGAATTGCTCTTAAATAGAGAGCAATGCATTGGATTTTGAACCGTTGGAAGGCAACTATATATCTAAATTTAACAATATTCTTTCGCTTAGAGATTGCAATTTTAGTAAGAGTTAAGGAGAATATGACTTGAAATTGAAAGTAAAGATGAGAGAATATGTCATATTACAAATGTTTAAATTTAAATCTTTTGGATAATTTGTGTTGGATCTTAGTTTTAATCTTATTATCGTTATTATCTTGGATCAATAATACAAAATGATGAAAAAGCTATAACGAAAGATGTCATACACAAAATATAGGGTAGGATGACTGAAACGGAAAGACAGTAAAATGTTATTTGTGATCATAAAATACTTATAAAACTAAAATGTAAAAATTTTATCATACAATTTTATGTCTAATAACAATATTAGAAATCGAAAACAAATATTAAAAATTTATTATAATTCATATATTTTACTGAGTCAACTGAGTTAAACTCCTTTATATAATTAATTAAGGTAGTTTGAATATAAAAAATACTAAAAGAATTAATATAAAAGTTAAATTGCATATTTTTAATCCAGAAAAAAAGAGAACTCAAAAAAAGAAAACTAAGAAAGAATTGAGAAAAGTTGTTAATTAAAACCCTACGGTATAGAAAGATGCCACGTTTTGAACATGCCACATCACTTGTATTAAACAGCCGCGGCATAAATAAAAATCTTAATTTTCACTCCATTAAATGGGAACATGAATATCTAATTATACTTGCAACCTTTGTCAATTGGGCAAGTGAAACTTCCATGCAATGAGAAATTAATATAAAATAAGTACTAATAATCTATAGTCAAGTAACTAGATGTAAGTGAGTGAGACTACGTGGCATGCTGTACATGTCATCCAACTCCAAAATTCAAAATTCGACCATAATTAAATGAAGAGATTTTTTCGTATAGATTCAGTCGAATTAAGTCAGGCTTATCTCTGTCAAAAAAAAGTCACACTTATACTACAATGACGTCCACGTTTACCTTCAAATTATTTTCAATAACCTTGCACAGTAAGAATAAGAAATACTTTTTTTATAATTACTAAAATAACTTTTCTAGAAATTTATCATTTGGTGGTGCTGTAAGAGCTTCAATGCATAATTTTCAGATGATGAAAAATTCCCTATTGTCATCCACCCTCCGAAAGCTGATACCATCAAGGACCAGGTCTGGTACATTTTCTCTGTTTTACTTTTGCGGCCGTAATGTTGTCCATCCACAATCATAATATTGGTGATAACAGTAATCACGATAATATTCATATTGATAGTAATGACATTTGACATAATGATGATATTGAGGTGGTGATATTTTTAAAATATTTTAGGATGTCATAAATTAATTTTAAAATATTTAATTTTTTATTTAATGAATTTTATAAATATTTTATGAGTAAATGAAATTTTAATTTAAATTTAAAATGTTTTAATCTTAACTTTTTGTTGAGATTAATTATTTTTATTTTAACATATAATAATCATTCTCATATGATATATTCTTCTTCTATATTTTTCTCATGGAAATATATATTATTAAATTAATAATTTTCATAATTAAAATAACTATTTCTACTTTATGTAATTTAATTAATTATATATTTTTAAGTTAAATTTACATATTTTATTACTCTTGTTAATGAATAAGAATAATTATATTAGATATAATTTAAATTTAAATTTTCAAATGTATGTCTCGTTTTTTAGTTTAATATTTTCATTACTGCTGCTCTTTCACTCTTTCTTCCTTATTTTGCTGTCGCTATTAACTTTATTGAATTAAACTATATTTTTCTACAGTTTTCTGTCTCCTTGCTTGGTTTCCAAGTTTCGCATCTTTACGTCATTCTCATGAACTTGTTTTATATTGAAAGCTGAATCGACAAGTCAATAGCAAGTCAAAAATTAATTTCTTTTTAATATATATTTTTATAATACTGTGCATGTGGTGCAAAATTACGGAAGAAGAAAGTATGATACCTCGCTCTCTCTCTTTCATACATAGTAAACATTTTTAAAAATATTTTTAACACGTAAATTAAATTATCATAATAGAAAATAATTAAATAAATATCTTCACCGAAAATTCAGCGTAAAACATTTTTTCTTTTCTAATTGAGTTTGAATATTTTATAAATAAGAATAAATATTGAAGTTTTAATAGATAAAATATTAGTTTCATTTACTTAATATCAAGGATAAAAATATATTTATTGATGTAAAGTTAAAATTTAACTTCAAAATTATATTAGTTTCATTTACTTAATATCAGGGATAATACTGATTAAGTTGAAACAATATAAATATATAATTCCATCCTCGTTGAATATTCATGTTCTTAGTGGTTAGATAGATGAACTGATTTGCCTTTTTTAAAAAAAAAGATAAACTGATTTAATTTCCATCATGTGCAAATTTCATTTCATGTATTATTTAACATTCTTTTATTTTAGGTGTTATTTGAAATCCATCTATTTTGCTTAAAGATTATTCAAAGTCATTAAAAGTTTCCTTTATAATAAAGAAATAAATTTGTATCATATTTTATTTCTTAAAACAAATATAATTATAAGAAAAAAGCAACATATACAGTACGACAACATTTCTCGCATAAACTGTTTTGAAAATTTTAAATAGAAATAGCATTTCTCATATTTAAATGCAGGTGAGGTGAGAAAGTGTAAAGTAGGACAAATTAAGAAAAATCTGAGGTCCAATAAACATTTGAATGGTCAAAAATGGATGGCTGAGACTTCTAGAAAATACTAAAAAGATAGGACACAGGACGAAACATACGAAGAATTTCCTATGAAAATCTCGGAAATTCTGCTTACTTAGCATGCTCAATGTGCACTTTTCCTCTCTATAAATACCTTCCCCTAACTGTGTTAAAACTCCATTGATCAAAACAGTACACCAAAGCAAACTAGTCCAAAAACTTAGAAAAAAACCAAACAAAGCGTAGTAATCGATTATAGGAGAATATGGGGTCAGAATGGTCTATATTAGGCACGTTCACCGCAACAATTATGATAGCCTACACCGTGTTTGACAAGTTCATCCCAACCCATATCCGTTCCTATGCCCTAATATATGTCCACAAACTAATAGGCTTTCTCTCTCCTTATATTCACATCACTTTCCCTGAATTCTCAGGCGAACGTCTCAAACGCAGTGAACTTTTCACCGCCATCCAAACCTACCTAATAGAAAACTCTTCTCAGAGAGCCAGAAAGCTCAAAGCCGAACCCACCAACGACAGCCACAAGAAGTTCCTTCTCTCCATGGACGACAACGAAGAGATAACGGAGACTTTCGAAGGCGTTAAGGTCTGGTGGGTTTCTAACAAAACCATGAACAAATCACAGTCGTTTTCGTTTTACCCTAGCTCGGACGAGAAGAGGTTCTACACGCTCACGTTTCACAAGCGCCACAGAGACCTTATCGCAAGCTCTTACATCACACATGTATTGGAACAAGGAAAGTCGATGACATTAAAGAACCGGCAGCTGAAGCTGTACACCAACAGCTGTCACACCAGTTGGGGCGGATACAGAAAATCCAAGTGGAGCCATGTTGTCTTCGAGCACCCTGCGAGGTTCGAAACCCTAGCCATGGAGAAAAAAGTGAAAGAAGAGATTATAGACGATCTTGTCACGTTCAAGAACGGAAAAGAGTATTATGACAAGATTGGAAAAGCTTGGAAGCGTGGTTATTTGCTATATGGCCCTCCGGGTACTGGGAAATCTACCATGATAGCTGCTATGGCGAATTTCATGTACTATGATGTGTATGATCTTGAGTTGACGGCGGTGAAGGATAACACGCAGTTGAGAACTTTGTTGATTGAGACAACAAGTAAGTCTATTATTGTGATTGAGGACATTGATTGTTCTCTTGATCTTACTGGGAAGAGGATGGTGAAAAAGGAGAAGGAAAATAGTGAGGATAAGAAAGATCCTGTGAAGAAGACTGAACAAGAAGAGAATAATAATGAGAGTAAGGTGACTTTGTCGGGTTTGTTGAATTGCATTGATGGGATTTGGTCGGGTTGTGCTGGAGAGAGGATCATTGTTTTCACAACAAACTATGTGGACAAGCTTGATCCTGCTCTTATTAGGAGTGGGAGGATGGACAAGAAGATTGAGTTGTCTTATTGTTGTTATGAGGCTTTTAAGGTTCTTGCTAAGAATTATTTGGATGTTGATCATCATGATTTGTTTCATGTTGTTGAGGGGTTGTTGGAAGAGACCAATATGACACCTGCTGATGTTGCCGAGAATATGATGCCTAAGTCGAAGAGTGATGATGTCGACACATGCTTGAAGAAGTTGATTGAATCTCTTGAGAAGGCCAAGAAGAAGGATGAGGAAGAAGCACGAAAGAAGGAAGAGGAAGAAGCACAAAAGAAGGAAGAGGAAGAAGCACAAAAGAAGGGTGATGAAGAAGAAGCTAAGTTGAAGGAAGAGAAGGAGAAGGAACAGTTAGCAATGGAAGAGGCGAATAAGAGTGATGAGAAAGCTGGGAAAGAGGTGAAGGAGAATGGTTTCGTCCATTGATTTGGAAAAAGGATTAAAAAAATAAAGATTGAGATTAATATATGCATGCAATATGCTGCTGCTGTGCTGTGTTGTGAATAATATTCTATTAGGAACATATGATTTAAGTGTGAAATAATGATTCGTATAGATATTATGTATTAAGTACTCGACGTGTATGGTGGTCAGCATATATATTAGGTCTTCATTTTAATATAAGATATTGGTATTGATGTGATGCTCATGTAAGTAATTGACATAATGTTTCTATGATAAATGATTAGATAAAGAGAAAATTATATCTTTTAAAATTGTTAGATTTTATCTAGTATTTTAAAAAGATAAACCATATGTGGATACATTAAAGAAGTTGTTTCTCCTTTTTCTTTCTTCTATTCAAACTAATATTCAATTAAATTAATAAAAGGAAATAGAACTTTCAAAAAAAAAAAAAAAAAACTCTATGTTATATTGCTTGGAGTATTACCTAATAATAAATGCAAATTACTGTTCATAGTATTTGAAATAGTGTAATACATCTTCACCATAAAAAAAGTAAAATTAGTTTCACCTAAGAACTTTTGAATTAAATATGAATACATTAGATTGTAAATACATGATACATGGTATAAAAAATGCAAAAATCACTCGACCATTACCAACTCTTGAAGAATTGTGGCCACATGCCTACATGTTCCTTTCAACGCAGTCAGCTATAGAATTTGGAGAAAAGCTTTGCAAAGTCCTTTTCAATTCTCCTGTAACCTTCCCATGTTTCGATATTGTCATTCGTTTCTTCCTTAGGTTAGGTAGCCATAGGACAATAATTCTACTGAAGTGCAACAATATCTTTGCCCATCCAAATGTGCAAATCAGATGCATTACTTTCACCAATGTGTTTGATAATAATCAACCCGTCCTAACATTTACGAGACCATCAATACAAGAGCAATGACTAATTCCCTTATTCTCAAACAAGTTCTTAGGATTAGCTCATTAATAGAGGGACCTAATTTTAGTCAATAAAGACACGGACTTGATTTATTTAAGTTAGGTTATATCTTTCCACAAAAAAGTTCGTTATTTACATCTAGTAATTAAAACTAATAGATAATTACACATCTATTGTTGGGTACCCGAATAATAGTAAAATAATATCTCATAACTAAAGTTATAGTTAAGAAATGTAGGAATTGACACAATATTTAAGCGTAAAAAATTCTCAAGTGGTAAGAGAAAAGAATCAAGAATAAGACTTGAGAAATATTTCTATTAAGTGGAAGAGAAAGTTCAATAGCTCTCCAAAAGCTCTCAAGTCACATGAAGGATTATTTATTCTAACTTTACCAATTGTGCATACGACAAAAAATTGATTGGGTCTATGTATTTATTCTCTCTCTAATCGCTCACAAAGTCGCTGCAAACTGTATTAGCAAGGAAAAGTTCTATATGCTAAACAGTAAATTTCTTGTAGTGCACTTGATGCTATTAAACACTTACATATCTCGTTATATATGCTAAATTTCTCAAAGGCAAGTTACTATCCCTCACTTACATATCTCTCACTTTTCCCTCGCAAATTGCTTCACCACAGAGCCGTCATTATCCTCTCATTGTTCTTTATAATATATTCCTCGCAATTGCCTTAATGTTCCCTCACAATTCTACCTTTGTGAATCAAACACCATTCCGTCGTATACCTTGCAACTATTCCTACACAAGTTCCTCCCTATCCCTTCACAAATTTTCCGTCACTTTTCCTTTGCCAGTTCCTCGCAAGTCCATTTGATTGCTATCATTGCCTAATTTCACTCGCCAGTCTCTTTTAATTCCTTCGCAAATTCAATTTTATGTTTTTTATTTTTCAAAATTATTATTTACCTTTATATTCAAAATAATAAATAATATATATGTTTGATTAATACAACAAAAAATGAATTATATAATAATAAAAATGAATTATATAATTCAGGATAACTTAAATTATATATTTCAAAATGATTCATGATAACATGATTCAAAGTACCTAACAATTAGAAAAATCCTTTAAATAATATCAACAAATCAAACTTTCTTACTCATGACTGAATTCTTTCAAGATAACTAAATAATAAAACTTTTGTATCAAAGTGCATAACAAATAAAATACAACAAGAAATACTAGTCAACATGTTTCATTTATTGTTGAGTCTTACAACATAAATAAAAAGAAAAATTTAATCATCAAATTAAAGTGTATTATCATTATCATTTATTTTTGTTTGATGATGGTGGTGGATTCATGAAGGCAGACAATATCTCTTTTGGAAAGAACTCCATCTATGCTTGCATTTGTGAGATAGAAATAAGAGCTTGATTAGCGAATCTGAAGGATATTTACCTTGACTTGCAAAAATTCTGAAGGATCTCCATTCCCCCTTCTAGATTAAGCAATCCTTTAGGGAATGAGAGTTTGATGACCAAGGCTTTCAATTAATTCTCCTTGGATTCATTAGGTCGATCAACTCCTTGTTACGGTAGTTTCATTTTTTTCTTCATTAGGGGCCTTCCATTTATCAAGGTGATGACATTAACATTCTACCATATATGGGTTCACAACTGGCTAAGATATATAGGGTGTTCACTTGATTCTTCAACCTACTCATAAAGGATGCTAGCTGACCCATCTGTGTTTCCAAGTTGAGGTTTGCCGTAGTTTTTTGCTGAAATTATTGTAGATAGAAATAAGAGCTTTAACCAAATATATGCTCCAGAGAGATACCTATGTTGGGATTTTATTGTAGTGATGACCTAGTTGATATTGTTTGGAAGTTCAAAAATTAGATGATCATACTCTTTGTTAAAAATAGTTCGCCGAGGGGATAGTCAGAAAATTCTTGAATTTCATGCATTGGATTGCTCCTTAGATTCTTTTTGATATTCGAAGACTTAGTCAACTATAAACTTTGTGGGTTAAGCTTAATTTAACTTGGTCTAAAGTTTGTGATAAATATTTGTATGAAAAATATTCACTAAAAACGACATATACTTAGGGTAATCATATAATGGATGGAGACATTAGACTTTTTTGTTACTGATGTTTTTATTTAACTAAATTTAAGTTGTTAGTATAAAACATTATGAATTTAAACTAATGATATGATGCACTACTGTATTAATAATGAAATGCATTAATAGTATATATTAATAATATAATACACCATGGTATCAATGTATATAAGTTTATATAGTATTGATGTTAATAATTTTTTTTTATTAAAAATTAAGATATTTAATCTGTAAAAAATGCTATATTTATTCATATAAACATTATGAAGTTTATCCGTTAACATATAACATTTGTTAGTGATATGTCCAATCAAACTATTCTATATCAAGTTGTAGAAAGTAAAATTGCTTTATCTAAAGGTAGCCAAACAAAACACACAAATCCGGAAGGCTTTTTATGACAGTCTACTGTGACGTCAATGGGTTGTCAAAATAAATCGCTAACATGCTAATAGTTTACCCGTGTGATACGTTGCCGACAATGTGATTTGAACATAGTAAACGACGACAACCACATATATTTTGTTGCTAAGTTAGTAAATTAATTGCAAAAGTGAATAATATGCTATTGCATTTGCTTCTACGTCTTTTCAAAAGGGTTCTGATTAATTGACCGCTTGTGTTGTGGAACGTGCGGCTTTTCGAATGTAATCTTACTCTTATATTATGGGTTGCATTAGTACTATAGTCTATATAACAAGTTTTATAAAATATGGTCCATCATTAATGATTTAATGATTTTTATCTGGTTTTTCTCAAGGTCAATTTTGTGATTTATTTGGATAGGACACTATACCAGTTCACTGTTTTTTCAGTCTAGGCGATTGATCTGATTCGGTTTTGAGAATATTTCTGTGTAAGAAAAATGATGAATGTCCATTTTAAATTTGAAGTGGATATATAGGTATAATAAAAATTTATAGAGATGAAAAAAAGAAAATGAGAAATATGACAAATAATATTATAAAATAGAGATAGAAATAAATATAGGAAAAAAAGAGAGATGAACAAAGTAAATTTATGAATATAATTATATTAATTTATATTATATACTTGACTCTTTGATAGAGAGTAAGAAGGAAGATGGAATTTTGAAATTTAAATTAAAAATTAAAGAATATTTTAATTAATTATTTCATTTTTTTCTTTTCAATCAAATAAGAAATATATTATAGTATATATTTGTATTCTTTTTAAACATGACATTAAAGTCTTTTGTGAGATATATTTTGTTTCTAATTATATTTAAGGTTTCTTAATTAAACCATCAATATGAATCCTACCAAAAAAAACTATCAATATTTATAGTTATTATATTTTGTAATTTTAAATATTTTAAAAAATATTTTAATTTTATTTCACTACATTGCTTGTTATAGTTGTTATCTATTCTCATTTAATCTTTTTCTTCTCTCTAAAAAATATATACACTTGAAAACCTGAAAAAAATATTGTTATATTATTTATTTAACATTACATTTTACTAATCAATGATGATTTTATAAATGATTACAGAGATAGTTTAAAAATTGCGTAGTATGTTTACTTTACATTAACGTAAATATTGCTCACATAAAAAATATTAATAGTTCTTTTCATTTAAATAGTAAAGCTATATATATCAAAACTACCATGTCTATATATCAAAGCAAACTAGCCTAGTCGATCGGTAAGAGGCTTTGAGTCTCATGTCGAGGAATTTAGTTCATCTTAAGTTACGAACTTGAGCATTCGAGTTCCTTTCGAAAGTACCCATTTGTTGCCCACGACATCTTAGCCCTTGCCCTGAGAGTACGTTCTACCATTGTCAAGCAATTTTGAATTGAACAACAACGAGAAAGCTTACTTCAGTCAATATGAACCACAATTTGGTTAAAGTTATCAATACTATCTCAAACACGTCATATCCTATTTACTATTGCAACATTTTAATTTATTTTCACGCTTATAGTTTCATAAAACATTGCCAGTCTTATTGGCTTTGTGATATATAATGTTTTTTGAAGTTCACCACTTGATCATAAATAATACTTGAAGCATCCTTTTCTTCATCTCTGCAACTTTTTGTTATAAAAAATATTTAAATTGAAAAAAAAATAATCAAATGATTTATATTTTAATATATTTTAAAATTACGTCTATTTTGATTTATATAAATGAGATAACAAATGATTTTGGATTAATATGAAAGATGCATGTGAAAAAAAAACTTTCAATTCAACGATAAATTTTAAGAAAATATTATTTAGTTGAAAGTTATAGAATAATATAATAATTATGAAAGTTACACAGATGCAATTTGATTTATGTTTTTATATATATATATATATATGTTTATATATATATATATATATATATATATTAAAGAAAAGTTTATTAATTAGTAGATTAAATGCTAATAAGCTTAAGATATTTTTTTTAAAACAATTGACAATGGAAATAGTTTTGCTCAATTTTAAAAATAAAAACTTAATTTGGCTTAATACGCCAATGAAACAATAAATTAAAAGTGAATAATTGCTAAAGAAAACAAATGTTTATTATCAAGTAGCAAAAGAGAGAGTATGCATTTTTAGAAGAAGAAAAAATTATTTAACTTCAACTTAATTTCCCAATACTTCTATATATAAACGACAGAAGAAAATAACGTTGGAAGAAAAAGAAAGGAAAGGTGTGGATTTAATGGATCGATTTTGATTGATATCAAGATCACCAAATGTATGGTTGGGTTAACTAGCTAGATAATGAGTGCAATAGTGCATGGCAAGTTGTGAATGTCGGGTTAGCTTTATTACTTGGAGGAGTGTTCCATTATTCTTGTTCCATCCTCATCCAAACATGCTCAAGCTTCCATCGTACATGATAAACATTGGGGGCCAAATTTTCCAATCCAGCACAAAAAAGGAGGTTTGGACTTGACAAACATCACTCATTGTCAAATGGATTCGTTTAGCAAAAAGCTTCACTAGCACTGGCAGCGACCTCTTCCACTTCAATTCAGATTCTCATGTATGTGACATTACACCTTCAAGGGACACCGCCCCAAAAAGAAAACACCCTTTTCTACTCTTTATATATTAGAGTTTGACGGTTATGTATAAATAGTACGATTAATTAATTGAAAATTAATGTTATTATGACTTTTAAGATAATTATTATAAAAATTAATAAACTTAACATTATTTTTGTTATTGGATGAAAAAATGAATTAGTCTTACACCGTTAATGCATCATTTATTTTCTCTATATATTATGCATCCCTAGCCAAATAAAACACAACCAACACAACACAACACACGCACAACACTAGTGTCAGTGGTGTTTGTGTGGGATGGGGCAACTATGGACACAAATGGGGTCATTGATGGCCACAATCATGTTTGTGTATGCCATGGTTGAGCGTTTCTTCCCGGCCGCGCTTCGCGACACTCTTCAAATCCACACTCAGAAAGTGGTGAACCTCTTGTACCCTTATGTCCAAATCACCTTCCCTGAGTTCTCAGGGGAGAGACTCAAGCGTAGCGAAGCTTACACTGCCATCCAAACCTACCTCAGTGAGAATTCTTCACAACTAGCCAAAAGACTCAAAGCTGAAGTAGTGAAAGATAGCCAGAACCCTTTAGTGCTTAGCATGGACGACGACGAAGAGGTCAGCGATGAGTTCCAAGGAGTGAAGCTTTGGTGGGCTGCTAGCAAAACTGCCTCTAACCCTCATGCATATTCCTTCTCTTATTATTCTCCCCCTGATGGAAAGAGATACTTCAAGCTCACTTTCCACAAAAAGCATAGGGATCTCATCACCATTTCTTACATCAAACATGTGTTGGAAGAGGGGAAGGAAATTGCCCTGAGAAACAGGCAGAGGAAGTTGTACACCAACAATCCAAGCAGTGGTTGGTATGGCTACAAACAATCAAAATGGAGCCACATCGTGTTCGAGCACCCTGCGACGTTCGAGACTCTTGCAATGGAGCATAGGAAGAAGGAAGAGATCATCAATGACCTTGTCAAGTTCAGGAATGGGAAGGATTATTATGCAAAGATTGGAAAGGCTTGGAAGCGCGGCTACTTACTCTATGGTCCTCCTGGGACCGGTAAGTCTACTATGATAGCTGCAATGGCTAATTTCATGAACTATGATGTCTATGATCTTGAGCTGACTGCAGTGAAGGACAACACTGAGTTGAGGAAGTTGTTGATTGAGACTTCTAGTAAGGCTATTATAGTTGTGGAAGACATTGATTGCTCGCTCGATCTCACGGGCCAGAGGAACATGAGAAGGGAAAGGGGTGAGGAAGAGGAACCAAAAGATCCTAGTAAAAAAGATGAAGAAGAGGGTAACAAGAATAGTAAGGTAACTCTATCAGGGTTGTTGAATTTCATTGATGGCATTTGGTCAGCATGTGGGGGAGAGAGGATTATTATTTTCAC